>BPTQ01000001.1:42000997-42478739 GCA_019973895.1 Chrysanthemum seticuspe
AAATTACTCTCTTTGACTGTTCTTGTCAAAATCAAAACCCTAAATTTGTTTTCTGAATTCCAATGGCAAGAACTCAGAGCGTTATGTTCACACCACAGTGGGTAGGTGGTCTAGAAAGTGTTGAATTCAAAACCAATAATGTAACATATTGGATTTCACAAACACATCAAACCATAGCACGAATAGGGCGTATGACTTAAAGTTTTAGAGAGAGAAAGTTTAGAGGTTTAGGAAGCTTAGTGAGAGAAAGAAAAATATTATTATGAGCTCCAACCCTCTATCTTGGGAGGTAGAGGGTATTTACAGTATCTTGCACAAAACGCCTCCTACGGGCTGTGGATCAGGCATACAGTGGGTAAAGACCCGTCCGTCCTCCATGGTGTTACTTAACTAAATACTAACTAACATTAAATAACTACGACTACGAGCTTTCTAACGATTACAAATACTTGAGGTGACCGACACTTTAACAACTGGATTTTCTAAATCCTAACAATCTCCCCTTAAGGGAGGTCACCTCAAATTACATTGAATACAAACAGATATTACTTTAAGATTGTTCTTGGATTCTTGTTGAAGTTCATTGCATTGTAGCCCGTAGTCTTTGATTCTTCATGTTTTGCATGTTTGGTTAATCCAAGTCAAGGTCTTTAACTGATCCACATGATGATGAGTTTTGAACCAGAATTGAGATCATCAACTTCCATAAATCTCTGACTCTTCCTTTGTAGTGTTGACATTATGTAATGTTGTGACATTGGACCGACATGCTCACATTCTGGATCATAATTTCTTCTCATCAGAGTAGCGGAAGCTTTAGTTGATTCATGATATTTGCAGCAGCGTAGCAGAAGCATGGAGTGAGAATATTAGAGTCTTTGATGCATTTATCATGATTTCCTTAGAGATGAATGTGTTGTGTGAGCATGCGGCTATGGATTGACCTCTCAATTCTGATAAGCTGCAAATGTTGGGTGTACCTGCATACAACAGTTAGCAATAAAGCACACGAAAAGTGTCTTTGATCACTTTCATTGAATTGAGGTACACAGCCCATGGTTCCCTATTGATCAGTACAAGTACTGCCTATGATCAGGTATAATTCCGAAGAATCTCCTTGACAGGGTTTCGCAGCTGCTCTAGCTGTTCTCAAACCGGAATGTCTCAAAGAAGACAACACAGAGTGAGTGAACCAGCGGATTGAGATTCACTGATTGTTGGAAAGAGATTTGAAAAACAGACGTGTACTGCTCAATATAAAGTGTTTTTGCAATACAACGAAGGTTTTAAGGAAAATCAATTATCAATCAGAAACACCTTTTATTTTGAGATATTAATACACATTCGGTGTGCTAGAGAAAAGAATTTTAAGCACAACGACCGGTTTATCAAAGGTATCCGTCAATCCATTTCCTGGACCAAGGTTGATTCAATAATGAATCGCCCCATTGTTTCAATCCAGTTGACACAAGCTTGATCTATTTGATAGATCTCACATGTTACCTACCAAGAGCTTGTTTGATGTTGGCTCTAGAAGGATTTCCATATTAATCATGAATATTTTACATATCACTCAGATGATCTGGCAATACCACAAGGATAATGCGTAGGACTCTTAAGATATAAACGCACTTTCCACATTGTGTGAAACAGTGAGTCTTCATTTATTGTGTCTTAAAGAGATTTATTGATGATCTCGTGGCTCTAGACTCAATAGTGCACATTTGGTTCCTATGCTGGAGACTAGGGAGAGGGTCTCCTTCTTCAATATCAACAATCTCTAAGAGAAAGTCGATAGATTATGTAGGTTCTCCGTGAGAATGAAACAAGCCCTTTTAAGAGGAACTTGAGTAGCTTGGGAAGTTTAGTGCAGTGCGTCACTGGGTTCATGACGTCTTGTCTTCAATACCAGTGTTACCTTAGTAACTACCAGTTGAAAATGTATTGAACCCGGTTTCTGCCCTACTGTTGAATTAATGGAGGGCTATTTCTTTTCACCCTTTTCACATTCATTTCTTTTTCATTCATCAACCCCTTCAGTGCTTTCAAAGACTTTATAACTAGAACCTTGTTGGGTTTATTCCAGTTCTAGCTTTGTCTCAGTCAGCACTCTTCCCATTTCTCACCTTTCTCATTTTTTCATCATACCTAAGGACTTCTACACCTTCTAGTGGATTGTCCCTGGATAAATCCCTCCGGCTCTGGCGGGATCGTGGGAACGAATACCTAACCTAACCATCCTTATATCTCCATACATAGAGTAAATTTGGTCGGTGTTTTTGGTATTATTATTCTGCCATTGGAACCAATTTGAAAACCATTTGAAAATCAATCCAGGTACTTGTGATATATTATCAAATCATTTTGTACCTGAATTGTTTTTGATATTTTAGAAAGAAAAAAAAGCTCCCCCTCAACATGTGCATCGTATATTTGAAATCGTTTTGGCACATGGAGGCAAGGGGAAGAATTCACTTCTTTTATTAACATTTTCTAAAAATATCTACATCACCTTCCCGATCAAAATTAGTGTTTCAAATACTTTGTTAAATATATTTTTGGGAAAGAATGTGGTTTTCAAAAAGTTGTTCCCCCTCAACGTGTGCATCGAGATTTGAAAGTGTTTTGCTCATATTAGGGAAAACCTGCACTTAGAGACAAATAAATCACGTTTCAATCATTTTTGGTTTGATATAGATGCTCCCCCTTAACATGCGCATGGAAAATTTGAAATCGTTTGGCACATGTAGGGAGGAGAGCTTGCTAATCACTTACAAAACCATTTATCGAATTATCAGTTTAAATCACAATATTCTCCCCCAATCACAATTTTCAAATCCATTGAGATTTGTGATCTCTATTGATTTAAATTAATTTTGAAAACTTTTGAGGAGAATTGTGACTTGCTTTTGAAAAATATATTAACTGATAAGAATAAGATTTTGAGACTTTAAACTCCAATGTTCAAGCATGCTTAAGTATCTTATGAAAACATAACATTAGCCAAGGTCTGAACCAATTGTATAAGACATTGCAATTGTTTGACAAATAACCTTTTTGATTTAATTGAAATCTTTCTCCCCCTCAATCAATGACATAAGTTGTTGATTGAGAGATAGAGATTTTGACAAATGTCAAGTCTAGATGATTTTCAAAAATTGAGTCCGAGTTATTTTTCAAAGCTATTTAGTTTTCATTAGATAAAAAATATTTTTCAAAAGAATTTATAGAAGGAAAAATATTTGTGAAGGAAACATTTGTCTTTTTGGTGACATACATTTTTTTTTAGAATCAGAGCATGAGATTAGAAAAATAAGATAAAGCATGGCTCTGTTATTTCTTTTAAAAATGGGTTACAGTCTAAAATGACTATAAACCTTTGTTTTTCATTCTCTCAAAATGTTTTTTTTAAGCTTATATACAATCGAACTGCATCTAAATACCCGTGTCATTCTTAGAGTGACAAATCAAAGACCGTATATGTTATCGAAGAATAGAAAAAAGATGTAAAAAAATATTTTTTTTTTCGCTTTTTCAAAGATTTTCTAATTTTTATAGATTTTTTTTTCTAATTTTTGGATGAAGAAAAACTTTTACTCCTCGTCTTCCTCTTGGAGTCGTTTGAGTGTTTTCGGTTGTAGACTCTTTAGACCAAGTCGTGGAAGGGTAAACTCAAAACTTTCTCTAGGAAGAGCTTTGGTGAAGATGATTACTAACTGATATTCAGTCCTCACAAAATATAGTTCCACCACACCGTTCTCCACTTGCTTCCTGATGAAATGATGTCGAATGTCGATATTCTTTGCTCTTGAATGTTGAACGTTGTTGCATGAGAGAGCAATGGCACTCTTGTTATCACAATACAGAGGGATTTTGTTGAATTCAAAGCCATAGTCAGATAATTGGGATCTCATCCATAGGATTTGGGCACAACAAGATGACATGGCTATGTATTCTTCCTCTGTAGAGGATATAGAAGTACTCATTTGTTTCTTTGAAGACCAGCTCACAAGCTTATCACCCAAAAACTGAGCACCTCCTGACGTGCTTCGACGTGTATCTTGACACCCTGCATTGTCAGCATCTGCATAGGCTGTTAGTGACATACCGGTGTACTTCGGGTACCAAAGTCCCATGTTGATGGTTCCTTGGGGATACCGAAAGACCCGTTTAACCACTTCAAGGTGCTTTTTGGTAGGCTTAGCCTGGTATCTAGCACACATGCATACAGCGAACAGAATGTCTGGTCTACTGGCAGTAAGGTACATCAGCGACCCAATCATACTACGATATTTAGTTTGGTCAACCATGATCCCTGAGTGGTCCTCATCCAGTTTAGTACGCTTCACCATGGGAGTGTCAACAGGGTCACAAGAATCAAATCCAAATATCTTTAAGATTTCATTAGCATATTTAGATTGATTGATAAAAATGCCTCCGGGACTTTGTGAAATTTGTAATCCCAAGAAAAATGACGTTTGTCCCATCATTGACATTTTAAATTTGGAGCCCATCTCCTTAGAAAAATGGCCATATTCATTGGGGTCAATCGAGGCAAAAATAATATCATCAACATAGATTTGAACGTGAATTAAGTGTTTGCCTGACTTTCTGGTGAACAATGTCGGATCAACTGCTCCTTTGTTTAATCCATTAGATATAAGAAACTTCGATAGTGTGTCGTACCATGCCCTTGGAGCTTGCTTCAAACCGTAAAGGGCCTTCTTCAAGCGATAGACATGATTAGGATGCTCTGGATTCACAAAACCATTAGGTTGGCTGACGTATACGACTTTTTTCAGATCTCCGTTAAGAAACACCGTCTTTACATCCATCTGATAGACTACCACGTTCTTACTTGCAGCGTTAGCCAGGAAGATTCTGATTGCCTCGATATGTGCAACTGAAGTAAATGATTCTTCAAAGTCAATACCCTCCTCTTGACGATATCCTTTTGCAACCAATCGAGCCTTGTTCTTTAGCACATCTCCATGCTCATCAAGTTTTACTTTGAAAATCCACTTTAGAGAAATGATCATAGTACAGTCAGGAGCAGGTACTAATTCCCATACATCTAGTTGATCGAATTCATGAATTTCTTCTTGCATGGCATTGAACCAGCTGTGTTCAGTCATGGCAGTTTTAACGTCTTTTGGTTCGACCTTAGATAGTACAGAGTTGAAGAAGCACCATAAGGCATCAGTTGCAAGTTGTTTGCGAGTGGATACTGGGCGAGAAGGGTTTCCAATGATGTTGTCCAATGGATGGTCATGTGTCCATTTTCTAAGGTGTTCGTGTGGTTGTTGTTGAGGAACTGAAGTAGCAGAGTTTGGATCTCCTGATGAAGATGGTTCTGAAGTTGGTTCAGAAGCGAATATGTTCTCAAATGGAGCATCTTCGGGAGTAGCAAAGGGGTTATCTCCATCATAGGTGGCAGACACATTTTCATGATGCACACTTGATGATTGAGGATTTGATGATAAGGATGAGAGATCTGCAGTAGGCGCTTCTTGCCTCAATGACATAGAAACTGATGGGTTATCTACATTGACTGGGTTAGGGACAGCCTCTGTTGATGGAGTTGATTGATCATTAGCAGTAGGCTCATAATGTTCATCAAACATTGGATTAAATAATTTCTTCAAATCATCTTCCTAAGAGGGTACATATGGAATTGCAGGTGAGGGATTTTGTACAAGAGAAGAACTAATGGGACTACCTAATGAAGGTTGTGATGCGGGTCCAGAACTTGATTGTCCTGGAGCCATTTGCCTAGACAACTCATCGAACGTGACGTGAATAGTTTCCATGATATCTCGAGTTCTTTTGTTGTAGATTCGGTAACCCTTCTTGTTTGGTGCATAACCCATAAAAACTCCATTGTCCGCCTTAGCTCTTAATTTACCTAAATCTTGACCATCATTCGTTGGATAGCACAAAGCACCAAATACACGAAGGTAGGAGAGATCAGGTTTTCGTTTATGGACAAGTTCGTATGGAATTTTTCCATGAGTGGTGTGTATGAGGGAACGATTTTGGGTGTAGCAAGCAGTGGCAATGGCTTCAGCCCAAAGAAACATTGGAACCTTTGAGTAAATTAGCATTGTTCTTGTAGCTGCAACAAGGTTTCAATTTCGTCTTTCAACTACACCGTTCTGTTGAGGCGTGCGTGTAACACTTCTTTGATGACTGATTCCAGTGCTTTCATAAAATTGACTTAGGTCTTTGTTAACAAACTCAGTGCCATTGTCTGTTCGAATAATTCTAACAGTCTTGTTAAGTTGAACCTGTAGCTGTTTGATAAGTTTGATGATGACATATGGAGTTTCATCCTTTGTCCTCAAAAACTTAACCCAAGTAAATCGAAAGTAGTCATCAACAATGACTAATACATATTTCTTCCCATTTATTGTTTGCACTCTCATAGGTCCTGTTACATATTGGATTTCACATACACATCATAACATAAACACAAGTAGACGTATAGATGATTTTCTAGAGAGAGAAAGTTAGAGGTTTGGTAACTTTAGTGAGAGAAAGAAAAATCTTATTTTGAGCTCCAACTCTCTATCTTGGGAGGTAGAGAGTATTTATAGTCTTTACACAAAACGCCACCTAACGGGCTGTGGATCAGGCATACAGTGGGTAAAGACCCGTCCATCCTCCACGGTATTACTTAACTAAATACTACTTGACATTAAATAACTACGACCACGAGCTTTTTAACGATTACAAATACTTGAGGTAACCGACACTTTAATACCTGGATTTACTAAATCCTAACAATCTCCCCCTAAGGAAGGTCACCTCAAATTACAAAGAATACAAATAGATATTACATTGAGATTGTTCTTGGATTCTTGTTCATGTTCTTTGTTCTGTAGCTCGTAGTCTTTGATTCTTCATTTTTGCATGTTTGGATAATCTGAGTGGAGGTCTTTAACTGACCCACGTGATACTGAGTTTTGAGCCAGCTTTGAGATCATCAGCAAACATAAATCTTTGACTCATCCTTTGTGGTGTTGGTATTATGTGATGTTGTGACTTTTGGACCGACATGCTCACATTATGTATCATGATTTCTTTTCATTAGAGTAGCTGAAGCTTTCGTTAATTCATGATATTGGCAGCAGCGTGGCAGAAGCATGGAGTGAAAATATCATAGTCATTGATGCACTAATCATGATTTCTTTAGATATGAATGCGTTGTGTGAGCATACGACTGTGGATTGACCGCTTCATTCTGATCAGCTGCAAACGTCGGGGTGTTGCTGCATAAAAAAGTTAGCAATAAGGCGTACAAAAGTGTCTTTGATCACTTTCGTTGAATTGAGGTACACGGCCCACGGTTCCCCGTTGATTAGTACAAGTACTGCCTGTGATCCGGTAAAATTTTGAAGAATTTCCTTGACAGGGTTTCGCAGCTGCTCTAGCTGTTTTCAAACAGGAACGTCTCAAAGAAGACAACACGGAGTGAGTGAACCAGCGAATTGAGATTCACTGATTGATAAAAATAGATTTGAAAAACAATCGTGTATCGCTCAATAGAAATTGTTTTTGCAATACAACGAAGGTTTTAATGAAAATCAATTATCAATCATAAACACCTTTTATTTCGAAATATTTGTACACAGTCGATGTGCTAAAGAAATGAGTTTTTAAGCACAACGACCGGTTTTTCAAAGGTATCCGTCAATCCATAACCTGAACTAGGATTAATTCAAAAGATTTTATCGCCCCATTGTTTTTGTTCAGTTGTCACATGGTTGATCTATTGGATAGATCTCACATGCCACCCACCAGGAGCTTGTTTGATGTTGGCTCCAGAAGGCTTTCCGTCTTCATAGTAAATATGTACGCATATCACTCAGATGTTCTGGCAATACCACAAGGATAATGCGTAGGACTCATAAGATATAATCTATCTTTCCACATTGTGTGAAATAGAGAGTCTTCATTAAAAGTGTCCTAATGAGATTTATTGATGATCTCGTGGCTCTAGACTCATATGTGCATATTTGGTTCCTATGCCGGAGACTAGGGAGAGGGTCTCCTTCTTCAATACCAACTATCTCTAAGAGAAAGTCGATAGATTATGTCGGTTCCCTGTGAGAATGAAATAAGTCCTTTTAAAAGGAACTTGAGTGGTTTGGAAAGTTGAAGTGCAGTGCGTCACTGGTTCCATGACGTCTTGTCTTCAATACCGATGTTACCTTGGTAACCACCAGTAGTATATGAATTGAACCCGGTTTCTGCCCTAAGTTTGAATTATTGGAGGGCTATTTCTTTTCACCCTTTTCATATTCATTTCCTTTTCATTCTTCAACCCCTTCAGTGCTTACCGAGACTTCATTACTAGAACCTTGTTGGGTTTATTCCAGTACTAGCTCAGTCTCAGTCCGCACTCTTCCCATATTCTCATTTTTCTCCTTTTTTTCATCATACTTAAGGACTTCTACACTATCTAGTGGATTGTCCCTGGGTAGATCCCTCCAGTTCTGGCGGATCATGGGAACAAATACCTAACCTTATCATCCTTATATCACTATACATAAAGTAAATTTGGTCGATCTATTTGGTATTTTTCATCTGCCATTGGAACCAATTGAAACCCATTTGAAAATCAATCCAGATAATTATCAAAGTATTTTGTATCTGAATTGTTTTTGATATTTTTAGAAATAGAGCTCCCCCTCAACATTTGCATCAAGCATCATTTTGTAATAGAAATTATTTTCATCTTTGAGGGGTTGGCTTACATCTAAGAGTAGTTATATAAAAATGTGGTTTTCAAAATAGTTGCTCCCCCTCAATATGTGCATAGATATTTGAAAAGGTAGTGCACATATTAGGAAAAGTCTGCACATTGAAGTAAATTAATCACGTTTAAATCTTTGTGGTTTAAGAGAGATGCTCCCCCTCAACATGTGCATGGAAAATTTGAAATCGTTTGGCACATGTGGGAGGGAGAGCTTGTACATCCTTATAAAACCAATTACCGAATTATCAGTCTAAATCCAATTTGAATCACAGATTCTCCCCTGATCACAATTATCAAATCATTTGAGAGTTGTGATCTCTGTAGATTTAAATTGATTTTTAAAGCTTTTAAGGAGAATTTTGACTTGATTATGAAAACGTTTTAACTGATAAGGATCGAATTTTAAGACTTTAAACTCCATTGATTAAACATGCACGATTATCTTTTGAAAACAATTGTATGACGAATAACCTTTTGATTTAATTGAAATCATTCTCCCCCTCAATCAATGACATAAGTTGTTGATTGAGAGATAGATGTTTTTGACAAATGTTAAGTGCAGATGATTTTCAAAAATAGAGTCCGAGTTATTTTTCAAATCAATTAGTTTTCATTAGATAGAAGAAAATGGTAATAGAATCAGAGCATGAGATTTGAAAACCAAGATAAAGCATGGATCTGTTCTTTCATTAAAGAGCGGGCTACTGCCTGAAATGACAATAAACCATGGTTTTACTTTCTTAAAAAAAAATTTCTCTCTAATTTTTTTTTTTTTTTAACATTCGAATAACATCTTAAGTCCCGTGTCATTCTTTGAATGACATCACAAAGACCGTAGATATTATCGAATCGAGGAAAACATGACAAAAGGACAATATTTTTGGATTTTTTGAAAGTTTTCTATTTTTCTATTTGCTTTTTGAATGTTTTGTAATTTTGTATTTTGTTTTTCGAATAGATATTTACAAGAGATAGATGATGGAAAATCTTTTACTCCTCTTCTTCCTCTTGAAGACATTTGAGTGTTTCCGGTTGTAGGCTCTTAAGACCAAGTCGTGGAAGGATAAACTCAAAACGTTCTCTAGGAAGAGCTTTGGTGAAGATGTCTGCTAACTGGTATTCAGTCCTCAAAAAGTATAGTTCCACCACACCGTTTTCAACTTACTCCCTGATGAAATGATGTCGAATGTCGATGTGCTTTGCTCTTGAGTGTTGTACGTTGTTTCATGAGAGAGCAATAACACTTTTATTGTCACAGTACAGAGGGATTTTGTTGAATTCAAAGCCATAGCCAGATAATTGAGATCTCATCCATAGGATTTGAGTACAACAAGATGACATGGCTATGTATTCAGCCTTTGTAGAGGAAATAGAAGTACTCATTTGCTTCTTTGAAGACCAGCTCACAAGCTTATCACCCAAAAACTGAGCACCTCCAGACGTACTTCGACGTGTATCTTGACATCCTGCATGATCAGCATCTGCATAGGCTGTTAGTGACATACCGGTGTCTTTCAGGTACCAAAGTCCCATGTTGATGGTTCCTTGGAGATACTGAAAGACCCGTTTAACCGCTTCAAGGTGCTTTTTGGTAGGCTTTGCCTGGTATCTAGCACACATGGAAATAGCGAACAAGATGTCTGGTCTACTAGCTGTGAGGTACATCAGGGATCCAATCATACTACGATATTTCGTTTGGTCTACCATGATCCCTGAGTGGTCCTCATCCAGTTTAGTACGCTCAATCATGGGAGTGTCAACAGGGTCACAAGAATCAAATCCAAATTTCTTTAAAATCTCATTTGCATATTTACATTGATTAATAAAAATGCCTCCGGGAGTTTGTGAAATTCGTAATCCCAAGAAAAATGACATTTGTCCCATCATTGGCATTTAAAATTTAGAACCCATTTCATTTGAAAAACGGTCACACTCATTAGGGTCAGTCGAGGCAAAGATAATATCATCAACATATATTTGAACATGAATTAAATGTTTGCCTGACTTTTTGGTGAACAATGTCGGATCAACTGCTCCTTTGCTGAATCCAGAAGATAGAAGAAACTTTGATAGCGTATCATACCATGCTCTAGGAGCTTGCTTTAAACAGTAAAGGGCCTTTTTCAAGCGATAGACATGAGTAGGATGTTCTGGATTCAGAAAACCCTCTGGCTGGCTGATGTAAACCACCTCTTTCAAATCTCCATTCAGAAAGGCGGTTTTCACATCCATCTGATATACAACCATATTCTTGCTAGCAGCATTAGCCAAGAAGATTCTGATTGCCTCGATACGAGCAACAGGAGCAAATGATTCTTCAAAGTCAATACCCTCCTCTTGACGGTATCCTTTTGTAACCAATCGAGCCTTGTTCTTTAAAACATCACCATGCTCATCAAGTTTCACTTTGAAGATCCATTTTAGAGCAATGATCATAGCACAATCTGGAGCAGGTACTAATTCCCATACATCAAGTCGATTAAACTCATGAATTTCTTCTTGCATGGCATTGAACCAGCTATCGTCATTCATTGCAGTTTTAACATCTTTTGGTTCGACTTTTGAGAGTACATAATTGAAGAAGCACCATAAGGCATCAGTTGCAAGATGTTTACAAGTGGATACTGGACGAGAGGGGTTTCCAATGATGTTGTACAATGGATGATCACGTGTCCATTTTCTGAGGTGTTCATGTGGTTGTTGTTGTGGAACTGAAGTAGCAGAGTTGATGTCTCCTGATGAAGATGGTTCAGATGATGATTCAAGAGCAAAGATATTTTCAAATGGAGCATCTTCGGGAGTAGCAAAGGGATTAACTTCATCCTGGGTGCCAGAAACAATTCCATGATGTACACTTGATGATTGAAGGTTTGTTGATGAGACAGAGTGATCAGTAGCAGGTGCTTCTTGACTTAATGACATCAAAAATGAAGGGTTAACTTCATTGACATGGCTAGAAGCAGCCTCTGTTGTTGGAATTGACAGATCATTGGCATTTGGCTCATAATGTTCATCAAACATTGGATCAAATAATTTCTTCAAATCATCTTCAGATGGGGGTACATATGGAGTTGCTGGAGAGGAGTTTGGTACAAGGGATGAACCAATGGGACTGTTTTGAAGTGCGGGTCCAGAACTGGATTGTCCAGGAGCCATTTAACCGATCAGCTCATCGAACATAATGTGAATTGTTTCCATGATATTTTGGGTTCTCTTGTTATAGATTCGGTAATCTTTTCTGTTTGGTGCATATCCTACAAATACTCCAATGTTCGCTTTAGCTCTCGGTTTACCTAAATCTTGACCGTCATTAGTTGGATAACATAACGCACCAAACACACGAAGGTATGATAGATCATGTTTTCGATTGTGGACAAGTTCATATGGAGTCTTTCCATGAGATGTGTGGATTAGGGATCGATTTTGAGTGTAGCATGCTGTGACAATAGCTTCAGCCCATAGAAACATTAGAACCTTTGAGTAAATCAACATTGTTCTTGCGGTTTCCACAAGAGTTCGATTTCGTCTTTCAACTACACCGTTCTGTTGAGGAGTTCGTGGAGCACTTCTTTGAGGACTGATTCCAATACTTTCATAAAATTCATTGAGTTCTTTATTAACAAACTCAGTTCCATTGTCTGATCAGATGATTCTAACTGTTTTGTTAAGTCGGACCTGCAGTTGTTTAATAAGTTTAATGATGGCATATGGAGTTTCATCCTTTGTTCTCAAAAACTTAACCCAAGTGAATCGGGAGTAGTCATCAACCACAACTAACACATATCTCTTCCCATTAATAGTTTGCACTCTCATGGGTCCACATAAATCCATGTGAATGGTATGTAGAACTTCCATAACAGAATTTATAGGTTTGGGTTTATGGGCATACTTCTTGCTTTTTCCCAATTGACATGCTGAACAAAGATGATCTTTTTCATACTTAATTCTAGGTAGTCCTTTTACTAAGTCCTTACTCGAAAGATTGTTTATGGTACCAAAGTTCAAGTGATTGATACGACGGTGCCATAGCCATGACTTAGTTTTAGAAGCCTTTGACAGCAGGCAGATGGGTGAAGCTTTCATCATGTCTTCAATAGAGATGGTGTATAGGTTTGAACCACGAGTTCCTCTGAGAAGTTCCACACCATCATGATCTCTAACAAAGCAAGTATGTTTTCTGAAGGCCACTTCTAAGTCAGAGTCACAAAACTGTCCAACAGAAAATAGATTATGTCTAAGACCTTCAACATAATATACCTTGGAAATCACACTATCTCCAACCACATAATCTCCATAACCCATAATAGCACCAAAATGATCATTTCCAAATCTCACTGTTCTGATGAATTTACTCATGAAGTTCATGAGCCGCGACCGGTCTCCAGTCATATGCTTGGAACAGCCTGAGTCCAGGTACCACAGAACGATTTGAACGATCTGCAGTTGAACACAAACAAGAATGGATAACTGGATAATTGGGTTCCCCATGCAAGAATGGGTTTCACTTGGTTAGTAACAGTGATTGGAACACCCACATCAGAAGTAGAAACAATGGAATCATTAGAAATAGATGCAGTGCTAGTGTTCATATTTGTCCTATTCAAAGTATGTTCACTTCTTAAAGGAATAGTTCTACCAGTAGGCATCCATTTTCTAGTTGGCATTGGCTTAGCAATTTTAGGGCACAACTCATTAACCTTAAGACCAGTAGGTATCCATTGATAACCTATATTACTAAATTTCCTTCCTGTGGGTTTCCACTGTTTTCTAACTTTCTTTTGCCATTGCCGTTTAGCCTTCTTAGCTTGATTTTTTTCATTAATAGTTTTAACAGGGCATTTAATGGCATTCATCAAATCATTCACACCACATTCAAGATTAGTAACAGAATTCAAACAATCATCATTACATGGTTTACGAATAGTAGTAGAATTTAAATTAATTACAGTACGCTTATAGCTAATACTAGAATCAACACGATTCATTTTACTCCTAGGGTGATCTTCTACACTCTTCCAATGCACACTTTTAGCTTGCGAGCTCCTATCTTGCTTGGTATTGCCTGGAGGCTTTGACCCGCTTGCTTTAATGTCACTGATTACTCCTGTAGAGGGAATTATGGGAACATTAGTTGGTTGATCTACTTTTTGCATTCCTGAACTAGATGTGCAGGGATCTGAACTACTGGAAGGCACATTAGTGTTCAGTTTCTTGACATTGGGCGTAGAATGGTTTGTATACTTGGCACTAGGCATAGAACAAGGCATCACAGCTTTGCCTTTTGCAACTAAGGATTTAGGACATGTTGCAATTACATATTCTAGCAGCTCTTGAGATCGTTTGACCTGAATGCAAGCAAACCTAATTTCTCTATCAAGAGGTTTATTAATGAAATCCTCTTCAACAATCTCATGGAGACATTCTAGACTATCCTTAAGGTGAGCACAATAGTCATGAAACACAGGTTCATTATTCCTAAGATGAGGAGGAATGTATTTAATAGTCACAGTGTATTTGCAGTCTGAGCATGACTTTGATGCAACATTCTCATTAAAAACAAGTGGCAGTTTCCCATTTTCCTGACTCCTCAGATTCTCAATTTCCTTTTGTAAAGACGTTATTTTTTCGTTGTTTTGGTCACGAGTGACTTTCATTGAATCATATAACTCTTTAAAGTGTCATTTAACCTTTTCATTTTCTTCTAGAAAACTCTTGTTTTCCTTTTGTAAGGCATTAACTAAGTTTTAAAGATGAAAAGTTTGAGAATACTGAGAATTTAAAGGAGGAAGCATTTGGGATCCTGTCACATTGTTCTTTTCACCCCTTAATTGAGAGATTTGGGCTTTCAACTTTATGATCGTGTTACAATGAGCTCGAATATGTTCATCACGTTTGCTAATTTCAAAAACTGCATCAAATTCAGGAACATCCAAGGATGTCTTGATATTCGAGGTTTTAACATTTTCTTTAAGATGTTGATATTTTAATTGCAAAGCAAGATGCTCAACTTCCAATTTAGAAAACTGTTTTACCAGGTTATCATGATCATCCTGTTCAACTTTATCATGCTGTTTAGAGTTAGTTTTTTCAAGCTCAATGACACGATCATGGGAAACTTTCAAAGCAATAGATAATTCATGAAATTGAGACGCATTAATTGAACAATTCGTAGCAGTGTAAAACACATCTTGAGTAATACATTTAGAAATCAGATTCTCATTCAAGCTATGCAAGTTCTTCCTCTCAATCTCATTATATTTTAATTCTCGCTCATAGTCACTAACCTTAATTATCATTGCATCAAATTCCTTTTCCATTTCTTTAATATCCAATTTTATCCCATTTTGAAGACTTTCAAATTGACCTTTTAGTTGTTTAAATAAAGGCATGACCTCAGTTAAATAGCATTCTTTAGTTTGTTCAAAACCCCTTTCCCCCTTCAGTAATCCCAGTGGGTGTGATCCTTTTCTTACAAGTTTTCTCAAAATCAGCAAATAGTTGATAAATGACATACTGACTGATTAAGGTCTTGCTCTTAGTGGGAATCGATCTAGGGACTAAATGCATTGGAGTATTGGGGGGATAAACAGTGGCAGGAGGCATTCTTCTACATGGGGGGTTCTGTGCAACAAACTCATCAGTTTTTTTCATGTCCATATCCTTTTTCCAAAACACTTGTTCAGGGGTCAGCTGTGTTTGAGGTCTAAACTTGTTAAAGGCAATCCAGTTGTCCTTAGTATAATTGGGTGTTTTATAGATGATTTTCTTTTCTATGCACAAAGGGCTCTTAAGTTTTTCATCCAACTTCATTCTAGTGACTTCTTCTAGCTGCCTATCTTCCTCAGTGTTCTCAGTGCAACTAGGTTTCTGCCTGGGCTTAAGAATCTCATTACCATCATACAGTACCTTATGAGCTTCTCTAGCCTTTTTACAAGCCTCAGGATTTGGTTCCTCAACTAAGGCAACACTATGTTTGTCACTTAGAACTCTATGCTTAGTGATCATGTGAGCAGTTTGAATGGTGTTTCCTTGTACGTACAACTTATTTTCAAGCTTGTTTTTCAAAGTCTTTAGATTAGAAAAATCATTCAAAAGTTTTGATTCCTTAGCACTAAATTCTTGCTTAAGCATTTTAACATTTTCTTGAAGTTCTTGTTTTTGCTTAGCAGTTTTAGAAAGCTTTTCTTGTAAGGAGTTTAACTCTTGTTTTAATACTTCTTCTCAAAAATAACTTTTTCTAATTATTGCACGCATTTGGTCATCCATTTCCTGCTCACGGGTTGTTTACTCAAACTTAGCACGTTGTTCATAGATAGCAACTTGTTCCTTATAGGCATTGAGTTCAGAGGTAGCAGAATCATCAGGGGCACATGTAGTGTATTCATCAAAAACACAATCATTATTTACTACAGAAGATACATCACTTGGTACAATCTCACTTTCACTTTGAGCCACATGTTGATCATATGGGACAATATTACTATTTCCTATATTTTCAACATCTGAATCATAAGTTTCAAGTTATTGTACTTCATTATGTATCTTTTGCTCATCAACCTTATCGTACAGCTTCAATACCTCTGAGATGATTGATTCTTTGGATGGACCAGCCTGTTGCGGTGAAGGAACCTTAGGAGAGACCATAGGAGAGATGCTAGCCATGAAGATTGACTGGGCAGTTGGTTCATCATCCACATCCGAATCATAAGCATCACAATCAGCTACTTGAAATGCATTTGGATTGTTCTGACCCATACCCTGCACTGGCTACTCATCTACATCAACATCATATGTCTTAGCATTCCCTTCAGCAAGAAACAACAACTCCTCTTCATCGAAAGTTGCTCCATTGTCCTGAGCTTGCACAAGCAGCATCTTGTCTCTGAAGTATTCTGCATTCTGAGGATGTTTTGGAGATGTACAGTTCCTTGCAATATGTCCCTCACCACCGTAGTTGTAGCATTTGATTGGCTTTTCTTGACCTTGATTCCCAATCCTTCCATGATTCTGATTAGTCACATGACCTCGGCCTACTCCAGTATTACCATAACCTGCTCCAACCATCCCTTGTTCATATCGTCTACCTTGTACTGGTTGCACCATAACTTTTCCATCTCTACCAAGAGCATGATTGTGAAGATTGGAGGCAGTTCTGATCTCATTGTTAGTGTGAAGACTGTTGGTGTGTGGACTAAGGGTCAAGTTTTGTTTAACCATAAGAGCCAGTTGATTGATGAAGTGTCCTACGACTGCATCAACATTAGCTTGTTTGAACCTTGGATCGGGAATGAGTTTGTGATTGCCATCAACCATGGATATAACTTGTGAAGCTTTGGTGGTAATTCCAACATTGATATAGAAGGTAGTAGAATCATTTGATGAACTTGTTTCCCTAGGATTTGTTTTGAATTGTTCAAGAATCCTTTTTTCAAACATGGCATGTCTCTCATTCTGAAGAAGGAAGGCATACAGTTGCTCATAGTTTGTGTTCTTCAATCCTTTGGTTAGCTTCACAGAGGTGACAAACTTGTGCCATTCTGGATTCATGTTGTTTACAAACTTTGAGTTTAGCTGAATATTTGGCATAGTCATCTTGATATTCCTCATATCATTCACCAGTTTGTGGAATCTCACGTAATATTCATAGACACTCTCTTTTGGTTTCATATTAAAGTGCTCAAACTCATCATACAGTTGAGATTCTCTATCTTCTTTAGTCAATTCAGAACCTGAGAGAAGCATCTTGACATTATCCCAAACTGCCTTGGCTTCAGTGTTGTAATTGATCAGCTTGTAGATGTCTTTTGGAAGACCCTGAAGTATGATGTTTGAAGCCTTGATATCAGCATCAAATCTCTTTTTCTCCTTATCATTAAGCTCATCATACGTCTTTGGTCTGTCCAATCCAAAGATCATGGTTCCATCTGCAGCAGTATCAATTGTATCTCTTGTAGTCTCAACCTGATAAGGTCCTTCATCAATGGATTTGAGAATGTTGATCCCATTTTCATTTCCAAGACAGTACAATCTGATTCTTTGAGCCCAAGAGTCGTAGTCAGTTCTGTCAAGCATAGGTGGACGGGTATATGAACCAGCTGCTTGAACATCCTCAGCAACAGTGGAGATGATTGTAGGTACGTTGGTAGACATGTTAACAGATTACACGGGATTTTAAAACTCTGTGATTAAACCGAGAAATAGATTCTTTCACAGGATTTTACTGAATCAAGAGAAAACCGTATTACAAACAATAATTCAACCAAGTCGCTAAGAAACATTGAGCCAAGTCGCTAAGCACCAAGTTGCTAAGTATTATGAAATCAAGTCGCTATAATGTCAAGTCGCTAAGACACCAAGTCGCTAAGAAATTTTGACAGCAAGTTGCTAAGCACCAAGTCGCTAAGTAGTCAAGTCACTAAATAGCAACTCGCTAATGTCCAAGTCGCTAACACCAAGTCGCTAAGAAACTTAAGTACAAGTCGCTAACAAAATTGAAAGCAAGTCGCTACCTTCACTAAGTCACTACCCGTAGTGGAGAATCCACTAAGTGTATTGTTTGTCGGCTTCTCTCAATAGACAAGTCGCTAAGCTCAAATTGCTACTACTTCAACTACAAATCGCTACCAACTTACAAAGCAAGTCGCTACCAAGATAAAAAATCCGTGACTCAAGTCGCTAGCAAGAATATCTTAAAAACACCACTTTTCAATCCAGTAACAACCCAACCACGATGATTCAAGCCTTCCAAATCAAAACCTAAACACTTATGATGATCCTAAACACAAAAGTACAATCAAAATTCAAACTTTAACACTAGAAATGAACCAAATGATGCAAAAACCACTAAACTTTTTCAAACTCAAAAACCACCTAAAAACCACTAGAAATCCAAGGATATGTAAGAGATGATCTAACCATGGCTCTTGATACCAATTGTTACATATTGGATTTCACATACACATCATAACATAAACACAAGTAGGCGTATAGATGATTTTCTAAAGAGAGAAAGTTAGAGGTTTGGGAACTTTAGTGAGAGAAAGAAAAATCTTATTATGAGCTCCAACTCTCTACCTTGGGAGGTAGAGATTATTTATAGTCTTTACATAAAATGCCAACTAACGGGCTGTGGATCAGGCATACAGTGGGTAAAGACCCGTCCGTCCTCCACGGTATTACTTAACTAAATACTACTTGACATTAAATAACTACGACCACGAGCTTTCTAACGATTACAAATACTTGAGGTGACCGACACTTTAATACCTGGATTTACTAAATCCTAACAGGTCCGCAAAAATCCATATGAAGAGTATGAAGAACTTCCATAACTGAGTTTGTGGGTTTGGGTTTGTGGGCATATTTCTTGCTTTTTCCCAATTGGCATGCAGAACAAAGATGATCTTTTTCATACTTTAATCCGTGTAAGCCTCTTATAAGGTCCTTTCTGGAAAGATCATTAATGGTGCCAAAATTCAAGTGATTGAGACGACGGTGCCATAACCATGACTTTGTTTTCGAAGCGTTTGACAACAAGCAGATTGGAGAAGACTTCATCATGTCTTCGATAGAGATGGTGTATAGGTTTGAACCACGGGTTCCTCTTAAAAGTTCCACACCATCAAGTTCTCTAACGAAACAAGTATGTTTAATAAAAGCCACCTCTAGATCAGAATCATATAATTGACCAACAGAAAACAGGTTATGACCAAGACCTTCAACATAATATACCCTGTAGATTACACTATCACCAACAACATAATCTCCATAACCCATAATTGCACCAAAATAGTCGTTCCCGAATCTAACAGTCCCAATAAATTTACTTACGAAGTTCATGAGCCGCGGTCTCTAGTCATATGCTTGGAACAACCTAAGTCCAAGTACCACATAACGATTTGAACGACCTGCAGTTGAACACAGACAAAAATGGATAACTGGATAATTGGGATCCCCATGCAAGAATGGGTTCCACTTGGTTAGAAAGCAATATTGGAATGTCTACATCAGAAACATAATCAATAAAATCATTAGAGGTAGATGTCGGGCTAGTAGAAATAGTAGATCTATTCAAAGTATGTTCACTTCTTAAAGGTATAGTTCTACCAGTCGGCATCCATTTCCTAATGGGCATTGATCTAGATAATTTAGGGCACAACTCATTAAGATTGAATTTACGGCCAGTAGGTATCAAATGATAACCTACATTACTAAATTTTCTTCCTGTTGGTTTCTAATGTTTTTTAGCCCTCTTCCTCCTTGGTCTTCTGCCCTTTTTATCCTGTTGTCTAGTGTTAACCATTTTAACATGAGATTTTGCAGTATTACTCATCTCATTCACAACACATTCATGATTAATACCAGACATCAAGCATTCATTACATGTTTTGCAAATAGTAGCAGAATTCGAATTAATTACAGTGCGCTTATAGTTAATACTAGAATCAACATGATTCGTTTTATTCCGATCAAACTTAATGTTCCTAGGGTGGTCTTCTACTCTCTTCCATTGAGCTCTCTTAGCTTGCGAGGTCCTATCTTGCTTTGTATTACCTAGAGGCTTTGACCCGCTTGCTTTTGTACCACTGATTACTCCTGTAGAGGGAATTATGGGAACATTAGTTGGTTTTGCTACCTTTTTCATTCCTGATCTAGAAGTGTTGGGATCTGAAGTACTTATAGGCACATCAAAGCTCACATGCTTGACTTTCGGCATAGAATGGGTTGCATACTTAGCACTAGGCATAGAACAAGGCATCACAACTTTATCTTTCTCACATAAGGATTTAGGGCATGTTGCTCTTAAACATTCTAACAGCTCCTGAGATCATTTGGCATATAAGCATACATACCTAATTTTACTATCAAGTGGCTTATTTATGCTATCCTCTTCTACAATCTCACGGAGACATTCTAGACTATCCTTAAGGTGACAGAAATAGTTATGAAACACATGTTCATTATTTCTAAGATAAGGAGGAATGTATTTAACAGTCACATTATATTTAGAATCTGCAGATGAATTTGATGCAATATTAGTGGCATTTTCCCATTTACCTAACTCTTCAGATTCTCAATTTCCTTTTGTAACCAAGTTATTTTTTCATTGTTTTTGTCACGAGTGACTTTCATTGAATCGTATAACTCTTTGAAGTGTTGTTTGACCTTTTCATTTTCTTCTAGAAAACTCTCATTTTCTTGTTGTAATAGGTTAATGATGTTTTGAAGATGAATGAGAAAATTAAGAATCTAAACGAGGAGACATTTGGGAGCCAGTCACATTGTTCTTTTCACCCTTTAATTGTGAAATTTGGGTTTTTAACTTTCCGATCATGTTACAGTGAGTTCGAATCTGTCCGTCACGTTTGTTTATTTCAAAAACTGCATCAAACTCTGGAACATCCGAGGATATCTTGATGTTTGAGGTTTTAACAATTTCTTTGAGATGTTGATATTTTAGTTGCAAATCAAAATGTTCAACTTCCAATTAAGAAAAGTGTTTTACCAAATTATCATGATCATCCTGGTCAATTTTCTCATTTAGTTTTGAGTTTTTGTTTTCAAGCTCAATGACACGATCATGGGAAACTTTCAAAGCAACAGATAATTCATGAAATTGAGAAGCAGTAATAGAATACTTAGTAACAGTATAAAACACATCTTGAGCCACACAACTCGAAATCAAGTTCTCATTTAAGATATGCAGATTCTTTCTTTCAATTTCATTATATTTGAGTTCCCGTTCATAATTATTGACCTCTACTATCATTGCTTCAAATTCTTTTTGCATTTATTTAATCTCTGAGTCTATCCCCTTTTGAAGACTCTCAAATTGACTTTTTAATTGTTTAAAGAAACGCATGACTTCAGTTAAATAACATTCTTTAGTTTGCTCAAAACCCCTCTCCCCTTCAGTTATCCCTGTAGGTGTGATTCTTTTCTTACATGTCTTCTCAAAATTAACAAATAGTTGATAAACAACATACAGGCTGATTAAGGTCTTGGTCTTAGTGGGAATAGTTCTAGGAACTAAATGCATTGGTGTATTCGGAGGATACACAATAGCTAGAGGCATTTTCCTGAAGGGAGTGTTTGTTTCAACAAGTACATTTGCTTTTTGCTTATCCATGTCTTTTTTCCAAAAAACTTGTTCTGGGGTTAATTGAGTTTGAGGCTTAAACATGTTCAGGGAAATCCAATTTTATTTTGTGTAATCATGGGGTTTGACCAATATGTTTTGCTTTTTACACTGAGGATATTTTAGCTTCTTATCTATTTTCTCCCTAGAGGCATCTTAAATTTTCTATCCTCTTCCGTGCTTCCAATACATGATGGTGTTTGCCTAGGCTTGAGGATCTCATTACCATCATATACAATCATATGGAAAGCTTTAGCCTTTTTACAGTACTCAGGATTTGGCTCCTCTACTAGGGAATACTATGCTTATCGCTTAAGACTCTGTGCTTAGTGATCATGTGAGCAGTCTGAATGGTATTCCCTTGTACGTACAACTTATTTTCAAGCTTGTTTTTCAAAGTTTTTAGGTTGGAAAAATGAGTTAAAAGTTTTGATTCCTTAGCATTAAATTCTTGTTTAAGCACTTTAACATTTTCTTGAAGTTCTTGCTTTTGCTTAACAGTTTTGTTTAGTTTGTCTTCTAAGGAATCTAGCTCTTGTTTTAATATTTCTTCCCTAAAATTACTTTTTCTAATAATTGTACGCATTTGGTCATCCATTTCCTGCTCACGGGTAGTTAGCTCAAACTTAGCACGTTGTTCATAAATGGCAACTTGTTCTTTATAGGCATTCAGTTCAGAGATAACAGAATTATAAGGGGCACATGCAGTGTATTCATAAAAAACATAGTCATCATTGATTGCAGAAGATGCATCACTTGGTACAATCTCACTTTCACTTTGTATCACATATTGATCATATGGGACATTATTACTATTACCCACATTATCTTTATCTGATTCATTAGTTTCATGTGATTGTACTTTGTTATGTATCTTTTCCTCATCAACTTCATCGTATAGTTTTAATACCTCTGAAATGATTGAATCTTTGGATGGACCAGCCTGTTGTGGTGATGAGACCTTTGGAGAGACCATTGGTGAAATGGTAGCCATGAATATTGTCTGGGCACTAGGTTCATCATCAATATCAGAGTCAAATGCATCACAGTCAGCAACTTGAAAGGCATTTTGATGATTGTGACCTATTTCCTGAATTGACTGCTCATCCACATCAGCATCATATGTTTTGGCATTTCCTTCAGCAAGAAACAGCAACTCTTCTTCATCCAAAACCGCTCCATTTTCCTGAGCTTGCACCAGCTGAATCTTGTCCCTGAAATAATCTGCATTTTGAGGGCATTTTGGAGATGTGCAGTTCCTTGCAATATGTCCTTCACCACCACAGTTGTAGCACTTGATTGGCTTTCCTTGTCCTTGATTTGCATTCCTTCCACGATTCTGATTAGCCACATAAAATCCACCTACTCCACCCTTTCCTTGTTCATACTTTCTTCCTTGCACTGGTTGCACCATGATCTTACCATCTCTGACAATAGCATGATTGTGTAGATTGGATGCAGTTCTGATATCATTGTTAGTGTGTGGAGTGAGGTTTAGATTTTGCTTAACCATAAGAGCCAGTTGATTGATAAAATGTTCCATGATTGTGTTTGGGTCTGGATGCTTATATGATGGATCTGGAATGAGCTTGTGGTTACCGTTACCCATTGGTATGACTTGAGAAGCTTTGGTGGTAATTCCTACATTTGTGTAAAATGCTGTTGAGTCATTTGATGAGCTTGCCTCTCCATGATTAGATTTAAACTTTTCAAGAATCATTCGTTCAAACATAGCATGCTTCTCATTCTGAAGTAGGAAGGCATACAATTGCCCATAGTTGGTGTGCCCTAATCCTTTGGTTAGCTTAACTGAGGTGACAAATTTGTGCCATTCGGGATTCATGTTGTTTACAAACTTTGAATTGATCTGAATATTTGGCATGGTCATTTTGATATTCCTCATCTCATTCACAAGTTTATGGAACCTCACATAGTATTCAGTGACACTTTCTCCAGGGTTCATCTTAAAGTTCTCGAAATCATCATACAATTGAGATTCCATGTCTTCTTTGGTCAATTCAGAACCAGAGAGAAGCATCTTAACATTGTCCCAAACTGCCTTGGCTTTAGTGTTGTGATTGATTAACTTGTAGATGTCTTTTGGTAGACCCTGAAGTATAATGTTTGAAGCCCTGATATCAGCATTGTATCTCTTTTTCTCCTTGTCAGTAAGTTCGTCATATGTTTTTGGTTTATCCAATCCTAGTGTCACTGAGCCATCAGCAGCAGTTTCGAGTATGTCTCTGGTAGTCTCAACTTGGTACGGTCCTTCATCAATTGATTTGAGAATGTTGACCCCATTTTCTTTACCCTAGCAGTACAACCTAATTCGTTGAGCCCATGAGTCATAATCGGTTCTGTCTAGCATAGGTGGACGAGTTTCGGATCCAGCAGCTTGAACGTCTTCAGAAACAGAAGAGATGATAGTAGGTACGTTGGTAGACATAATTATTGATTCTACTGGATTTTAAAACTTTTGGATTAAACAGGGAAATAGATTCTTTCACATGATTTTACTAAATCAAGAGAAAACCGTAAAATGTAATCATGAAGAAAACACAAAATTTCAAGCGACAAATCGCTCAAAGTGACAAGTCGCTACAACCAACAAATCGCTCAAAACAGACAAGTCGCTTCAACTAACAAATCACTTATACTGACAAGTAGCTTGATAAGACAAATCGCTTAAACAATCAACTCACTTCAATAAGCAAGTCGCTTAACCATACAAGTCGCTCAAACCAACAAACCTCTTAAATGACAAATCGCTTAACCAAGACAAGTTGCTTAAACTACAAGTCGCTTAAATAAACAAGTCGCTTGAAGTGACAAATCGCTTCTTGTGGAGTTTGTTAGAACTCCTTTAGATCGTTTTGAGCCTTAGGGTTTACCAATAACAATGACAATACGTAGCGGATAAATCAAAACATAATTGTTATTGACACAAGGTTTTCAATCACTAACACTAACTAATCTTAGGCATTTATAGGAACACGTCTAGATAACTAAACTAATAACCTAGGCGTTTACAAGACTATACGCCTAGGACACACACACACCTTTAAGTCGACTACATTATGGAAGACATAATTAAACCTACACCCCATGTCCTCTTTATATACTAGAGGATTAGGGTTTACAAATCTCTACTAAGGACTAATAAATAAAACTTCTTTTGCAAGCAAGTCCTTCCATCTTTTTGTAGATTTCCTTCTTGTCGTATTAAGTCCCTCTTGTTTCTTTCTTTTTGTCATATCAACTCAAACGTATAATTCCCAACAATCTTCCCCTAGTTGATAATGACAAAACCATACTTGAAAGAATTTCCCTAGACGAAGTAGAGAAATTGAGATCATGGATCTCACTATGAATGAAACAAGTATGTCTTCCTTTGTCTTCCCCTTAATCCATGCCATGCTACTCAAACGTCTCTTCCCCTTTTTGTTATTATCCAAATAGGGAACGTATGCAAATAAAGATCTTGACCACCACAAACCAATATCATACTTCCAATCTAAGACTTCCAATGTTTAAAATCGCCCACCATTATGCACCATAAGAAAAATGGATTAAAATAAGTAGAAACTCCAACTAGCAATAGGAATAATGATCAACAGTAGTAAAAATCAAACACTTCCCCTTAAGTGATGCATGTAGATGGTTAAACATTTAACAATAAGCTTCCCCTAAAACCCATATGTTAACCATGTTCTTGATTCTTCAAATCTGTAGGCTCCTTGTAATGATCACTAATGAAGAAAACTTAGTATAACCAACTTGATGAAGAAGTAAAGTAACCCAAACTTGTATCTTATATCTTGCACTATAGATGACATTGAACGTATACCTATGTATAGGGAGACCTCAATCTCTTGACGATAATCACTGAGCACAATAACGTCACTCCTTTAAGTGTTATGTCAATTCTTTATTATAATCATTGAAGCACGAACAAGTTACCTCCTGCTAAAAGGTATGATAACACACGTATCCAAGTAATTCCACTTCACCTTCAAATAAGTGATAAATAATCCTCTTCATAATCAATTCTTCAATAAAATCAACTTCGAGCTTTTTTAAAATATTTTAAGAACAAAAATCAAACTCCTGTGTGTGAATAATAACCTGTGTGTGTGTCGTCAACAAAATCCATAACAAATATCATGCTTGACTTCCCCTTAAATCTGAATATCTTCGTTTAGCAATACTGTCGAATAAGCAGTTGTATTTGAATGAGAAGCAGTACTTTCATCCAAGAGCAGTACTTTTGTCAAGTAGTAGTACTTTGTGAAAGGGTAACAGTACTTTGAAACCTCCAAGCAGTACTCTGAACTTAGAGTAGTACTTTATGTAGTACTTTCACATAATAGCTCAGATCAAAGATCCCTTCAGTGGAAAGTTAGATGAGTATATAGGGAACTTCCACCAAAAAATTAATCATGATCCAACGGTTAACTAAAAAGTTATGACCGTTTCAAAACAGTGTTGTCGTAACCTTACGAATAATTTTTCAGTTTCAGCAGCAGACTTCGACAGCTTATAAATTTTGATTGAGATTAAAGATAGATATACCAAGAAGCTCCAGTTCGAAGTTTAGCCCGATCCAACTGTTCATTAAAAAGTTATACCTTCTTGAAAACTGTAATGCAGAAAAGTTGTGAATTTTGCAAAAAATTGATTTTCTTCATTCTTTTTCGCCAAGAAACCTTGTGTATCCCTAGGTAACGAGCTCCCCAAGCTCTGATACCAATTGACAGAAACTAAAAACGTGATGAAAATAGTTTCTTGATCATTTATGAGCCTTATGGTTTAACAATAACAATGACAATACGCAGCGGATAAATCAAAACATAATTGTTATTGACACAAGGTTATCAATCACTAACACTAACTAATCTTAGACGTTTATAGGAACACGTCTAGATAACTAAACTAATAACCTAGGCGTTTACAAGACTATACGCCTAGGACACACACACACCTTTAAGTCGACTACATTATGGAAGACATGATTAAACCTATACCCCATGTCCTCTTTATATACTAGAGGATTAGGGTTTACTAATCTTTACTAAGCACTAATAAATAAAACTTCTTTTGCAAGCAAGTCCTTCCATCTTTTTGTAGGTTTCCTTCTTGTCGTATTAAGTCCCTCTTGTTTCATTCTTTTTGTCTTATCAACTCAAACGTATAATTCCCAACACTTCTCCGCATAAATCGCACAAGGACAACCACTAGGCTGACAAATCGCTTAAACAAGCAATTCTCAACTGACACAAATCGCTTCCAACAAAGTACAAATCACTCGTCACAACACCTTTACGAGACACAAGTCGCAACCTTTAAAACAACAAAACGCCACTTTTAAATCCAAAAACAATCCAACCACAGTGATTCAAGCCTTCCAAATCAAAACCTAAGCACTTATGATGATTCTAAACACAAAAGTACAATAAAATCCAAACTTTAACACTAGAAATTGTCCAAATGATGCAAACTAAACTCTTCCAAACCCAAAAACCATATAAAACCACTAGAAATCTAAGAACATGTAAGAGAGATGATCAAAACATGGCTCTTGATACCATTTGTAACATATTGGATTTTACAAACACATCAAACCATAGCACGAATGGGGCGTATGACTTAAAGTTTTAGAGAGAGAAAGTTTAGAGGTTTAAGAAGCTTAGTGAGAGAAATAAAAATCTTATTATGAGCTCCAACCCTCTACCTTGGGAGGTAGAGGGTAGTTATAGTATCTTACACAAAATACCTCCTACGGGCTGTGGATCAGGCATATAGTGGGTAAAGACCAGTCCGTCCTCCACGGTGTTACTTAACTAAATAGTAACTAACATTAAATAACTACGAATACGAGCTTTCTAACGATTACATATACTTGAGGTCACCGACACTTTAACAACTGGATTTTCTAAATCCTAACAAATAATGTTATAGGTGATTTTGAATACCCCAATGATGTCCTAGCCTATAAGGGAATCATGCATGTTTTGTTAAACTGCCCACTGAAAAAGGCCTTTATAAATTCACCCTCTATACTGTACCATAACTTCCTCAGGGAGTTTTGGGCTACAATAGTGGCCTTCGACCCGACACCCTCTAGTGATGAGAACGAGCATAGACCCCTCAGGGAGTTTCTCATCAGGTTTTAGGTTTTAAATGGGGAACAACAAATAACTTTATATTACAAAACTTTTTGCTCTTCAATAGGGATTTACTATAATAATGGAGAATATGTTGCTCACCCTAACCGAGCCATTGTTAAGGCTGAGTTAGCAAAAATTTCTTTAGACCCAAAGTTATTGGACAAGACCCCTGTCACCAAAAATTCATTACCCGTGGCTTGGAAGATCCTGTTCACTTTTGTGATTCATGTTCTCCGCAGGAAGCACTCTGTTCAGTTGATGATGGCTTACTGCCTGATGACAGGGACCACTGTCGACATTGGAGAGATCATTTACAGTGATCTTGTAACCAAGCTCCAGAGCAAAACTAGGGTAAAATACGTTTCATACCCTAGGTTTGTCTCTTGTGCTTTGCAGGATTTAATGGGTTGTAATTATACTCAGGATTACCAATTTGGTGCTTTACCTGCCACCCTGAGTCCATCAAATTTTACAAAGAACCCATCCTTAGTCACAAATATAGAATTAACTGCCCATATGGTTGCTGTAAACAACCAGATGGAATCCGTGTCTCCAAACCCTGCTCCTAAAAAGACAAAGGGGAAGTATCAAACTGGGACTAAGACCAAACCCAAGTATCAAGGCCCTAAGGCTTCTAGAACACAGCCAAAGAGGCAAAATAATCCCTAGAATGACAAGCAACCCAAGGGAGACCAAACAACATCACCCCCGGTGACAACGAAGGACACTGATACATCACATTCGTGCCCTTGGTCCCAATTACTACTCCCCAAGATCTAGAGGGAAACATACAGCCCGCTGGTTGGGGATCGCCTTCCATAACGCCTGATGAGGAAATTCAAAAAACAATGCTTTTGTCTAAGGGCATGTTAGGATTTAGTAAATCCGGTTATTAAACAGTCGGTCACCTCAAGTATATGTAATCGTTAAAAAGCTCGTAGTCGTAGATTATTATAAGTTAAGTAGTATTTAGTTTGTAACACCGTGGAGGACGAACGGGTCTTTACCCACTGTATGTCTGATCTACTGCCCGTAGGTGGCGATTTGTGTAAAGACTATAAATACTCTCTACCTACCAAGGTAGAGAGTTGGAGCTCATAATAAGATTTTTCTTTCTCTCACTAAAGTTCCCAACCTCTAACTTTCTCTCTTTAAAACCATATTATATGCCTACTTGTGGTTATGATCTAGTGTGTTTGTGAAATCCAATATGTTACAAATGGTATCAAGAGCCATGGTTAGATCATCTCTTATATATCCTTGGATTTCTAGTGGTTTTTAGATGGTTTTTGATTTTGAAAAGGTTTAGTGGTTTTTGCATCATTTGGTTCATTTCTAGTGTTAAAGTTAGAATTTTGGGTGTACTTTTATGTTTAGAATCATTGTAAGTGCTTGGGTTTTGATTTGGTAAGCTTGAATCACTGTGGTTGAGCTGGTTCTGGATTGAAAAGTGTGTTTTTGAAGTTTTTCTTAGTAGCGACTTGGTTCTCATAGTGAATTTCATCTTAGCGACTTGCTTCAGTAAAAAGTAGCGAGTTATAGTGCTTTTTGGTAGCGACTTGGTCCTAGCGACTTATCTTTTGAGACAAGCCGACAAACAGTACACTTAGTGGATTCTCCATTACGGGTAGCGACTTGGTGAAGGTAGCAACTTGATTTCAATTTTGTTAGCGACTTGTACTTAAGTTTCTTAGTGACTTGGTGTTAGCGAATTGGACCTTAGCGAGTTGCTATTTAGCGACTTGACGACTTAGCGACTTGGTGCTTAGCGACTTGTTGACATAATTCTCAGCGACTTGGTGTTAGCGACTTGGTTCAAGGTTTCTTACCGACTTGGTTGAATTTTTGTTTGTAATACGGTTTTCTCTTGATTTAGTAAAATCCCGTGAAAGAATCTATTTCCCAGTTTAATCATTGAGTTATAAAATCCCGTGTAATCTTTAAACATGTCTACCAACGTACCTACAATTATCTCCACTGTTGCCGAGGATGTTCAAGCAGCTGGTTCAGATACTCGTCCACCCATGCTTGACAGAACTGACTATGACTCTTGGGCACAACGAATCAGATTGTACGGTCTTGGAAAGGAAAACGGAGTCAACATTCTCAAGTCTATTGATGAAGGACCTTATCAGATTGAGACTACAAGAGACTTAATTGATATAGCTGCAGATGGAACATTGATCTACGGAATAGATAGACCAAAGACGTATGATGAGCTCAATGATAAGGTGCAAAATAGATTCGATGCTGATATCAGGGCCTCAAACATCATACTACAGGGTCTTCCAAAAGACATCTACAAGCTGATCAATCACAACACTGAAGCCAAGGCAGTTTGGGATAATGTCAAGATGCTTCTCTCAGGTTCTGAATTAACCAAGGATGACAGAGAATCACAACTGTATGATGAGTTTGAGCACTTCAAGATGAAACCAGATGATAGTATCTATGAATACTATGTGAGATTCCACAAGCTTGTAAATGATATGAGGAATATCAGAATGACTATGCCAAACATTCAGCTGAACTCAAAGTTTGTGAACAACATGAATCCCGAATGGCACAAGTTTGTCACCTCTGTGAAGCTAACCAAAGGATTGAAGAACACCAACTATGAGCAACTATATGCATTCCTTCTCTAGAATGAGAGACATGCTATGTTTGAGAAAAGGATTCTAGAATAGTTCAAAACCAACTAGGGAGAAACAAGTTCCTCAAATGACTCAACAGCCTTTTACACAAATGTTGGTATTACTACCAAAGCTTCTCAAGTCATTCCCATGGGTGATGGTAATTACAAACACATCCCTGATCCAGCATATAAGCCTCCAGACCCAAACACATTCATGGAAAACTTCATCAATCAACTGTCTCTTATGGTCAGTCAAAACATGAACTCTATTCCACACACCAACAATAACCTCAAAACAGCATCCAATCCACACAATCAAGCAACTGTTAGAGATGGGAAGGTTATGGTGCTACCAGTTCAAGAAAGGCAGTATGAATAGGGAAGAGGAGGAGTTGGTAGAGGATATGGGGTAAATCAGAATAGGGGAAGGAATGGGAATCAAGGTTAAGCAAAGCCAATTAAGTGCTACAATTGTGGTGGTGAGGGACATATTGCTAGGAATTGCACATCTCCAAAACGTTCTCAGAATACATAATACTTTAGAGACAAGATGTTGCTTGTGCAAGCTCAGGATGGAGTTGTTGTTCCTTGCTGAGGGAAATGCCCGAACCTATGATGCTGATGTTGATTAACAGCCAATTCAGGAGATAGGTCATAATCATCAAAATGCATTTCAAGTAGCTGACTGTGATGCATTTGACTCTGATGTCGATGATGAACCTACTGCCCAAACAATCTTCATGGCTAGAATCTCACCTATGGTCTCTCCAAAGGTCTCTCCACCACAACATGCTGGTCCATCAAAAGACAAAATCATTTATGAGGTATTAAAACTATATGATGAAGTTGATGAACAAAAGATGCATAATAGAGTACAAAGCCTTGAAACTTATGAATCAGATATTGATGATGAGGGTAATAGCAATATTGTCCCATATGATCAATATGTGAAGCAAAGTGAAAGTGAGGTTGTACCAAGTAATGCATCTTCCGCATTCAATGAGGACTATGTCTTTGATTAATACACTGCATGTGCCCCTGATGATTCTGTTATCTCTGAACTAAATGCCTATAAAGAACAAGTTGCTATTTATGAACAACGTGCTAAGTTTGAGTTGACCACCCGTGAGCAGGAAATGGATGACCAAATGCGTACCGTTATTAGAAAAAGTAACTTTAGAGAAGAAGTCTTAAAACAAGAGTTAAACTCCTTACAAGAAAAGCTTTCTAAAATTGCTAAGCAAAAATAGGAACTTCAAGAAAATGTTAAAATGCTTAAGCAAGAATTCAATGCTAAGGAATCAAAACTTTTGAATGATTTTTCCAATCTAAAAACTTTTAAAAACAAGCTTGAAAATAAGTTGTACGTACAAGGGAATACCATTCAGAATGCTCCCTTGATCACTAAGCATAGAGTTTCAAGCGATAAGCATAGCATTCCCCTTGTTGAGGAACCAAATCCAGAGGTCATTAAAAAGGCTAGAGCTGCTAATACGATACTGCATAATGGTAATGAAATCCTTAAGCCTAGACAGAAACCTAGTTGCGTTGAGTGCACTGAGGAAGATAGAAAATTAGATGATGCATCTAGGGAGAAAATGAATAAGAAGCTAGAAGATCCTGAATGTAAAGAGAATAACATAACAATCAAACCCCATGATTACAAAAAGGAAAATTGGATTTCCTTGAACAAGTTTAAGCCTCAAACGTTGTTAACACCCGAAAAAGTGTTCTGGAAAAAGGATTTAGATAAGCAAAAAGCAGAGAATCTAGTTGTTACAAACCCTCCCCTTAGGAAAACGCCTTCAGCGACTGTGTATCCTCCAAATACACCAATGCATTTAGTTCCTAGAACTATTGCCACTAAAAGCAAGACCTTAATCAGTCAATATGTTATCTTTCAATTATTTGTTGATTTTGAGAAAACTTGTAAGAAAAGGATCACACCCACTGGGATAACTGAAGGGGAAAGGGGTTTTGAGCAAACTAAAGAATGCTATTTAACTGAGGTCATGCCTTTCTTTAAACAAATAAAAGGGAAATTTAAGAGTCTTAAAAAGGGGATGGACTTAGATATTAAATAAATGGAAAAGGAATTTGATGCGATGATTGTTGAGGTTAGTGACTATGAGCGAGAATTAAAATATAATGAGATTGAGAGGAAGAACTTGCATACCTTGAATGAGAATCTTATTTCTGAATGTATTATTCAAGATGTGTTTTACACTGCTACGAATTGTTCCATTAATGCTTCTCAATTTCATGAATTATCTGTTGCTCTGAAAGTCTCCCATGATTGTGTCATTGAGCTTGAAAAAACTTACTCTAAACTGCATGATAAAGTTGAACAGGATGATCATGATAACCTGGTGAAACAGTTTTCTAAATTGGAAGTTGAGCATCTTGCTTTGCAATTAAAATATCAACATCTGAAAGAAAATGTTAAAACCTCAAATATCAAGACATCCTTGGATGTTCCTGAATTTGATGAAGTTTTTGAAATTAGCAAACGTGATGAACATATTCGAGCTCATTGTAACACGATCATACAGTTGAAAGCCCAAATCTCTCAATTAAGGGGTGAAAAGAACAATGTGACTGGATCCCAAATGCTTCCTCCTTTAAATTCTCAGTATTCTCAAACTTTTCATCTTTAAAACTTAGTTAATGCCTTACAAAAGGAAAACAAGAGTTTTCAAGAAGAAAATGAAAAGGTTAAACGACCATCCAAGGGGATCAAGAAGGAAGATCACAAAAGTTTTCAAGTCAAGTTTTTATTACTCTAGTATCACTCTTTATTTAGGTTTTTCAATAAAAACCTAGGGTGATTAGGAAATCCTTTGTTCTCATATAACCTCATCAAGTATTCTAGTAAGCATCTCATGTCCATTTTTCATCTTTCATATTCATTTCATCATATTTGAGCAAAAACATGCAAGTCATATGATGTTGTACCACTTTTTCATTGATTTTTAAGAGTTATGAATATATAAGTCATCCTATAATTATTCCTTGTTATATATTACTTTTGGTGATGCCTAGGAACCCATGACACCCTAAGAAGGTGTTTGGTAGGATTAGAATAGCTTCGGAGTTGTTTTGAATGGGTTAGAATAGGTTTGGCGCGAGAAAAACTCATTTCGACAAGTTTGCAAAAGAGTCTGTCCGTATTTTGAAAATCTGGAAAATCCGACAGTAGGTAAATATTTTTGGCCTAGATATTTAGAAAATACACTTTAAAACGAAAACGTGGCCGCTTGAACGGATTAAAACGGAGCTATAACGAAGAAGTTATGAATTTTTCAAGTTGGCGACGAAAACTATAATTTTCTGGAAATTTCAGCATGAAAATGTCACCCTTTACGAGTCAAAAATGAAACTTAGGTGTTATAAATTATGTCGACTTGTCAAAAATATATTAGTATACTTTGATACGAAGATAAGGACATATAAAACGTAGAAAACGAACTTGTAACGATTAAATTATACACGTTTTCACAAAGTTGCCGTAACTTTATTATATAAGAAAAACTATATCAATTCTAATAGGCAAGTATTACGGCAAAACTAGAGACCATGTTGGACGACGTTTTTAACAATGATGTAGAACTTTTTATAAAGAGGTGTCTTCTAGTAAAAGTAAATTCGCCAAGTATATTTTCCAAAATGTCCAACCGTTTGTCAAGCGGAGTTATAACGAATAAAGTATAGTCACTTAAACTTGGCCGAAAACCACCCTTAAACTATATTTTTGGACTAAAGTACCATACTTAACCTATACTTTTCTTTGTGATCGAGACCTCTAGGATGTAAACTTAAATGCTAAAACTTTGAAATAATGATACAAGCTTTCTAAAACTGTTGGGTTCGTTTCTTAACACTCGATGTGCACCATTTTGCGACTATCATAGGAAGTTGTTTCAACGTAACTACTTGTAGAGTATTTTTTTTTAGATATGACGGGAAGTCATAAACATATATTTTGATGATAAATATTATTTCCAAAACGTACAAGTGGTATGAATATCATATGTATTTGCATGCACGACATTGTATCACGCATTCACGACAACATATCATAACTCAAGTCATGACATTCATTTTAGGTCGCGGATAGTTTCCGAGCCTCATTTTAGTGCACTTCATTTTGTTAGCATATCAATCATACCAGGTGAGTTCATACACCGCTTTTACTCGTTTAAATTCTTACAAACTCTTTGGGGGAGATACATGCTTAAATACTTGTTTTTACTCTTGCGAATACTCAAACCATTTATATAATTGTGTTACACTATACTTCTAATACTCTTTGGACATTATGTGTGGTTTATTGCGATATGTGCCTTAATGTGCTAAACTTGTTTTCAATTATGCATCAACATACATACATTAGCAACTGGTTAACTCCTACGGGAGCCGGCGGAGAGGTATTGATAGTACTATCGGGCTGACGCCCCCACCCTTGGGTCCTTGATGACGTGACCTGGGGTGAATATAATCTGTTATTTAATGAAACATAACAAACAATTTAGACTTGTCAAGAGGTTCAGTTGGCTGTGATTCTTTGCATTAAGTACATGTATATATCGTATGCACCTATGTCCTACTTACAAACAAGGTTGACAATTCCATAATTTGGCAATGGATTGTAAACACACAGGTTGCAAGTTTTGTATGGGCGGAACTTGGAACTGAGTGGATTTACAATGCCTTTGCTGCATAAACGATTTTGAAAGGCTTTACATTTCATCACAAACTTATGAACTCACCAACCTTTGTGTTGACACTTTTTAGCATGTTTATCTCAGGTCGTAAGGCGATAGCATTTCATGGAGCTTTTGGGTCACATGGCATACATTGGAGTCTTGTACTTTTATCAATTACCATTCGACATGTTGTGTAAACCTTTATGTATTACCAAACTTTGGAACTTCTTGTTTTGTAAACTTTAACTTATGTAATCGAATGGTAAACTTTTCAAAACATCTCATCATAGAGGTCGTTTTCTTTATCCATACTTTGTGGTATGACGTCATACCCCAATGACACTATCGTTCCGCTGCGATATTTTAGGGGTGTGACAGATTGGTATCAGAGACTTGGTTATAGAGAACTAGGTTGCATTTTAGTTCCTAGACTATAACCGCTTTCACGTCGATCCTTTCTTTTCCTATCGCCTTACACACTTTTGGTGCGCATATGTTTTCTTAAATATTTCTTCTAGAACCACCTCATTGGATAACGTGGTTTCCTTGTACCGATAGGGGAGTCCCAAAATCTAGTCAAGTCATTAAAAATATGGAGCTCAGTAATGAGCACTTATCTAACTTGATCTCGTGACAGTTCTTGTTTGATGAGACACGAGATCGAGCTAAATAAGTGTTACTATAAAGCTGTATAGATTTAATGATTTTGCCCGAGGAAGGGAGTTCTCTTGAGGATACTTTGAGAACTGCTGGCGACCAAACCTTATAGTGACTTTAGCACCTAAAGGAATTTCCTATACACCAAGTGCGACTCTCCATAGATACCTACCCTAAATTCCTCCTCCACCGTTTAGAATCGGATGATAGAATGGCTACCTATTTCAGTAACACCAATTGCTGAGACATGTATGCTAGGTGGTATGTACACGTGTGAAATGAGGCAATTATAATTATGGTGGCCAACATAATTATAAATGCATCATAACCCACGTGGACATATGCGACCACGCATACGTAGATCGGTGTGGGCACACCTTAGGAACCAATTTGTGGCGTGGTATTATGTTTGAGGACGTTAAGTATAGACATTGAGAATTCAACGGTTGTTTCCCTTGCAGAGATCATGGCACCAAAGAGGGTAACACGCAGCACTAACCGAGGTGGTGCGGCGCAAAGGGGTGGAAGGATAGGTGAGCGTGGAGGTAGAGAAGGCGGTAACGACATGGGTAACAATGACAACAACACTGGCGGAAACCCTGATTTTGCCGCCATCATCGCTCAACAACTTCAAATCTTGCTTCCCACTATGGTCACACAAGTTGGAAACCATATGAATAACTCGGGAAACCGCGGGAACAGGAATGGCGACACCAACAATGTAGTTGGCAGTAACAACAACAACAACAGAATTGGATGCACATATAAGGAATTTTCGGCATGCAAACTAGTGGAGTTTGATGGTATAGGAGGTGCTTTGGCGTATACTCGATGGGTAGAGAAGACAGAGTCAGTGATCAACATCAGCAATTGTGCCACACATCAGAGGGTGAAGTATGCAGCTTGCTTGCTATCAGGGAAGGCATTGACATGGTGGAACACACAGCTACAGGCTAAGGGCAGAGAAGCAGCTATAGGTATGACATGGGACGAATTTAAGGCGTTATTGCAAGAAGAGTACTGCCCGGACAATGAAATGCAGAAACTAGAAAATGAACTTTATCATCACTCTATGATAGGAGCTGGTCATCCAGCCTACACAGATCGATTCCATGAATTAGCCAGACTAGTTCCTCATATGGTTACCCCTGAATCCAAGAGAATCGCGAGGTACATATACGGTCTTATGCCTGAAATCCGTGGAACTGTGAAAATGACTGAGCCGTCAACAATACAAAGTGCAATACTGAGGGCAGGAACCCTGACAGACGAGATGGTTAGAAATGGTACTTTGAAGAGCAGTGACAAGAGGAAGGAAGCGAGTGGGTCGAATAAGCAGATGGACGTGGTAGCAGACAACAAAAGGGCAAGAGTTTTTGTGGCAACTGGTACTGAATAAAGAGAGTATGCGGGTACACATACCAAGTGTGCCAAATGTGCTTATCATCATCCAAAGACCAAGCCCTGCCGCTTGTGTACAAATTGCAATCGATACGGCCATTTTAAGGAGCAGTGTAAAACACAGGTAGCACCAGCTAACGTGGGCAACATGAGGAATAATCAAAGGACTTGCTTTGAATGTAACAGCCCGAACCACTTCCGGAATAATTGTCCTAAGTTGAATGGAACGCAGAGGCAACCACAAGGTAACCAACACCTAGCTTTAGCAATTGACGGAAATAACCCGAACCCTGTACTCAATATCAGTCCACCCCGAGATCGAGCATTCTATTTAGGAACCGAGGCAGCCCGCAATGCGTAGCTGGTACGTTTTCCCTAGACCATAAAGTGATCCACTGTATTATTCAGATTCAGTGAGCCTTACTAGATAAGAAACCTAGACGCGTAAGTTTTGGCATAAGCACTTTGACCATACACCCTGATTTCACGAAACCTAAGGGTAGACCTTTAAGTATCATCGATTGAATCACGAGGATGTGATTCCTCTGACATGGGAAGAATGTCACAATTCTCAATTTCCGGTCATTTCTCAAACTCAATATTCATCATATTAGTTCATGCATGGTTTTGCATTTCACGTTAAACGCATAATTACTTATTAAATAAACGCTATCGCGTAAATAATTATTTTGAACAATTGATCCGATACTTCCAAAATTTATCACAATATATTTTTATACTCATATTAAGTCTATAAAAATAATATTATGAGTTTACCCAATGTTTTAAATTTAATTCGTATATAAATTGTTATGTTTATATAAATTACGACGTTTTTCTTAATTCAACCCGATAAATATTTATTCACTCAAATCATTCAAGAAATGTATTTTTATAATTTTTATGATCCCAATATATTTTATCTTGACCTGTTAAAAGTTATTTTTATCTAACGCTACCCTAAATACTCAAATGTGTATACAATTTAACACTTAACTTCATTTAACTTTACACAACATTATACTTATATAATTTTAAAAAAATAATAATAAAAGTAAATGAATAAACCTCCTTGTCGACACAAAGAGGGTGATTCATTGTGTTTTCTAAATATCTACTAAGTATTTTATACTATAATCAAAATATCACAAACACATACACATCTATTTTGCAAAGTGTTTAGATCAAACCATCCTCTCTTTCTTTCTCTCTCAAAACCGGCCATCCAAGGGGATCAAGAAGGAAGATCACAAAAGTTTTCAAGTCAAGTTTTTATTACTCTAGTATCACTCTTTATTTAGGTTTTGCAATAAAAACCTAGGGTGATTAGGAAATCCTTTGTTCTCATATAACCTCATCAAGTATTCTAGTAAGTATCTCATGTCCATTTTTCATCTTTCATATTCATTTCATATTCATTTCATCATATTTGAGCAAAAACATGCAAGTCATATGATGTTGTACCACTTTTTCATTGATTTTTAAGAGTTATGAATATATAAGTCATCCTATAATTATTCCTTGTTATATATTACTTTTGGTGATGCCTAGGAACCCATGACACCCTAAGAAGGTGTATGGTAGGATTAGAATAGCTTTGGAGTTGTTTTGAATGGGTTAGAATAGGTTTGGCGCGAGAAAAACTCATTTCGACAAGTTTGCAAAAGAGTCTGTCCATATTTTGAAAATCTGGAAAATCCGACAGCAGGTAAATATTTTTGGCCTATATATTTGGAAAATACACTTTAAAACGAAAACGTGGCCACTTGAACGGATTAAAACGGAACTATAACGAAGAAGTTATGAATTTTTCAAGTTGGCGACGAAAACTATAATTTTCTGGAAATTTCAGCATAAAAATGTCACCCTTTACGAGTCAAAAATAAAACTTAGGTGTTATAAATTATGTCGACTTGTCAAAAATATATTAGTATACTTTGATACGAAGCTAAAGACAAATAAAACGTAGAAAACGGACTTGTAACGATTAAATTATACACGTTTTCACAAAGTTGCCGTAACTTTATTATATAAGAAAAACTATATCAATTCTAATAGGCAAGTATTACGGCAAAACTAGAGACCATGTTGGAGGACGTTTTTAACAATGATGTAGAACTTTTTATAAAGAGGTGTCTTCTAGTAAAAGTAAATTCGCCAAGTATATTTTCCAAAATGTCCAACCGTTTGTCAAGCGGAGTTATAACGAATAAAGTATAGTCACTTAAACTTGGCTGAAAACCACCCTTAAACTATATTTTTGGACTAAAGTACCATACTTAACCTATACTTTTCTTTGTGATCGAGACCTCTAGGATGTAAACTTAAATGCTAAAACTTTGAGATAATGATACAAGCTTTCTAAAACTGTTGGGTTCGTTTCTTAACACTCGATGTCCACCATTTTGCGACTATCATAGGAAGTTGTTTCAACGTAACTACTTGTAGAGAATTTTTTTTAGATACGACGGGAAGTCATAAACATATATTTTGACGATAAACATTATTTCCAAAACGTACAAGTGGTATGAATATCATATGAGTTTGCATGCACGACATTGTATCACGCATTCACGACAACATATCATAACTCAAGTCATGACATTCATTTTAGGTCGCGGATAGTTTCCGAGCCTCATTTTAGTGCACTTCATTTTGTTAGCATATCAATCATACCAGGTGAGTTCATACCCCGCTTTTACTCGTATAAATTCTTACAAACTCTTTGGGGGAGATACATGCTTAAATACTTGTTTTTACTCTTGCGAATACTCAAACCATTTATATAATTGTGCTACACTATACTTCTTATACTCTTTGGACATTATGTGTGGTTTATTGCGATATGTGCCTTAATGTGCTAAACTTGTTTTCAATTATGCATCAACATACACACATTAGCAACTGGTTAACTCCTGCGGGAGCCGGTGGAGAGGTATTGATAGTACTATCGGGCTGACGCCCCCACCCTTGGGTCCTTGATGACGTGACCTGGGGTGAATATAATCTGTTATTCAATGAAACATAACAAACAATTTAGACTTGTCAAGAAGTTCAGTTGGCTGTGATTCTTTGCATTAAGTACATGTATATATCGTATGCACCTATGTCCTACTTACAAACAAGGTTGACAATTCCATAATTTGGCAATGGGTTGTAAACACACAGGTTGCAAGTTTTGTATGGGCGGAACTTGGAACTGAGTGGATTTACAATGCCTTTGCTGCATAAACGATTTCGAAAGGTTTTACATTTCATCACAAACTTATGAACTCACCAACCTTTGTGTTGACACTTTTTAGCATGTTTATCTCAGGTCGTAAGGCGATAGCATTTCATGGAGCTTTTGGGTCAGATGGCATACATTGGAGTCTTGTACTTTTATCAATTACCATTCGACAAGTTGTGTAAACCTTTATGTATTACCAAACTTTGGAACTTCTTGTTTTGCAAACTTTAACTTATGTAATCGAATGGTAAACTTTTCAAAACGTCTCATCATAGAGGTCGTTTTCTTTATCCATACTTTGTGCTATGACGTCATACCCCAATGACACTATCGTTCCGCTACGATATTTTGGGGGTGTGACAAAGAACAATGTGACTGGCTCCCAAATGCCTCCTGCTTTAGATTCTCAGTATTCTCAAACTTTTCATCTTCAAAACATGGTTAATGCTTTACAAAAGGAAAACGAGAGTTTTCTAGAAAAAAATGAAAAAGTTAAACAACACTTTAAAGAGTTATATGATTCAATGAAAGTCACTCGTGACAAAAACAACGAAAAAATAACGTCTTTACAAAAAGAAATTGAGAATCTGAGGAGCCAAGAAAAAGGGAAACTACCACTTGTTTTTAATGAGAATGTTGCATCAAAGTCATCCTCAGACTGCAAATACACTGTGACTGTTTAATACATTCCTCCTCATCTTAGGAATAATGAACCTGTGTTTCATGACTATTTTGCTCACCTTAAGGATAGTCTAGAATGTCTCCGTGAGATTGTAGAAGAGGATTTCATTAACAAACCTCTTGATAGAGAAATTAGGTTTGCTTGCATTCAGGCCAAACGATCTCAAGAGCTGCTAGAATGTTTAATTGCAACATGTCCTAAATCCTTAGGTGCGAAAGGTAAAGTTGTGATGCCTTGTTCTATTCCTAGTGCCAAGTATACAAACCATTCTATGCCCAGTTTCAAGAAAGTGAACACTAATGTGCCCTTAAGTAGTTCAGATCCCTGCCCATCTAGTTCAGGAATGCAAAAAGTAGATCAACCAACTAATGTTCCCATAATTCCCTCTACAGGAGTAATCAGTGACATTAAAGCAAGCAGGTCAAAGCCTCTAGGCAATACCAAGCAAGATAGGACCTCGCAAGCTAAGAATGTGCATTGGAAGAGAGTAGAAGATCACCCTAGGAATATTAAGTTTGAGTTGAATAAAACGAATCGTGTTGATTCTAGTATTAGCTATAAGCGTACTGTAATTAATTCGAATTCTGCTACTATTCGCAAACCATGTAATGATGACTGCTTGATTTCTGTTACTAATCATGAATGTGGTGTAAATGATTTGTCTAATTCTGTTAAACGCCTAGTTAAAACTGTTAATGCAAAAAATCAAGCTAAGAAGGCTAAAAGGCAAAGGCGAAAGAAAGTTAGAAAACAGTGGAAACCCACAGGAAGGAAATTTAGTAATATAGGTTATCAATGGATACCTACTGGCCGTAAGATTAATCAGCTTTGCCCTAAAATTGCTAAATCAATGCCCACTAGAAAATGGATGCCTACTGGTAGAACTATTCCCTTAAGAAGCGAACATACTTTGAATAGGTCAAACACGGACACTAGCACTGCATCTATTTCTAATGAGTCCATTGTTTCTACCTCTGATGTAGGTGTTCCAATTACTGTTACTAACCAAGTGGAACCCATTCTTTTATGGGGATCCCAATTATCTAGTTATCCATTCTTGTCTGTGTCTAACTGTAGATCGTTCAAATCGTTCTGTGGTACCTGGACTCAGACTGTTCCAAGCATATGACTGGAGACCAGTCGTGGCTCATGAACTTCGTGAGTAAATTCATCATGACTGCTAGATTCGGGAACGACCATTTTGGAGCAATTATAGGTTATGGTGATTATGTAGTTGGCAAAAGTGTAATTTCCAGGGTATATTATGTGGAAGGTCTTGGTCATAATTTGTTCTCAGTTGGTCAATTATGTGATTCCGATCTAGAAGTGGCCTTTAGAAAACATACTTGCTTCGTTAGAGAACTTGATGGTGTGGAATTATTAAGAGGTACTCGTGGTTCTAACCTATACACCATCTCTTCGAAGACATGATGAAGTCTTCTCCAATCTGCTTGTTGTCAAAGGCTTCTAAAACAAAGTCATGGTTATGGCATTGTCGTCTCAATCACTTGAACTTCGGCACCATTAATAACCTTTCCAGAAAGGATCTTGTCAGAGGCTTACCCAGATTAAAATATGAAAAAGTTCATCTTTGTTCAGCTTGCCAATTGGGTAAAAGCACGAAATATGCCCACAAACCAAAACCCACAAACTTTGTAATGGAAGTTCTTCATACCCTTCATATGGACCTATGCGGACCAATGAGAGTGCAAACAATAAATGGGAAGAAATACATTCTAGTAGTTGTTGATGACTACTCTCGATTTACTTGGGTAAAGTTTTTTAGGACAAAGGATGAAACTTCTGATGTCATTATCAAACTAATCAAACAACTTCAAGTTTGACTCAACAATACAGTCAGAATTGTTCAAACTGACAATGGCAAAAAGTTCGTTAACAAAGACTTAATTCAGTTTTATGAAAGTAATGGAATCAGTCATCAAAGAAGTGTTCCACAAACTCCTCAACAGAATGGTGTAGTTGAAAGACGAAATCGAACTCTTGTGGAAGCCGCAAGAACAATGCTAATTTATTCAAAGGTTCTAATGTTTCTATGGGCTGAAGCCATTGCCACTGCTTGCTACACCCAAAATCGTTCACTTATACTCACCTCTCATGGAAAAACTGCATATGAACTTGTCCGTAAACGAAAACCTGATTTATCCTATCTTCGTGTGTTTGGTGCTTTGTGCTATCCAACAAATGATGGTCAAGATTTAGGTTAATTAAGAGCTAAGGCGGACATTGGAGTTTTTGTAGGTTATGCATTAAACAAGAAGGGTTACCGAATCTACAACAAAAGAACTCGAGATATCATGGAAACTATTCACGTCAAGTTCGATGAGCTGTCCAGTCAAATGGCTCCAGGACAAACCAATTTTGGACCCGCATCTCAATTTTCATCAAGTAGTCCTATCAGTTCTACTCTCATCTCAAATCCCTCACCAGCAACTCCTTATGTAGCTCAATCAGAAGATGATTTAATGAACTTGTTTGATCCAATGTTTGATGAACACTATGAACCAAATGCTAATGAAATGTCAATTCCATCAATAGAGGCTGCTCATATCCCTGTGAATGAAGTCAACCCTTCAGTCTCAATATTATTAAGTCAAGAAGCACCTGCTGCTGATCACTCTGTCTCATCAACAAATCATCAATAATCGAATGTACATCATGGAATTGTTTCTGGCATCAATGATGAAGTTAATCCCTTTGCTACTCCTAAAGATGCTCCATTTGAAAACATATTTGCTTCTAAATCATCATCAGAACCATCTTTATCAGGAGATATCGACTCTGCTACCTCAGTCCCTCAACAACAGCCACATGAACACCTCAGAAAATGGACACATGATCATCCATTGGACAACATCATTGGAAACCTCTCTCGTCCAGTATCTACACGGAAACAACTTGCAACCGATGCCTTATGGTGCTTCTTCAACTCCGTACTCTCTAAGATCGAACCAAAAGATGTTAAAACCGCCATGAATGAAGACAGCTTGTTCAATGCCATGCAAGAAGAAATTCATGAGTTTTATTGACTTGATGTATGGGAATTAGTACCTGCTCCAGATTGTGCTATGATCATTGCTCTAAAATGGATCTTCAAAGTGAAACTTGATGAGCATGGTGATGTTTTAAAGAACAAGGCTCGATTGGTTGCAAAAGGATACCGTCAAGAGGAGGGTATTGACTTTGAAGAATCATTTGCTCCTGTTGCTCGTATCGAGGCAATCAGAATCTTCTTGGCTAACACTGCAAGTAAGAACATGGTAGTCTATCAAATGGATGTAAAGACGGTGTTTCTTAAGGGAGATCTTAAAGAAGTCATATATGTCAGCCAACCTGAAGGATTTGTGAATCCAGAGCATCCTACTCACGTCTATCGTTTGAAGAAAGCTCTTTACGGTTTAAATCAAGCTCCAAGGGCATGGTATGATACGCTATCAAAGTTTCTTCTATCTACTGGATTCAGCAAAGGAGTAGTTGATCCGACATTGTTCACCAGGAAGTCAGGCAAACATTTAATTCACGTTCAAATATATGTTGATGATATTATCTTTACCTTGACTGACCCCAATGAGTGTGACCATTTTTCTAATGAAATGGGTTCTAAATTTCAAATGTCAATGATGGGACAAATGTAATTTTTCTTGGGATTACAAATTTCACAAAGTCCCGGAGGCATTTTTATAAATCAATCTAAATTTGCAAATGAGATTTTAAAGAAATTTGGATTTGATTCTAGTGACCCTGTTGACACTCCCATGATAGAGCGTACTAAACTAGATGAGGACCACTCAGGGATCATGGTAGACCAAACGAAATATCATAGTATGCTTGGATCCCTGATGTACCTCACAGCTAGTAGACCAGACATCTTGTTCGTTGTTTGCATGTGTGCTAGATACCAGGCTAAGCCTACCAAAAAATCACCTTGAAGAGGTTAAACGGGTCTTTCGGTATCTCCAAGGAACCATCAATATGGGACTTTGGTACCCGAAGGACACCGGTATGTCACTAACAGCCTATGCAGATGCTGATCATGCAGGATGTCAAGATACTCATCGAAGTACGTCTGGAGGTGCTCAGTTTTTGGGTGATAAGCTTGTGAGCTGGTCTTCAAAGAAGCAAATGGGTACTTCTATTTCCTATACAGAGGCTGAATACATAGCCATGTCATCGTGTTATGCTCAAATCCTTTGGATGAGATCCCAATTATCTTACTATGGCTTTGAATTCAACAAAATCCCTCTGTACTGTGATAATAAAAGTGCTATTGCTCTCTCATGCAACAACGTACAACACTCAAGAGCAAAGCACATCGACATACGACATCATTTCATCAGGGAGCAAGTAGAAAACGGTGTGGTGGAACTATACTTAGTGAGGACTGAATACCAGCTAGCAGACATCTTTACCAAAGCCCTTCCTAGAGAACGGTTTCAGTTTATCCTTCCACGACTTAGTCTTAAGAACCTACAACTGGAAACACTCAAACGTCTTCAAGAGGAAGAAGAGGAGTAAAAGGTTTTCCTTCACCTATATCTTGTAAATATCTAATCGAAAAGCAAAATACAAAATTACAAAACCTTCAAAAAGCAAAGAGAAAAATATAAAACTTTAAAAAACCCATAAAAATAAGAAAATCTTGAAAAACTCCAAAAATATTGGTATTTTGTCATGTTTTTCCTTGTTCGATATCATCTACGGACTTTGTGGTGACTTTCAAAGAATGTCACGGGTCTTTTGATGTTCTTCGAATGTATATAAGATCGTTTCTTAAAAAAACAAACAAAATAAAAAAATTGAGAGAGTGAAAACAATGGTTTATTGTCATTTCAGGCAGTAACCCGCTTTTTCAAAAAAAGAACAGAGCCATGCTTTATCTTGGTTTTCAAATCTCATGCTCTGATTCTATTAACAATTACTTACTATCTAATGAAAACTAATTGCTTTGAAAAATAACTCGGACTCTATTTTTGAAAATCATCTGGACTTACCGTTTGTCAAAATATCTATCTCTCAATCAACAACTTATGTCATTGATTGAGGGGGAGAATGATTTCAATTAAATCAAAAGGTTATTTGTCATACAATTGTTTTCAAAAGATAATCATGCATGTTTAATCAATGGAGATTAAAGTCTCAAAATCCGATCCTTATCAGTTAAAACGTTTTCATAATCAAGTCACAATTCTCCTTAAAAGCTTTCAAAATCAATTTATATCTACAGAGATCACAAATCTCAAATGATTTGATAATTGTGATCGGAAGAGAATTTGTGATTTAAACTGGATTTAAACTGATAATTCGGTAAATGGTTTTATAAGGATGTACAAGCTCTCCTTCCCACATGTGCCAAACAATTTCAAATTTTCCATGCACATGTTGAGGGGGAGCATCTATCTTAAACCACAGAGATTTGAAATGTGATCAATTTATTTCAATGTGCAGTCCTTTCCTAATATGTGCAAAACATTTTCAAATTTCCATGCACATATTGAGGGGGAGCAACTATTTTGAAAACCACATTCTTTATATAACTACTCTTAGATGCAAGCCAACCCCTTAAAAATGAAAATTATTTCTATTACAAAATGATGCGTGATGCACATGTTGAGGGGGAGCTCTGTTTCTAAAATTATCAAAAACAATTCAGGTACAAAATGTTTTGATAATATATCACAAGTGTATGGATTGATTTTCGAATGGTTTTCAATTGGTTCCAATGGCAGATGAACAATACCATATAGACCGACCAAATTTACTTTATGTATGGTGATATAAGGAAGATAAGGTTAGGTATTTGTTCCCACGATCCCACCAGAGCCGGAGGGATCTACCCAGGGACAATCCACTAGATAGTGTAGAAGTCCTTAGGTTTGATGAAAAAAGGAGAAAAGTGAGAAATGGTAAGAGTGCGGACTGAGACTGAGCTAGTACTAGAATAAACCCAACAAGGTTCTAGTTATGAAGCCTTGGTAAGCAGTGAAGGGGTTGAAGAATGAAAAAGAAATGAAATGAGAAAAGGGTGAAAAGAAATAGCCCTCCATTAATTCAACCTTAGGGCAGAAATAGGGTTCAATTCATATGCTACTAGTGATTACTAAGGTAACACTAGTATTGAAGACAAGACGTCATGAACCTAGTGACGCACTGCACTACAACTTCCCAAACCACTCAAGTTCCTCTTAAAAGGACTTGTTTCATTCTCACGGGGAACCGACATTATCTATCGACTTTCTCTTAGAGATTGTTGATATTGAAGAAGGAGACCCTCTCCCTAGTCTCTGGCATAGGAACCAAATATGCATAATTGAGTCTAGAGCCACGAGATCATCTATAAATCTCATTAGGACACTTTCAATGAAGACTCTCTGTTTCACATAATGTGGAAAGAGATATTATATCTTATGAGTCCTACGCTTTATCCTTGTGGTATTGCCAGCACATCTGAGTGATATTCAAACATATTCACAATGAAGATGGAAAGCCTTCTAGAGCCAACATCAAACAAGCTCCTGATGGGTGGCATGTGAGATCTATTCATTAGATCAACCATGTAACAACTGAACAGAAACAATGGGGCAATTCAATCTTTTGAATCAATCCTGGTTCAGGTTATGGATTGACGAATACCTTTGAAAAACCGGTCGTTGTGCTTAAAAACTCTTTTCTTTAGCACATCGACTGTGTACAAATATTTCAAAATAAAAGGTGTTTATGATTGATAATTGATTTTCATTAAAACTTTCGTTGTATTGCAAAAAATAATTTCTATTGAGCGATACATTATTGTTTTTCACATCTCTTTTTATCAATCAGTGAATCTCAATTCGCTGGTTCACTCACTCCGTGTTGTCTTCTTTGAGACGTTCCGGTGTGAGAACAACTAGAGCAACTGCGAAACCCTGTCAAGGAAATTCTTCAGAATTTTATCTGATCACAGGCAGTACTTGTACTGATCAACGGGGAACCGTGGGCCGTGTACATCTATTCAACGAAAGTGATCAAAGACACTTTCGTGTGCTTTATTGCTAACTGTTGTATGCAGGTACGCCCGACATTTGCAGCTGATCAGAATGAAGCGGTCAATCCATAGCCGCATGCTCACACAACACATTCATTTCTAAAGAAATCATGATTAGTGCATCAATGACTCTAATATTTTCACTCCATGCTTCTGCTACGCTGCTGCCAATATCATGAATCAACGAAAGCTTCCGCTACTCTGATGAGAATAAATCATGATCCAGAATGTGAGCATGTCTGTCCAAAAGTCACAACATCACATAATACCAACACCACAATGGATGAGTCAGAGATTTATGTTAGCTGATGATCTCAAAAGCTGGCTCAAAATCATCATCATGTGGATCAGATAAAGACCTCCACTTTGATTAACCAAACATGCATCAATGATGAATCAATGACTACGAGCTTCAGAGCAAAGTACTACATCAAGAATGCAAGAACAATATATAATGTAATATCTATTTGTATTCAATGTAATTTTAATGTGTGTTTGAGGTGACCTCCCTTAGGGGGAGATTGTTAGGATTTAGTAAATCCAGTTATTAAAGAGTCGGTCACCTCAAGTATATGTAATCGTTAGAAAGCTCGTAGTCGTAGATTATTATAAGTTAAGTAGTATTTAGTTTGTAACACCGTGGAGGACGGACGTGTCTTTACCCACTGTATGCCTGATCCACAGCCCGTAGGTGGTGATTTGTATTAAGACTATAAATACTCTCTACCTTCCAAGGTAGAGAGTTGGAGCTCATAATAAGATTTTTCTTTCTCTCACTAAAGTTCCCAACCTCTAACTTTCTCTCTCTAAAACCATATTATACGCCTACTTGTGATTATGATCTAGTGTGTTTGTGAAATCCAATATGTTACAGGGCACAACCATTGATCCAAAAGATTCAGGGGGAAACAAACAACCCACTGATAAGGATCTCACTGGAACTGTCCCTAAAGATAGTACTGGAAATCTCCCACCAATGCTTGAAGAGGCACAGAGGGACATAGACTCAGAGGGACAAAAACCCCCTGCTGATACGGAACTCTTTACCAATCCTGATCCTAGAGAAGGCACTGGGAAACACCCATCAGTGTCTGAAGGGTCCTTGGGGGACAAAGGCTCAGAGGGATAAAAACCATCCGCTGATACGGAACCCATAACCCCCTCTAGCTATCTCAATGTTGCAGAAGTTCAGGAGCTCTTGATGTCTAATGAATAGCTTGATATAGAAAGTAAGGAGGAAGAATTTGCTGCTGGTGAAGAAGTGGACACTGATGTTCAACCCATTGAACAAGAACATCAGCCTGATCTAAAAGAGACTGAAGAGTCACCCTTCCAACCTAATGATGACTCCTCTTCCTCTTCAGACTCTGTAGCATCTTCTTGTCCTGAAGATTTAAAGAAGTATGATAACATTCTTCCCCTCACTGAAAGACAATTAGTGAAGTTTCTCTAGAAAGCTACCCAAAAGTTGTATGCTGGTGTTACTGATGATCTATAGGATCAACATGTAGGAGCTGCTGTAAGTTATGTAGATCTCAAAGCTGAAGTGGTTGCAAACTTTGAGGACAATAGTAAACACAGGGAAATCATGTACCAATCCCTTGACACCCTGGATGATCATCTGAATAAGTTCCATAGAGCTTTTCAGCGTGCTGAAACCCAACTTGACCAGATCAAAGAAACGGTTAAGGAAGACCCTGCACTAAACAAAAAGGTGCTTGATGCTACAGAGACGTATGTGAGGAACTCTTCAAGTCTGACTGAACTAATCACCATGCTCAAAAACTCAAATGTTCAGGGTCTCAACTCTTCAGTGGAGGCAATTTAGTCTTCATTGTGTTCTTTGGATAAGCAAGTTGTGGATTTGGCTAAGTTTTCATCTTCAATGGCCTGGAATCTTAGGCCAAGAATGACAGCACTATAAATCTCTCAGGACAATCATGGGGAGAAAGTCACTGGTCTTAAACAAGACACTTTAGAGATCAAGTCCATGGTTTCTAAAATTATCAGGCTTTCAAGGGACAAGTAGCTCCCTCACCCTCAGTGCCTCAGTCAACTCTTGCTATCATTGACGGTCAAGCAACAGTTGAGGGGGAGAGAACCATTGAAGAAACTCTTTCTCACACCGAGGGGAGCCAACTCAAGCAGTGCCAATCACCCAAATCCCACCAACAACATCAAAAACACCACCAACTCCACCATTAACAACATCAACAACACCACCATCTTCATCAGTCCCTCCTCAGGACAAAGACAAAGGCATAATGACAACACCTGAGAGTGTTAAGATCCCTTTTTAGATACATGGCAAAAAGTAATTACTAACTCCGAAACAGTTGAGTGCCTATCTTGAGAAGGAGGAAAGAGTCAAGAAACAGGCTAAGGAAGAAACAAAAAGCAAAGCTGCCTTGGTCAAGGTAGTTCATGAAGAGGCTAAAAAATTAGGGATCGATCCTAAGAAACTGGAAAGTGGACAAGCCGGCCTGAAACTCAAAGCTGCTAAGGATGCTGAAATGTTTGCTCTAAGGAAGAGAAGGGATGAGAAGGCTAGGAAAGCTACTAAGCTAAGGAAAGAAAGGGTGGACCATTACAACTGGACGATGTCTAGCAGAAGAGCCCTTGAGCCTATCACTAATGTAAAGATCATTCCCAAATCCAAGCTAGTTGCAATGAATGTCTACAGGAGAGTAGACAAGAGGGACTTCGAGGTTCTTGATCCTCTAAAGTTCACTGATGTTGGGATCACTGAATTGGATGAACTTGGTCCTATCATAGAGAAGAAGAGAAATTTGGTTATCAAAGACCTGATGAAATCTCAAAGAAAAAGGTATGAAATACTAAGGAAAGCGCCCACTAAGCTTGGAATACAATCTTCTCTCCCTGAAGCTCAAGGCACTCAACCCCAATCATCCCATGGAAAAAGAAAGATGATAGAATCTGAGCCTGAAGCCAAAGTCCCTAGATTCGATTGAAACATAGAACTTCCAGAAAGAAAAAGGTTTGTAAACAAATTAGTCATCAAACAGCCTGAAACTCTTTTTCATAGATGTCTATGGAAACCCTGCATTTCATAGATGGAGCGACATTGACCTGGGTGGTGTTGCTATAATGGTAAGTTACTTGATGGTAGCATCTCAAATCAATTACCCTAAAAACGTTAGGTTCTGCACGGACCTGAATGCAAAGATAAAATACCATCCTGACAAAGAAACTCTCTTTGCTAAGAAGCCAAAACTGGAAGCAATGGGTTACCATATGGACTGACATCACTGCAAAAACATCTATCACTTTATCTTTTGTACTAGTTGTTAGGAACTTGTAATGACTATGAATAAACGATGTATTTTGTTAGTGATGCGTGTATGAATCGCGTTTGAGGTCAAAGGAACTTCCTTTTCTTCGAGCAAGTTTTTCAACACCCTAGGCAGTGAACCTAATCGTTGTAGTGTAGTATTGGGTAAGTCTTAGGGATTGATACATTCTCTATGGTAATAGGAATGCTAGTAGGAAATATATGACGTGAAGGTGGGGTTGAGGATGGTTATTTTTTATCCTTTTTATAGTTTTTCATAAAGCTAAGGTAAAATCTCAGGGCAATTGGATTGGGGGGTGGTACTTTTACCGATTACTCTACTTATCTAATTAACTAATTATCTAATACTATGAGTATTCTTATATCTATTGATTTGTTCTCGTATGATGATTAAAAATGAGTTTACCTAGATACTATTACTCCCTAGTTATCTTTTATTGGTCGGTTGAGTTGCCACACCTTATCTTAACGCGTTGTATTCCTAAGGTCGTAGGTGTGCATATGCCCTAGTTCTTTGAATTATCTTTCGGGCTTAGCATACGAAATCCGCAAGCCCTAAAGCTATTTTATTCATAAGACTCACTTTCAAAAACATACTCAAGCATTGAATACAACAAATGATGCCTAGTTGCACTCCTAAGCCAATTACAATTAAGATAAGAAACAACCTAACAATGATCAATAACTAGGTTTTATAGATCTAAGAAAACACACAAGAAACTTAGCTAGACATGTTAAAAAAGCAAGCATACACACAATCAATCGAAGACATAATGATACATTTGATTAAAATACTTATATCGATGTGCAAAATAGGGTTTTGGACCCTAAGATACTGTCCAAATCGGACTACAAACGATTTAGTGTTTTTTTTTCCAAAAGTCTACCTCTCTAAATTCAGAAAAATCGAATTCTATATATAGATTTACACTTGCGACGGCGTCACCTTTTGCATGGGACGCCATCAACTCGCCGTCATTAGGGTTTTGTCTTGGCCAAGTCATCGATGGGACGGCGTCACCTTAGAGTTGTGACGCCGTCAGGCTTTAGTTGGGACATTGTCTTGATTTTAGATTTGGGTCATCTGAGATGAAAACTCTGAGTGACGCCCTTCTTCCTTATAAGTGAACCCATCAGGTTGTAATTCCAGAATTTTCACTGAGCCGTCTTGGGAACAGTCAGATCCTTTAAAGTAGGACGGCGTCACCCTTTGATTGGGACACCGTCAGGTTCTGTTGGAGCAGCTTGAGAGGCTTTGATCTTGACTTTGCCATTTTCTTCATGTATTTGCTCCTTTTCATCCAAAAATGCGTCATTCCAATATGTTGCTTTCAAGAAACCTAAAAAGTGAAAAGGAACGAAATTAAGCAGCACCAAATATAAAAGTGGTCGATTTAGGGCTTAAATGACCCAATAAAAGCGTACATTTTAAATCCTTATCAAATATCCCTACACTTGTATTTGCTTGTCCTCAAGCAAATGTACTTTTGGCCAATCAATTTATAAGTTGGGGGCATAAAGCATGCGTTTAAAATAATTCTCCACAAGTAAAAGCACCGCAATAGTCATAACATGAACGAAAATTATATACTAGCACCTCACAAGGGGTGTTTAGATTCTCTCATCTCTCGGGTTTAAATAAAATATATTAAATGGAAATGGAAGATAAACACTCACTACCAGGCATAGTACATAGATTACCATAAGCTTGAGACTAGATCAAACCTCCACGGCTTTGGCGTAAGCACCTAGGAACAACTATCTACGAGGTCTTTACAAGGGCTATAACGTTAGGCTTATGGTAGGGAAACAAAGGGTTTTGTTGGATAGGCGATATTTAGTGGTGGCAAGTCAAAAATCTTATGTTGCAAGCATGAAAAGTGTAGCGTTGCTAAGCCAAGACTCGACTCTCTAAACTCTAGATAACTTAAAACAAACAAACATAAATTTAAAAACATAATCATAAAGATAGATGTAGGATGGTAGCCCGTATGTTTATTTCATTTTTTTACACTCTTTTTTTCGATTATTATTATTATTATTATTATTATTATTATTATTATTATTATTATTATTATTATTATTATTATTATTATTATTTATTATTATTATTATTATTATTATTATTATTATTATTATTATTATTATTATTATTATTATTATTATTATTATTATTATTATTATTATTATTATTAGTATTATTTTGCATATATTTTTACTCTACCATCCTCTACGATAACATCAAAATATAAGGGATTTATAGGAGCATCCCTACACTTGAGTTTTTATTTCTCTAACACTAATTGAACCGATTTGAAAAGATCAAAACACTTGGAGTATTTAATTACGTCGACAAAGGGAATTTGAATTTATCGTTCTTTCCCGTTACTCTATAAAATATTACTTTTACCCATGAGTTCCAATCATCCCAAAACTGTGTACAAAAGATATGACTCGACTTAGCAACCATGCAAGTAACTAGATATTTGAACTAAGAGTTAGGTAATGATAACAATAATGCACTAAAGTTGAGTGCATACAAGGTAGGCTAAGGCGATTTGGGTGTACATTTGGGGGTGGATTATAAACAATTCTCTTCATTGATATTTCGGAAAACCGAAACATCACGAGAACCATGAAAAGGATAGGCTCTGAGGGGTTAACAAGGTGTATTGTGTACTAAAGATGAGTACATCTCAAGGGTGTGGGGTAATTACTCAACCGATGTGGAAGACGTAATTATAATACAAGTTTCCAACAAGGATTATCCTAATGCCTCTTTTCATTTAGTTATTCGTAACTACACAATTGTAGTCTCACTAGCGATCTCGAAATGCATCACAAAACAAGTTCTAGAATCTATTATACTACAGGTACACTCTCTAAGCATTGAAGGTGAATACTTTTATACCTAAAGATCTAGGGGCGAACCTCACATTTTTGGGGTGGAATTTGAGTGGTAAACGGTTTTTTTGCTAGTCATATAACTCCTATCCAAGAGACGCTTTATTAAGACTAAAGTTTAGCTCGTACATGTCATAAAAAAATTTAAATTTGGTACTAAAATTGCCCTAACAAATATTTCTCATAATTTATTACACAATTTACCAAGGACAAGACAAATAATCAAGGATAAGAATAGTTTCTAAGTTCCTGTTTTATTCTCCCTCCCTACACTTAAACTAACCATTGTCCCCAATGTTCCCTGAAAGTGTCAAAGTTATGATAAAGGAAGGTAAGTAAGGAAAAGAAACTAGTAGTCCCCTTATTAGCTTGGTAGGATCCGTGTGGAGTTGCGGTTAAATTCTTTTCCAAGAAGAATGCATAAATAATAAGCTCCATCAAATTTGTGTTCCTTCTTCTTGCTAAATATAACCTGCACACTTAAGAAAACAAATGAAACTTTCGCGTAAAATCGGCGGTAAAACTATATATGACACAACTAAACTAAGATATAATACTTGTAGAATGGATGTTTGCAGTTTTTTTGAAAAATTAAGACCTATGATTTTCCAAAAATTTATGACTACCACAGAAAACGAAAAAATTAGATAACTTGTTTCTACTTCTTCAGGCTTTTATCCTGATGCCGTCAGGTTGTCATGACAGAAACTAGTCTGTTGCGGTTTTTTGAAAAAATTCTGGAAAAATTACATCTTTAGAATCCGGAAAACCTCCTGCAAAACATCCATTATGACTCGATACAACCATTTGAATTGAACAAACACACACATATATATCAATTTCACTAGTTGTAATTCTCATGTTCATGTTCTCCAAAAACGTATGTGATCTTCCCTACACTTATCTTATTGTAAAATACCTTTATATGTAATTAAGACGAGGTTAAAGACAAAATAAAGCATTTTCACAAAGTCTAACATGAGAATAAACAACAATGAAAAATATATACGACGCACAAATAAAAATAAAAAACAAATACACATGGGTTGCCTCCCAAGAAGCGCTTGTTTTTGTTTGAGTCACGAGCTTGAATCTACCCTTATTTAATGGATAAAGGGGAACTTTTTCCTACACTTAAGCTTAAGTACGGGTGATAGTAGCGATACACACCCTTAGGGTGGAAATTTGCTATGTAAGGAGAGGGTTATGGGTGATTTATATGCTCAAAGGGTTGTGCTCCATTCATTATTACCTTACCTAATTCTATTGGTGTAGCGGGTGAATCAAGTCTTTCTCCTAGAAATGGATCATCTTCTATCAACTTCAAGAGATTCTTAGTTAAGGATCCATCTTGACCTAATAAACCCGATTTAAACCCATAATGTTTCTTGTTATCAACCATGAATGGGTGATGTAAGTGTGTAAGGTCATGGGTTACTCCTATATTAGCTTCCACTCTACATGGCCTAGAGTCTACTACCTTTATCAAGCAACTACCCGCACTATTTATTTTAACGGGTGGATTGGGGCCTAATTCAATTCCTAGGTTCACATATAAAGACGGAAAATTGGTTAAGGTTTTTGGTTGAGGCTCTGGTTCATCAAAATTTGGAACTTACCTAGGACTAAGAGAGGGTTCATGACAACAAGCATCTAAACCTACATTCTCTAGTGGTGTTTGGTCCAAAGGTTCTATATCAATCGGGGTTCCTATAGTCTCTTCTACTTCTTCCGAGTAAGTTATAGGAAGTGTATGTTCCTCAAGTGATGGTAGGGCCTGTGGGCTTGTAGTTTCCACCTTATTCTCCATTATATGTAGATCTCCTATATGCTCATCATGTGTTTTAGTATGATCTAACCTAAATACACTCCTAAGTATCTCAAATCGTTCTTTAGCCATTTTAAAATTTTGGTCCGATTCATAAGAATTGTTCTCAAAAACTTGACTACTGTGTATTATTTTCCTAAAGGATTCCTCACGCGTGTCATATGTTTTGGTGAAATATATCCCACGCATGCAACTAGGTAGTTCACCTCTAACCATCTCCCAATCTTGTTCGGATTTAGGTTCCATGTTCCTAAAATCTAGGTCTTTTTGTTCATGGCGCCTATGGTTGGATAAATCCTCCTTATTTGTTTCTTCAAATTGTGATGTAGACAAGCCTATGACTTCATTCAAACTATGGGTTACGCTTAGGAAGCTTTTTTCAAAAAATTTCCAAATGGTCGCACTAAAAGGAGTTGATCCTAACAATGATTTTTTAATAGAATCCATACATGCACAAAATTCATCAAAGCCCTATAACTTTACAAATATCTCCTCTTGGATATCTCTAAGATAACTCACAAATTCATCAGAACAATAAAAAGCAATTTTATCTGTGAAATACAATTGTTTCTCATTTGTTAATGATTCGAATGCAACTTCACTTTCCATAGCGACAAATGAAAAGGGTTTCACGAACACAAACACAAAGAAGGGGGATAGACTACAAGGAAGCTAATGAAAAAAGAAAAAAAAGCTCACTTGATAGGAATCAAGCGAGTGGACCTAAACGAGATAAAACTCTAACTAACTATTCTATTCCGAGGCAATGGCGCCAAAAACTTGATGTGCGTATGAAGCGCGTTCGAGGTCAAAGGAACTTCCTTTTCTTTGATCAAGTTTTTCAACACCCTAAGCAATGAACCTAATCGTTGTAGTGTATTATTGGGTAAGCCTCGGGGATTGATATCGTTCTCTAGGGGAATAGGAATGCTACTAGGAAATATATGACGTGAAGGCAGGGTTGAGGATGATTATTTTTTATCTTTTTTATAGTTTTTTATAAAGCTAAGGTAGAATCTCGGGGGAAATTGGATTGGGGGTGGTACTTCTACCAATTACTCTACTTATCTAATTAACTAATTATCTAATACTACGAGTAGTCTTATGTCTATTGATGTGTGCTTGTATGATGATTAAAAATGTGTTTACCCATATACTATTACTCTCTAGTTATCTTTTATTGGTCGGTTGAGATGTCACACCTTATCTTAAAGCGTTGTATTCCTAAGGTCATAGGGTGTGCATATTGATAAGGATTTAAAACATAAACTTTTAAGGGGTCATTTAAACCCTTAATTGCCCACTTTTATATCCGTTACTGCTTAATTTCGTTCCTTTTCACTTTTTAGGTCTCTTGAAGGCAAAATGGTAGAATGATGCTTATTTGGGCGAAAAGGAGTGAATATGTGAAAAAAATGGCTAAAGTCAAGATCAAGACACTCAAGTTGCTGGAAGTGCACCCGACGGCGTCACAAACAAAGGGAGATGCCGTCCCTATATTTGTGATGGCACAATAGCGAAATTTCTATTTTACACCTGGCGGCATCAGGCTTTAAAGAGTAGGGCATCACGAAGACTTTTCATCCCAGATGCCCTAATTCCGGATTCAGACGATGTCAGAAGCTGAAGCTGACACCGTCACATCCATAACGTGACGCCGTCCCAAAGTTGACTTGGCCAAGACGAAACCCTAATGGCGGCGATCTGAAGGTGTCACAATTAAAAGGTGATGCCGTCGCAGTTGTAACTCTATATATAGAATTCGAATTTTTAGACTTTTAGGGAGGTAGACTTGTGGAGTAAAAACCTAAAACGATTGTAGTCCGTCTTGGACAGTATTTTAGGGTTCTAATACCCTATTTTACATCGAGATAAGTTATTTATTCCCTTGATTTCATTATGTCTTCGATTGAATGTGTGTATGCTTGCATGTTTAACATGTCCGGCTAATTTACTTATGTGTTTGCTTAGATTTATGAAACCTAGTTATTGAATATTGATTGGCTTAATTGTAATTGTCTTAGGAGTGCTTAAAGACATCGTTGTGTTTTTAATGCTTGATTAATCTTTGTGAACATTAGTTTACAACTACTAGTGGAATTTTAGGCTAAAAATCCAAAGAAAACCTTAGTGTTAAGTTTATGAATCCTAGAGATTTCGTAGTCATTAACCTTAGGTAGCTTAAAAGAGTTAGGGATAAAAGCACACCCTACGACCTTAGAAAACACAACGCGTTAAGTATAAGGACGTGACAATTCAACCATCAATAAAAGGTAAATAGGGAGTAATAGTATCTACGTAGACACATCATTTAATCATCATACGAGCACACTTCAATAGACATAGACTACCCCTTAGCTTAGATAATTAGATAGTAGAGTAATCGGTAAAAGTACCACCACCCAAATTCAAACCCTGAGATCGTACCTTTTATTTTCTAAAAAAAGTATAAAAAAAAGATAAAAAATAATGTTCCTCGACCCCAACCTTAACGTAGTAATTTCTCACTAACATTCCTATTCAACTAGAGAACGATATCAATCCCGAGGCTGACCCTAATACTATACTACAACAATTAGTTTCACTGCCTAGGTGGTTGAAAAACTTGCTCGAAGAAAAGGAAGATTCCTTTGACCCCGAACGCGCGTTGTACGCGTATCAAGTTTTTGGCACCGCTGCCGGGGAATAGAATAGCTAGTTAGGATTTTATCTCTTTTAGGTTCCCTTGCTTGATTCCTATCAAGTGAGATTTTTTCTCATTCTTAGCTTCCTCGTAGTCTATCCCCCTTCTTCGTGACTTTGTTCATAAAACCCATCACTCATCATGATTCGCATATTTTGTCGTAGACACTTTATAATACCCGCTCCCAATCCCCGTCCCTAATCCTCCTCCCAATCCCGAAATAGAAAACATAATCCCACAAAACCTTTCACCCATTCACCACTTTGGAAATCACCTAGCGCATAATGAAATGAATTGGCAACAACATAGTCCTTTCTATGACTCGGATTCCGATGAGGAGTTTGAATATGGTGAAGCACTTGATAACGGGGAGGTCATCAATGAAGTTAATTTTGAAATGGAATAATACTTCTCCCAATGTTTTGACCCTAGGTGTAGGATTGAGGTTAATGGCCCCTTTAACATGCAGTTCCCTTGTAAGATAGGATTTGAAAGTTTTGATGCTAACTTACACTCATTCTTACCTTTAAACTTGATCTCAAGAAATCTATATAACAAAATTAAGGTGGATGAATATAATATATTGGTTTTCACAAACACATAATAAATCACACAATAGGGGCGTATAAAATGAGTTCTAGAGAGAGAAAGTGAGATGTTCTAGGGAGATCAAATCCAAATGAAAGGTTAGATTAGTAAGAGAAAATCCAACCCTCTCCCTCGTGGGGAGAGGGCTATTTATACAAATGACTATGCCCTCCTTCGAGCTGTGGATCATGCATACAGTGGGTAAAGACCCGTCCTTCTTCCACGGTGTTACTTATACTACTAATAATCTAACTAATATACTGTTATGTCTACGAGCTGTAATATGCTAAACATATGTTGGGGTGACCAACACTTCTGCATGGATTTTCTAAATCCTAACAATCTCCCCCTAAGGGAGGTCACCCCAATAATTACATTGAAAGTCCTAGCATTTAATCTATAATGTTTAATGCTCGAGCTCGTAGACTTTGTAGCTTCACAGAATTTAACATCGTACTATAGTAGTGATTCTTTGGCTTTGAGTGATTCTTTGATAAGTGATCAGGAGCTTTCATTGAGATCATCCGCAACACATAATCTCCAGATCATCCGATGTAGGATTGCCAACATGTGAAGTTGTGACTTTTGGACCGACATGCTCACATTCTGGATCATGATATATTCTCATCAGAGTTGCGGAAGCTTTTGTTGATTCATGACATTTGCAGCAACGTAGTAGAAGTATGGAGTGAAAATATCAGAGTCACTTGATGAAGATACGCACTTATCATGATTTCTTTAGAAGTAAACGTGTTGTGTGAGCATGCGGCTATGGATTGACACCTTAAATCTGATCAGCTGCAACCGTTGGGTATTCCTGCAAACAACAGTTAGCAATAAAAGCGCATGAAAGTGTCTTTGATCAGTTTTGTTGAATTGAGGTGCAAGGCCCACGGTTCCCCATTGATCAGTACAAGTACTGCCTGTGATCAGGTATAATTCTGAAGAATCTCCTTGACACGGTTTTGCAGTTGCTCTAGCCATTCTCAAACCAGAATGTCTCAAAGAAGACAACACAGAGTGAGTGAACCAGCAAATTGAGATATGCTGATTGATTAAAAATGATTTTGAAAACAATCGTGTATTGCTTAATAGATAGAATTTTTGCAACACAACGAAGGTTTTATAAGAGAAATCAATTTTAAATCATAAATACCTTTTGATTTTGAAAATATAATACACAGTCGATGTGCTATAGAAAATAGTTTTTGAGCACAACGACTAGTTTTTCAATGGTATCCGTCAATCCATTTCCTGAACCAGAGTTGATTCTTGAATGAATCGCCCCATCATTTTTGTACAGTTGTCATATGGTTGATCTATTGGATAGATCTCACATGCCACCTACCAAGAGCTTGTTTGATGTTGGATCTAGAAGGCTTTTGCATCTTCATTGTGAATGCGATTGCATATCACTCACATGTTCTGGCAATACCACAAGGATAATGCGTAGGACTCTTAAGATATATTTTCACTTTCCACATTGTGTGAAACAGTGAGTCTTCATTAATTGTGTCCTAATTAGATTTATTGATGATCTTTTGGCTCTAGACTCAATAGTGCACATTTAGTTCCTATGCCGGAGACTAGGGAGAAGGTCTCCTTCTTCAATATCAACAATCTCTAAGAGAAAGTCGATAGATTATGTAGGTTCCCCGTGAGAATGAAACGAGCCCTTTTAAGAGGAACTTGAGTAGCTTGGAAAGTTTAGTGTAGTGCGTCACTGGGTCCATGACGTCTTGTCTTCAATACCAGTGTTACCTTAGTAACCACCAGTAGCATATGTATTGAACCCGGTTTCTGCCATAAGGTTGAATTAATGGAGGGCTATTTCTTTTCACCCTTTTCTTATTCATTTCTTTTTCATTCTTCAACCCCTTCAGTGCTTACCAAGATTTCATTACTAGCATATGTATTCCAGTTCTAGCTCTATCTCAGTCTGCTCTCTTCCTATTTCTCACATTTCTCCTTTTTTCATCATACCTAATGACTTCTACACTATCTAGTGGATTTTCCCTGGGTAGATCCCTCCGGCTTTGGCTAAATCATGGGAACGAATACCTAACCTAACCGTCCATATATCTCCGTGCATAAAGTAAATTCGGTCGGTCTTTTAGTATTGTTCTTCTACCATTGAAACCAATTGAAAACTATTTAAAAATCAATCAAGGTACTTGTGATACAAGATCAAAGCATTTTCTACCTGAATTGTTTTTGATATTTTAGAAAAGCTCCCCCTCAACATGTAAATCAAATATTCAAAATTGTTTTAGTACATGGAGGCAAGAGGATTTAGAAATCTTGGATTAAGAATGAAAGATTCAGTCTTTCAATATCATTTTCTAAAATTATCATCATCACTTTCCCGAATAAACTTAGTATTTTAAATATTTGTTGAAGATATTTTGGGAAAGGATGTGGTTTTCTAATGATTGCTCCACCTTAATGTGTGTATTGATAAACGAGAATAATTTTTAATACAGTTTAGAGTTTACAGGGCGGATATGAAGCAAAATTCACGATCATAGTAGCCAATGAAATCATTTAAAATTACAATCAAGGTACCTTATGAAAAGAGTATTATATTTTAGTACCTTGATATTTTTGTATAAATTTTGAAATGCTCCCCCTCAATATGTTCTTCGATATGCGAAAAGATTTAGCACTTATGGGGAGAGATGCCAATTTATTGAGACTTGAAGATCACATTTTATTAGATTGCATATTTATATCACATTTTCTCCCCCGATCAAAAATTTCAAATCCTTTGAGATTTTGGATCTCAAGTGATTTAAATATGTAAAAACCTTGTTGGCGAAACATGTGTCCGATTTTATTTGATATGAAATGAGACACTACTATGTTCCCTCTTCAGAACAAGAGGGAAGCTACAAGCCATAACCTATCACTACTATATACATTATAGTTATTATTGTTCATAGTACAACCAACACATTAAACATGAGAGTTAAACAAAATAGCTACTATAAGAAGATATCATCATTTTGTTCTCTGTAGTAGCTTGTAGTGTCCTTCACGTACTCTCCCTCCTACAAAACTTTCAAGGCTGCGGAATATCTTTCTTGTCTTAAGTCTTCGTCCAATAGCAGCAATGAAATCTTCACACCTTTTCACATCCTGTTCCTTCCAAAACCTCGTGTTGTTCCCCGACCTCATCTCTAGCTAAAACTCCTTGACCCTTGAATCCAACTCTTCTTCAATCACCTTTAGCGTACCATCACTGAACTTGTAAAGGTCACACAGTCTCAGTAGCATTCTTGAACCATATTTTTTTGTAAAGATAACTGCTCTTGGAGAGTTAATCACTGAGTAGTCGTGTTTGAATTCATGCCATGTGGCTTCCCATTGAGGTTTTGTGAGATTGACTTGAGTCTGGTAGCTTTCCATTCCCAGCTGAAAGTCACCCACTCTTTGTCGTATTACTAACCCCCTTATCCATAGATTGACTGCAGCAGCGAGATACTTCATTTCACGAATGGGCAGATGGTCAAGATGGCCTTGAAGGTTCAATAGGTACAGATCTTTAAAGTCACTTGGGAACAAGTGCTTGAAATTGTTTTTTTCTATTACATGGTCTTTCAAGTCAGCTATTCTGAGGACAATCTTCTTCAGATAATCATAACCATAAATTGGGAAGATCTCCACGCTGACCACACTTAGAATTCACAGCTTGGATCGAATAACTCTGTGCTTCTTTTTTTGCACCATTTCTTTCAACGTAGAATTTCTTCTTTTTAAACCACCAATGAGAGATTTCGTATGAAGCAGCAATATCATACTCATATTCTTTGTCTGTCCAAAATTGGTCGGGTACCATCTGCTCAAGACCTGGTGATAAGGATTTAAAAGGTACACTTTTGAGGGGTCATTTAAGCCCTTAATTGATCACTTTTGTATCCGTTACTACTTAATTTCATTCCTTTTCACTTTTTAGGTCTCTTGAAGGCAAATTGCTGGAATAAAACTTATTCGGACAAAAAGGCGCGAAAATACAAAGAAAATGGCCAAATCAAGAATCGAGACACTCAAGCTGCTGGAACTGAAGGGGACGGCGTCAAAGCTTAATTGCGACGCCATCGCGACACACCTTGAGATGACTCAGAGAGCAAATTGCTATTTTACAAGTGACGACATCAGGTTTAAAAGAGTAGGGCGTCACAACTCAGACTGCCTAGATTTGGATCCCGGTGGCCTTAAGAGGTTGAAGCCGACGGCGTCACAAGCATAAGGTGACGCCGTCACAGAGTTGACGTGGCCAAGACGAAAACCTGATGGCGGCGACCCGACGGCGTCACAATTAAACATAGGCTGTCTTGGGCAGTATCTTAGGGTTTCATACCCTATTTTACAACAAGATAAGTGATTTGCTTCATTAATTCAATTATGTCTTCAATTGTTTGTGTGTATGCTTGCATGTTTTCCTTGTCTGGCTAATTTACTTGTGTGTTTGCTTAGATCTATGAAACCTAGGTATTGAATATTGATTGATTGTCTCTTATCTTAATTGTGATTGACCTAGTATTACGATAGGTCATTCGTTGTGTTTTTAATGCTTGAGTAATCTTTGTGAACATTTATTTATAATCATCTAGAGTTATTATAGTCTAAACATCCAAATATAACCTTAGAGTTAGTTTATGAATCCTAGAGTTTTGTAGGCAATAACCTTAAGGTAGACTTAAAGAGTTAGGGAAAAACACATACCCTATGACCTTAGAAGATACAATGCGTTAAGAATAAGTGTGTGATGATTCAACCATCAATAGGAGATAACTAGGGAGTAATAGCATTTAAGTAAATGTGGAAAACTATAAGGGGGTTAAATAGTTTTACCAATTTAAAACTTCCTTTTAAATATTTAGATCGACTTATGTCAATCTATTTATATGTGTATGTTGGACGTTGATAGATAGATATATAAAAGTGTAATGAAAGATAAAGAGTAAGAAGCACATAACCACGACACAAGTATTTATAGTGGTTCTGCTACAAGGACACCTTCCTTGCCCTACTTCACTCCCCGAGTCACCTACTTGAGAGTTCGTAATCACTACACGACACCAACTCCTTATAGCGGAGAAGCCTTCACAACGTCGCCTACTCTTTTTCCGGTACTAGGCTAACCATTGGGTTCTTTCACACCAAGGTGAACTACACCTACCACAACGTCACCTACCCTTTATCCGGTACTAGGCTAAGTACCGAGTTCCATTACAATGGAGGAACTACTACCCAACACTACACAACACCTAATCACAAAGGAGACCAACTCCTTATTACAACACCATCAAGGATATCAACATCCTTGAATATAAACATTTACTATATGTATAACGATGCACCTCATCGATTATACGACCTAGGCATTCTTCACTAATGTCACTTGATTTGATTCCTATGCATCCTTCACTAATGCCTTTGACACAACGCTTGGAACCTTTCACTAATGCCTTCATCTTGACACCTTTAGCATTCTTCACTAATGCTTTTCACACGGACGTTAAGCACCTTTTACTAATGCTTTCCTCTTGACTCTTTCGGCATCCTTCACTAATGCCTTCAACACAACACATCTACGGAGGAAGAAAGAACTATCAACAAGAGAACCTCAGTAGTCTTCATGATGATGAAGCATGGCAACTCATGGACTTGAGCTTGCTCGACTTCAAGAAGTGGTGATCTCGCCTTTAAGAGGAACCTAGAGAATCACACGAAAACAAAAGACAAATTACATAGAAAGATCTCTTAGGATCAGTGGTTAGAGAGTTACAATACTTGGGGAAAGTATGTGTAAGAGTGGCAAACCAAAAGGAAGAAATGGCTCTCTATTTATAAAGAATAAATACTTATTGTTCCCCGGATCCCACGGATCCCTCCCACAAGGGATCCGTCTAGTGTAAGACTAGGGATCCGTGGGACGCTCCTTTTTGCCCATGGGTATTTTGGTTATGGGTCATGGGTTATGGGTTTATCCATGGTTCTTTTATTAGATACAATGTATCTTATGAGCGCAATGCACCTAGTCAAATGGGTATGGGTCAATACCATGGGTTATAGATGTGATCCATGGGTTGTAGTTTTTACCCATTATAATACATACTAGTTATGTATATATTTACCCAATATGTAAACACTAGTTGTTGTACATATGCATTACTAAATCATAAAATCACTTATACTTGTTTTAGTGTTTTATGTGACAACGTTAAGTGTGTTAGAAAACTATTGGCTCAAACTATTTACGTATTTTATTTGTTTCGTTAAAATGATTTTACGTTTGTTATCGACAAAATATTAGAAGATCGTAAAATATAAATAAACGTTTTTACGACTTATTTGTATTAACAATAAACACATTTTTAATCATCATAAGAGAAAACAACAATAGACATAGACTACACTTACTTTAGTTTAGGTAATTAGATAGTATAGTAATCGGTAGAAATACCAACCCCCCAAATCCAATACCCCGAGATTCGTACCTTTCCATTTTCTAAAAAACATAAAAAAAAAAATAAATAAAAAATAATAATCTTCCTCAACCCCAACCTTAGCGTAGTAATTTCTCACTAGCATTCCTATTCCCCTAGAGAACGATATCAATTCCTGAGTCTTACCCTAATACTACACTACAACGATTAGGTTCACTGCCTAGGGTATTGAAAAACTTGCTCGACAAAAAGGAAGTTCCTTTGACCCCGAACGCACGTTGTACGCGTATCAAGTTTTTGGCGCCGCTGCCGGGGAATAGAATAGCTAGTTAGATTTCCACCTCGTTTAGGTTCCCTTGCTTGATTCCTATCAAGTAAGCTTTTTTCCCATTTTTAGCTTCCTTGTAGTCTATCCCCCTTCTTCATGAACTTTGTTAGTAACCCCATCACTTTTCATCATGGAAGGTGATAATCAACCATCACTTATTTGTATTAACAATCTCCCCCTTTTTGTTGATGACAAAACATAAAATTATTTTAAGGAAAAACTAAAATTCGTAAATGTTCGAATTGGAGTTTGTACTCTCTTCTTGTTAGGATTTAGAAAATTCATGTTGAAGAGTCGGTCAACCCAACTCTAGTCTAGCATATGTTAGCTCGTAGACATTACGTTATTTGCTAGTTATTTTAGTTAGTTATTTAGTTTAGTGCAACACCGTGGAGGACGGACGGGTCTTTACTCACTGTATGCCTGATCCACAGTCCGAAGGAGGATGTTTAGTATGTAACTACAAATACCCTCTACCTCCCAAGGTAGAGGGTTGGACCTTTCACTCAATCTAACCTTCTTTCTTTTGTTTACTTTCTCTCTCTAGAAAGGCTCTCATCTTCCACTTTCTCTCTAAACTCTTGCATAATTGGACCTATATATTGAATGTATGATGTGTTTATGAAAACCAATATGTTACAAATGGTATCAAGAGCCATGGTTTGATCACTCATCTTTCATGTTCTTGGATTTCTAGTGGTTTTCATATGGCTTTTGGGTTTGAATGAGTTTAGTATGGTAAGCATCATTTGGATCATTTCTAGTGTTAAAGTTTGGATTTTTATTGTACTTTTGTGTTTAGAATCATTTTAAGTGCTTAGGTTTTGATTTGGAAGGCTTGAATCATTGTGGTTGGGTTGTTTTTGGATTGAAAAGTGGTGTTTTTTGGATATTTCTAGGAAGCGATTTGTCTCTTCTGAGATTGCTTATTGAAGCGATTTGTCAAGAATTTGAAGCGATTTGTCAGTTTCAAAGAAGCGGTTTGTCCAGATTCCATGTATCTGAAGCGATTTGTCAACTTAAGCGATTTGTCAACTTAAGCGATTTTTCCCTTAAGCGAATTGTCAACTTAAGCGATTTATCCCTTAAGCGATTTGTCCCTTAAGCGATTTGTCATCAGAGCGACTTGTCATCAAAGCGATTTGTCAAGGACTGAGATTTGTCTATTCCTGCGATTTGTCATCAGTTCGATCCGCGGAACAAGGGGTAAATATAAAGAATTAGGGAATATTACAATCTCAACCATAACACCATATATATCTTTACCACCAAATCATCTCCTAGTTCCCTTACTACATCCTATTTCTCACTCTCTTATGGTTTGGTCTTGATTTTAGTAAAATCCCGTGAAAGATTCAATTTCTCAGTTTAAATCACAAACTTGTAAAATCCCGTGTACACAGCAACATCATGTCTTACACTCCTGATTCAGTGATTTCAGAAGTGCTTAAATTATATGATGTTGTGGATAACAATGATAATGAATGCTACATTGAACGATTAAAGATGTTTGAATTAATCAATGTGGATGTGAGATCTTCATATTCTGAGTACAATGAGAATGAATTGCACCTGCTAATGCTACAAAATGCCATGCAAAAGGAACGCTGCATTATACCCTATCAACAACTTCACTCACACCTCATGTTACTTCTACCTTTTGGTATGGAACGAACGTGCAATGCTCTTTTCCATCAAGATTTATCCACATTAACGGGAACATTACTATTGAACTTTGAACAATTGGAACAACAACTTGTCAAAGAAAAGGTTCAAGAAGATAGTTCTAGAGTTACACTTCAGGTGATCCACACCAAGACATGACTGAAATGTCTTTCAAGAGACACACTGGAATGGAAATTAGCGTGTTCATAGAGATACTTATCCATCTTATGGATAATGTGGATAAATATATTGAGGAAGTTACTTAGAAAGACGAAAAAATAGATGATTGTCTGGTGCAGTTGACAAAAAAGTTGTGATGAGTTGGGTAATGTATAAGTTGAAGAATCGGGTGTTGCTGAATGCAGAATGTCAAAGACAACAAATAATGATGTAACTAGTTGTTCAGTCACTCCTAACACACAAGAAGTAGATGCAGAAATCAGAAAGGGGAATGAATGTTGGGCACAATCAAAAGATTGTAGTGTTGAGTCGGGTAAAGCACCAGATGATGGATTAGTTGACACTGAATACAGAGGCTCAGTGATAGATAAGCTTGACACAGCCAGCGGTCCAGTGACTCTTGTTACACATGACATGGATGTAGATATTAGACCGAAAATTAAACAGGTGTCATGTAATGAGGTACCCTTAACTGTTCAACATAGTGCATCTGCTAAAGTACTTAAACAAACTGATCATGATGCTGAACATGACTTTGATAAATGTTCTGTAACTGAGGCTGAGTCTGAGATTAAGTGTTTCAAAACAAAATATATGGTTGATAAAAAGTGTTAGGATTTGGTAAATCCAGTAGTTAAAGTGTCGGTCACCTCAAGTATATATACTCGTTAGAAAGCTCGTGGTCGTAGTCATTCAGTGATAGTTAGTAGCTTAGTCAGTAACACCGTGGAGAACAGACGAGTCTTTACCCACTGTATGCCTGATCCACATCCTAAAGTAGGCATCCTATGTTTGTACCTGTAAATACCCTTTGCCCTCCAAGGCAAAGGGTTGGAGCTTTCATAACTCATTTTTCTTTGTCTCACTAAGCTTCCCATTCTCTCCCACTTTCTCTCTCTAAACCTTATTCCTTACGCCTAACATATGTGGTTATGATGTGTTTGTGATAAACCAAGATGCTACAAATGGTATCAAGAGCCATGGTTTGATCATCCATCTCTCATGTTCTTGGTTTGATAGTTATTGTTGGGTTAAGGTTTGGTTTTTACGTATATCTTTGTGTATACGCGTGGGTTTCGCATACAAGTTTTTGATAAGCTTAAAGCACTAAATTTTACACTTGAAAACTCAAGATTCTTATGTGTTAAGGTTTATTGAGTGTTAAAATTTCAGTTTCTTGCAAAAGGTTCAAAATTTACGTGTTTTTATTGGTTTTTATACGTGTTTTGATACGGGTGTGCTATCCTACGCGTAAGAGTGAAAAGTAGTGTGGATCATCAAGTCTTACACTTTGTTGTTGTTCTGGTGTTTTTAAGGTTGTTTCATCATTATAATATGGTTTACTAAACGTTTTTGTTCATAAGAATAGCGTTTGGTATTTTCGGCATTTCCTACACATAACAAAACCCTAATCTTACGCGTAATGTGTTCTTCACGGGATCTTCAAATCTGTTGGTTTACTCAGTGTTTTCTTGCTTGGATAAGCCTGAAAATACTTCGACTTTGGATATCTTTTACACTGGTATAAGTGTAAAGGATTTTTTGGTTAAAACCCTAATTTTACGCATAAGCATAAAAGCTTACGAGTAAAATCTTGACGCCTAAGCATTTTTCTACGCATAAGATTGTCTTACGCCTAAGAAAAACTTATGCATAAGGTTCTTACTAATAAGCCTTAGTTTACGCCTAATCTTAAGCCTTTTATCCTAATAGTCTACGCGTAAGCTATTTTCTACTCATAAGCTCTACCTACGCATAAGCTAGTGTCTACGCATAAGTTAGTGTCTATGCCTAAGTGTATAAGTTTTACGGTTTCTCTCTTGATCTTGTAAAATCCCATGAAAGAATCTATTTCCCGGTTAAATCAAAGATTTGTAAAATCCCGTAGAATTTAAACATGTCTTCCGTTGCTGATGATGTGCAAGCTGCAGGTTCAGATACTCGTTCTCCCAGGCTTGATAGAACCGACTATGAATCTTGGTCACAAAGAATCAGACTGTACTGGTTAGGAAAGGAAAATGGGGTTAACATCCTTAAGTCAATTGATGAAGGGCCATATCAAGTTGAGACTACCAGAGATGTTCTAGAAACTGCTGCTGATGGTTCTGTGACATTAGGATTGGATAGACCAAAGACATATGATGATCTTACTGATAAGGAGAAGAAGAGATACAATGCAAACATCATAGCTTTAAACATTGTTCTCCAAGGTCTACCAAAAGACATCTACAAGCTGATCAATCACAACACTGAAGCAAAGGCTGTTTGGGATAACGTTAAGATGCTTCTATCTGGTTCTGAACTGACTCAAGAAGATAGGGAGTCTCAGCTGTATGATGACTTTGAGAACTTTGAAATGATACCAGGGGAAAGTGTGACTGAATATCATGTCAGATTCCACAAGCTTGTGAATGATATGAGGAATATCAAAATGACAATGCCGAATATCCAGCTAAATTCAAAGTTTGTGAACAACACGACTCCCGAATGGAACAAATTTGTCACAGTAGTCAAACTCAACAAAGGATTGAAGAACACCAATTATGAGCAACTATATGATTATTTTCTCCAAAATGAGAAACATGCTGCATTTAAGCGAATGATCATGGAAAAGTTCAAGACTAATGCTGGAGAAGCAAGCTCTTCAAATGATTCAACTGCATTCTACACTAATGTAAGGATTATTACCAAAGCATCACAAGTCCTACTTATTCGTGCTAAACCGTCAAGTTATCTCACACAAGCTAGCCACTTGTGAATGGCTAACCGTAAGAAACTTAAAACAGTTCAGACACCAATGCAATGAAGTCCAGAGGAGTATAGTGTTTCCCCAGGTCGTTATGTCCCAATGAGCTGTGCGAGAATAGTCAAACGAATAGTGATCGAGAGGATTTGAATGGAAAAAGAGTTATGATTATGAATAATTATACCTACAGAGAAAGTTTATAAATTACAGGGGCTTAAATGCAAATTAAAGAAAATTAAAAAGATAAATTATATTAAATAAACGCTATCACTATTTTTAAACTGATGTTTTCGATTACAAATTTAACTTAAAAACTACGTGACGTACAAAAGAAAATGTGAAACTGAAGCAATATTAATCCTAGATATATAAAAATGAAATTTTTACAATCCTAATGATAAGAGAAAATTTTTAGAAAAAGAAAATTATTTTTATAACTATTTATCTAATTATTATTAATTAAAAACTATTTTTACATATTTAATAATACCCTAAAATACAAGAAAATATGAAATAAAGCTAGAAAAATGAAATTATGACTTAGAAAAATCTAAAATAACTAAAGAGAATTTTCAAAACTAATTTTGTATTTTTCTGATTATTTTTCTATTTTGTATGAATTAAAAACTAATTAAAACTAATTAAATTGCTAAAAATTACAAATTAAACTATGAAAAATCTGGAAAAATTATTTTTTTGCTTTTCATATTTATCTTAACCTAGGAAAATTGAAAAATTATTTTTTTGAAGCTTTTCCGAATTAATTGTATTAAAAGCTAATTAAAAATGCCTAAAAACTGTTTTAAATGAAGAAAAATAGCAAACAGTGTTAGAAAAATATGAAAAATTCAGGAAAAGTCTAAATTAATGTTCTGAATCTATGAAAAATATAAAAACAGTGGCTTGTGTGTAATAAAATGAGACTGCAGTTACAAGTGCTTATAAATAAGCACTTGGAATAAGCCAAAGGCCACAAATAAGCACCAAACTATCACAGAAGCTCTAATATGCTGAAACTACTCAAAAGCAACTTATTACAACTAGCTTTAACCTCTAAAATGTAAACTACACAGATTTGGTTATTTGAGCTTAATGTGCTAAAAACAGTTTTGGCTACCACTTTGTAGCTAGAAAATAAGCTACTGGACAAGCAAGAAACTGAAAACCAGATGTTGGAACCTAAACTAGACCTGGCTAGCTACCTATAAACCAAAAACCAGACCTGGACAAGCTCTTATGAGCTTGTGACAAGATCTGCAAGAACCTGTGCAGACTCAGTATTCACTGAGTCAGTACACAGGGCAGATAAGCCCTATTTGACAAGCTGTTTTGGGGCTTATAAAAAATTACTAAAAATCTAAAAAAATCATAATAAGAAACTAGACCAGTTGAAGTTATAAAACCCAATGTTTCACTTGAATTGACCCAAAACTGAATCAATGAAAAATCACCCAAGGTGGGCTGAAAACTGGTTTTTTACTTTTTTTTTTGACTTTTTGATAGTTATGAGATTTTGACTAATTTGAACTTTGATTCAATTTATTGAAATAAATATGATGTTTTATGGTGAAATGAAACTGAATTAAGCTATCTCTATGAATTCTAAACACAAAACAAGTTTTTGATTTCACAAATTCTTAACAGACTTGAAATTAAGACAGATTAAGATGGATTTTGACTTTGAGTAATTGTGCAGGCAATCTAAAGACTACAATGATTCAAATGACCTATTTGAGACTGAGTGAACAGATTTGAAACACAAAACAATGCTTGAGATCAATCAATCCCACTGATCCAAACACCATTTAACTAACTGATTTTATGAATTAAAAACAGATTATTACTAGATTAATCTAAACTAACATTAAACAAAGATCAAATAATACTAATTATGACTAAACTACTCAGGTTCAAGCAACAGATTCAGAGAATAGTATATAAATGTTTAGGAGCAGATTTCAACACTTACAAGAGGTCCTGTTACAATGACATGTAAAACAGCAAGTATCACTATCCTAAACCATTTTCAACCCAAATCTCACCAAGAATCAACCCAAATACAACACTGCATCACCCATATCCAATTCCATCACTATTTGAACTCCAGTTGACTTTTGTTGACCAAAAACCAAACTTGCTTGAATCTGTTTTATGGCTTACCAAAAGCTATAATAAGCTTAAATAAGCTTATTTGAATCAAAATGAAGCTACTTGGAGTTTTAATTATAAGAGCTTGAAACTGAATTTGTTAACAGTGAGCATAAAATTTGAAATCACAATAAAACTTTGAATTGAAACTAGAAAGTAGCTTACAATGATCAATTAACTTAAGTTTAGTACAGTTAAGCTGGAAATTACAATTTAGAAGCTAATTTAGAATTGGAAAATTAAAAACGACATACATGAATTTAAAAAACTAAGTATTGCCTTTCTCTCTTGCTTCTCTTCCTCTTTTTATACACCAAATGGCTTCCACGTGTCCTCTGAGCAAATCCCATCTGAAATTTTGGCCATTGGATGAGTTGGATGGATTTTGGCCGTTTGATCAAAATTGGCGGGAAAAGCTGTTTTGACCACAGGGTTCTGAATTTGCAACTAGGGGGGGTGGCATTAATTGTGGTGTGATAAGTTGGTAGATATGATGATGTGGGGGGAGGGATAAGGTGAGGTGATGGGTGAGAGGTGCAGTCAAGTGGAGAAGAAAGGTGGACAGTGGGCGGGATAAGGTGTATTTGACCGGGGTGTTTGACCAAGGGTCCAAAAAGGGTAATGGCAGGGGGTCAAAAAGGATTATGAAAGGGGTCAAAGGTTCAAGGGGTCATGGCTTATTTATTATTACAAGGACTAAACTTGCAATTTCTGATTTTTGAAGGACCATTTATGCCAATTTTCCAAAGTTGTTTCAAGGGTCACTTTTGACAAGTCTCAATAGTACAAGGACTATTTTTGACATTTTCAAACTTCCAAGGACCAAACTTGACATTTTTGAAAGTTTAGGGGCCTAAGTTGTAAATTTGCAATTTTAAATCTCAAGGACTAATTTTGACAACTCATGAATCCCTAGGGACTTGAAATGATATTTTTCTTTATTTTGTTTTACCAGGGACTGTTTTTTATAACTTTTGAAACTTGGGGGACTAAAACTGCCAATTATGCAAACTTGATACGTTTTTCACCAGATTTTGATATTTTTACATTTAAAACACATAAAACACTTATTTGTGATATTTTTATCATTTTGATGCATTTCTGAGTGTTTTCAGATGTTTTTGCAGTTTAATTGGTACAAAAATGATGAGTATTTAGACACTCATCAATCCTCCACACTAAGATATTGCTAGTCCCTAGCAATGTTTTGAGAAAAATTAATGGATTTCATCTCTTTACCAAAAGCCATTACTTCTGGAGTAGCCAAATGTTTCAGTTCAAGTAAGAACCTTGGTACACCGATAACCAAATGATTTTGAGCAAATCACCAGCTTCCAACGGATTTGATTTGTCTTTACCAGAAGCCATTTGCTTCTGGACTAGCCAACTCTTAGATAAATTATCTTTGGTGAGTCGATTACCAATTATGGTTTTTCCACTGCCTTTACCACAAGCCATAAACTTGCGGGCTAGCCAACTCTTCACTTTTAAGGATATGGTGAGCTGAATACCATACAATTTTGGGCAAATTGCAAGCTGTCAACGGATTTGAGATATCTTTACCAAGAGCCGTTTGCTCCTGGATTAGCTAATCCTTTTGTTTATTAGACATGGCGGACTGATAACCGTAAGCTGAGTAAGTGCAAAACACTTACTCCAAAAAAAAAATTTTGGCCAAAAATAGGGAATTGGGTGGTATAATTACATGATAAAATTCGTGAGAATTCCCCCCCACACTAGAAATGAATATTGCCCTCAATATTCAAAGTACCGGCTGTTATGCCGAAACATAGAACGTAAAAGGGAAATACTACGGCCATTATTTAGCAAGATATATATATATATATATATATATATATATATATATATATATATATATATATATATATATATATATATATATATATATATATATATATTTCATGAAACTCTTATATACAACAGCGGGGGGCAACTCCCCCACACTAGGGTGGTACACACGGGTGAAAACCCATGTAGCATGCTACTGTTTTTGATTCCCGAGTCGCTAGCTTGACTCGATCCCCGCATTCATTGGTTCATGGGGAAAGTTTGTAGATCCGGGACAACCACAGGAGGAATGTCCTCTCCAAAATAATGCTTCAATCGATGACCATTCACTTTAAAGTTTGGACCATCGGGTTGAGATAACTCAATGGTTCCATAAGGAAATACTTTAGTGATGGTGAATGGTCCAGACCAGCGGCATTTTAGTTTTCCCGAGAAAATCTTCAATCTTGAATTGAAAAGAAGGACTCGATCACCGACGTTGAAAACGCGGTTCTTGATTTTGGAGTCATGAATCTTCTTTGTCTTTTCTTTGCAGATCAAAGAGTTCTCGTATGCATGATCACGGAGTTCATTTAATTCATTCATTTGAACTTTCCGGTGATCACCAGCTGTCTGAATATCGAAGTTGGCATGCTTCAAGGCCCAGTATGCCTTGTGCTCAAGCTCAACCGGTAGATGACACGCCTTTCCGTACACAAGCTTGTATGGAGTACACCTGATGGGTGTTTTAAAAGCTGTACGGAAGGCCCAGAGTGCGTCATCTAGCTTATCCGACCAAGAGGCACGGTTTTCACCTACTGTCCTCTCCAGAATTCTTTTAATCCCTCGGTTGGAAACTTCCACTTGCTCACTTGTTTGGGGGTGGTACGCAGTAGAGAGACGGTGAGTTACACCATACTTTTGCATGACTCTATCAAATTGGTCATTGCAGAAATGCGTACCCCGATCACTGATTATAGCTCGTGGAGTTCCAAACCTAGCAAAAAGAGATTTTAAGAATTTCACAACAACTCAGGCATCGTTGGTAGGTAAAGCCTTAGCTTCAACCCATTTTGACAAATAGTCAACGGCCACGAGTATGTATTTGTTTCCTCAAGATGATGGAAATGTCCCCATAAAGTCAATGCCCCAGATGTCAAAAATCTCACACACTTGAATGGCGTTTTGCGGCATTTCATTTCTTTGTGTGATATTTCCATGACGTTGACAAGCGTCACCAGTTTTGACAAATTCATGGGCATCCTTGTAAATAGTGGGCCAATAGAATCCGGAATCAAACACCTTCTTGGCGGTGTAGTTGGGGCTATGATGTCCCCCAGTAGGTCCAGAATGGCAAGCCTTGAGAATGTCAATAGCTTCCTGACCATACACACATCGCCTGATGACTTGATCCGCGCAAATTTTGAACAAGTAGGGGTCGTCCCAGAAGTAATGTTTTACATCTTTAAAGAATTTGTTTTTCTGTTGGGACGACATCCCTTTCACCACAAAGTTACCCGCATGGTAATTTGCAAAGTCAGCAAACCATGAGGTAGAAGAGTCTCCACGAAAAGAAACCACATTGAGTGTTTCGAGAGGAAATGTTTCATTTATTTCCTTTTTCTCGAACACATCTTGGTGAGGGTTTTCTAGACGGGACAGATGATCAGTAGCCAGGTTCTCAGCTCCTTTTTTATCATGTATAATGATATCAAATTCTTGCAGGAGGAGAACCCAATGGAGCAATATCGGCTTTGCATCTTGTTTTGCAAAGAGATATTTGAGAGCCGAGTGATCCGTATACACCACGTATTTGGTCAAGATAAGGTATGGCCGAAACTTTTCAAACGCATACACCACAGCTAATAATTCTTTTTCTGTAGTGGTGTAATGGGTTTGAGCTTCAGTCATAGTCTTACTCGCGTAGTGGATAGGCTGAAAATGCTTGGTTTTACGTTGCCCCAAGACTGCACCAATAGCAAAATCACTTGCATCGCACATGAGCTCAAAGGGTAAATCCCAGTCGGGGGCAACTAGAATGGGTGCTTCCGTAAGCTTTTTCTTTAATGTTTCAAAAGCTTCGATGCACTCAGGTGAGAAGATAAAAGGAGCATCTTTTTCAAGAAGATGGGTCATAGGCCGAGCGATTTTAGAAAAATCTTGAATGAATCTACGATAAAACCCGGTATGACCTAGAAAACTCCTAATACCTTTGACGGTAGTAGGATGAGGCAATTTAGCAATAACATCAACTTTTGCTCTATCAACCTCAATCCCATTTTTGGAAATCTTATGGCCACGGACTATGCCTTCTTTGACCATAAAGTGGCTCTTCTCCCAATTTAGACAAAGATTGGTGTCTTCACACCTTTGAAGCATTTTTTCTAAATGGGAGAGGCATGTTTGAAACGAGTTCCCAATGACCGAGAAGTCATCCATAAACAACTCCATTGTTTCCCCGATCATGTCTTGGAAAATTGCCATCATACATCGTTGGAACGTGCCAGGAGCGTTACATAGGCCAAAAGGCATACGTCTATAGGCAAACGTCCCGTATGGGCAGGTGAATGTGGTCTTTTCTTGATCCAGCGGATCAATGGGGATCTAAAAATATCCCGAGAAACCATCAAGGAAACAATAGTATTCGTTCCCTGCTAATCTCTCAAGCATCTGATCCATGAAGGGTAGAGGAAAATGGTCTTTACAGGTGGCTTCGTTTAACTTGCGATAGTCAATACACACACGCCATCCCGTAACCAATCCAGTTGGAATTAACTCGTTTTCTTCATTAGTGACAACAGTTATGCCACCCTTTTTTGGAACACAGTGGATGGGACTGACCCAAGGACTATCAGAGATCAGGTAAATTAAACCGGCATCAAGAAGTTTGAGAACCTCTTGTTTGATAACCTCATGAATCTTAGGATTCACCCTTCTCTGATGTTGGACTGCTGGTTTGAAGTCATCCTCCATTAAGATTTTGTGAGTACAAAATTCAGGGTTGATACCCTTAATGTCGGAGAGTTTCCAAGCAATTGCTTGCTTGTGTGACTTCAAGACCTTTATGAGAGCAGTCTTTTCCTCCTCAGTTAAGTCCTTAGCAATTATGACGGGTAATTTATCATCACCCTCCAAGAATGCATACTCGAGATGAGGAGGTAGGTCCTTAAGTTCAACCTCGGGAAATTCTTCAGTAGATGTTTGTACTGATTTGATTTCCTCAATCGTGATCTCTTTCGGAGGGAGTGAAGGTAATGGATCTTCATTTAACAATTGCTCAATATAAAGTATATCTCCTTCCGAATCATAAACACCATCAGTTCCTGGCGGAATTGATTCATCACTAGCAAGAAACTCATCGATCTCTTCCAGAAAGAAGTCACCTCCCTCAAACGGAGTGAGAGAGGGGGAAGAGTCGGCAATGATTGGTTGAGAAGATGTGGTGGAATCCCTACTCACAGAATTATGAAGATAACCAAGAAACTCTTGATAGTACTCCTCTGAAGCAATATCAATTAAATCGATTCGATTAATTGATTCAGTATCATAATTTGAGGAGTACCTTGAAGTTTGATCAAGGTTAAAGGTGACAGCTTCATTACCCATACGTAATGTGATTTCTTGCTCAAATACATCAATAAGAGCACGGCCCGTTCTCAGGAATCCTCTTCCAACAATGAGGGGAACCCGAGGATCGGCATCGAAATCAACAACCACAAAGTCAGCTGGAAAATGGAACTTTCCTACTTTCACAAATACATCCTCGGCGATGCCAAAAGGACGCGATATAGAACGATCTGCAAGCTCAAGAGTCATGCAGGTAGGAACAAGTTCTGGAAGAGAAAGTTTCTTCCATACTGAATAAGGCATCAGATTGATGCTTGCACCAAGATCGGCGAGGGCAAAGCATTCAATCATTCCTGGAAAAACACAAGGAAGAAGAAATTTTCCAGGATCTCCAAGCTTCTCGGGAAGCTTCTTTAACAGAACTGCTGAGCAGTTCTCATTCAAAGGAGTTTTAGCCATTTCAAACAGTTTTTCCTTATTGCTTAACATGTGTTTGAGAGTTGATGCAAACTTGGGCATCAGCATGATAGCATCCGCAAAGCTTATGTCAAAATGAAGTTCTTGGAAAATTTGAAATTTTTTTTCCATTTGATGACTGGCTTTTTCGCGGAGCTTTTGCTCATTTAAACGTGAGGGGTAAGGAATAGAAATTTTGGATTTGGGGTTTTCAACTGGAGGTTCAAAAACAACTCCAGGTTTGGTTCGGGGTTTCGGGACAACTTGAGGATGGACATTGCTGGTACCTTCGTTATTAGTAGGAAGTTCCTTGTCCTTTGTCGCCTCAGGTTCACTTTCCACTACCTTCGGGAGAGAAGAAGAAGAGGTAGTAGGAATAGCGGGTCCATCATATGAAGTACCACTTCTGGTTGTGATCGCCTTTGCATCGCCCCTCGGATTAGCGATCGTGTTGCTAGGTAAAGTACCTGAGCCCGAGGGTCGATCATTTAAAGAATTCTTAATGTCAGAAATCTGGCTAACCAACAACATATTCATTTCCTCCTGGGATTTCATGAATTGCTTCAACAACTCATCAGATGATGGTCCAGTTGGAACAATGGCTTGATTTTGCACAGGAAAATTCTGGCCTCTATTGTTTGGATTAGGACCTTGATTTTGAAAATTTCCTTGATTATTGCCATGAAAGTACCCAGGGTTGAAATTTCCCTGACCTTGGTTTCTACTGAAATTTCCTTGGTGTTGGAAACTTTGACTTTGATTTTGAAAACCGTTATTTTGACTAAAATTACCTTGGTTTTGAAAACCTTGGTTTGGTCTATTCTGATTTTGATTACGGTTTTGGTTTTGGTTGAAACCGGGTGGTCCAGGGTAGTGGTTAGGACGGTGGTTCGGGTCCATAGGAGCACGATATTGGTTGCCTCCTGAATTGGAAATCCCGCCCACAACGTTTGCTTCAAAAGGGTTACCATCGGTGGCCATACAGTTGTGGTAGGCATGGGGGCCACCGCAAGTAACACAGACTTCCACTTTCTTAACTTCAGCAGGAGGTGAAGTTTGTGGAAAAGAAACTTTCTTTTGGTTGGAGAGAACCAAAGCTTGAATTGCTTCCGTGAGTTTGTCAATCTTAGTGATGAGTGCTTATTCACTCATCATTTTTACCCGCCTAAGACCACAAAAATGAACAAAAACACTCAAATACGATCAAAATATGTTAAAAATATCCTCGGAGTATGTTTTATGTCCTGCAGGTACAAAAGGGTTGAAAACAGAGCGAAAACGAGCCGAAATCAGAAAATGGCAAAATCAGTCCTCTAAGTTTCAGAATTGTCAGAAAATACCCCTAAAGTTTCAGACTTGGCAAGATTAGTCCTTGGTTTATTTGGGAGTGACAAGAATGACCTTTTGAATACTTTTCAGAAACTACACAAATAACCTTGGAAAATCAGATTTGGCACAATTAGTCCCTAAGCTACTCATTTGGGTTCAAATTTAATCCTAATATCCAAATCCATTAACAACCAAAACCCCAAGCCCAACACCCCACTTTACCCGGTCCATACCCAGTCCAACCCGAGTCAACCTATCAACCCGGTCAATAGTTAACCCTACCTTTTCCCTCCTTCCCTCTTTGTTTCACTTTCCCTGTACCCAAAACTCAGGACTCTTAACCCAAGAACCCTAATCCTCATTCCCCAAGCCTTCCCCTCCCCAAGACATAGTCACAAGATGCCAAGCCACCTTGGCAATCCAAGGCATAAATTCCCCACTAACGGCTCAGATTGGTTCTCTATATGCGTACCTAACTATTGGATGGTTGAGATGATAGGAAAGAAGCACAAGAAATGGTTTTTGCTTGGTTCATCTCACAAAGGAAGCACAAACTCAAGAAAGAGAAGCCAAGAGAGAGAAGACATTTTTTTTTCTAGTTTCCTGTATAAATAGGCTATAGAAGATTAGTGTAAGGCTTGTCTAGAATCTTTGGAGTTCTAGTCCCATTTTAATATTTCTGTCATTTTACAATTCGTGTAAGTTTAATTATTAATGCAAGTTACTTTAATTTTTTTAGTTCACTTATTTGTTTATCCCTGTTCATGTTCTTGAGTTTCATTTCCAGTGCTTTAAAATAGTTAGTGAGTAATTGTTGAAACTACTTTTGAGTTTGTAAAGTGGAAGAAAATCAGTTTTTAAAATCTCAAATTTATCTTCTTTAAAACCAGTTAGAACACTGCACTTGAAAGGGTGTTTGGATTAGCTTTTGTGGTGGGCTAAATTTAGGTTTCGAACCATTCTTGAAGCTTAAATTAGTCTTATTCAGGTACAAGGTTAATAGTTTGGCTGTGCTTTTAGATTTCATTTGGTAAAAGTTGGCTTGGATGTCACCATAGCAGTAGCTTGACCCCTTTTAAGCTAGAATGTAGTTGGTTTAGGGATAGGATTAGATTTTAGTTTTTGGGTTTACAAGAAGCTTATAGGTTAGTCTCTATCGGTTTAGAGTTCCTTTAGGTTTAGAAGCTTAATTAGTGGCTTGTTTTGGCCATCAAAACTCTTTTTTAGCCCGTTTGTAACTGCAGCAGTGCAGTCTCTTTTTTTTCTCATAACAGCAGCCCTTTTTGAGCTCCCATAAGCTCCAAGTTAGCTTTAAATAGATTTTATAATTATTTTGGTATGTTGTCTAAGTTGTTAGATAGGTTGTGGGGATTAGCTTTTAGATTATAGAGCTTATTTGCTAGCCTTAATAGACCCATTTGGCCAGCTTCGTAGCTGATCTGGAAATCCCGTGCCACAGCAGCTTCCAAGTCTTGTTTTCTTGGCTTTTGATGGTATTTTTAGTCTTGTTTTAATTGTTTATTCTATGTCCCCTTTAGGCCATTTTAGGATTTAGTTTTTAATTAGTTTTACTTGTAGTTTATGTAGCATTTCCTTACTTTCATTTTTTGCTTCTGTCTGCTGAACCATTCGACCATCAGTAGTTTTTTTTAGAGTCTTATTTTAGTTGTAAATTCAGTTTGTAAATAGACTAGTCAAAAAAATTAATAGTAGTGTAAGATAGGCTCATGGGGGTTCGAACTTGAGACCTTATGGACAGCTCCTCCCACGTACAACACCAACACTCCTTCCATCTGAGCTAGTGCCTATTTTGTGTCATCCTTCAGCACCTTTAATATTTAATGTCACTTTTAGTTTAAGTTCATATAGTTTAATTCTCCTAATTAGCAGCCTATTTCAAAAAGCAACCTTCACTTTATTTATTTATTTTTTTTTCTTAACTTCAGTTTCTTTTAAGGTATTTTTTGTATATTTCTCAGATTTTTATAAAATAGTTTAGTATTTTTAGTTAATTAATTAGTAAAAATTAGTTTTTAATTCGTAGTAATTAATTTAAAAGGCGAAAAAATTCCCGGCTTTTTCCTAAAATTATTTTTAGTCATTTAGAATGTAGGAAAATTGTTTTTTTCACTCGTAGGACTTAAATTGCATTATTTTTCACTTTCAGGACTCGGTATGTTCCCGGTTCTTAGCGTTTTTGCATTTTAGCACCATAGGATGTAGTTTAGCGTCGTTTTATTGCTTCTTTGGCTTAGTCGTAGTTTATTTAGTATTTTCTTTGTTTTACATGCTTTATTTTTATTCCCGTTCTTCCATTTGTAGATTAACATAATCATAATCCAAAATTCGCTCAACCAATTAAAGTCCTAATCACGAAACTCACCGACTTCGTCAATTTCACGCCTCGTTGGGACACGACCCGGGAAATCACTTTTCCGGTATCACTTTTATCACACCCGTGAGGTTTGGCACGTTGTCCTTTTTCCTAAAGGGTTAATTTGTCGAATTTTACGGTTAATTTGATATATTGATATTGTGTTTGTTTTCACCACTCACTTCACAACGAATCAAATTTTGGCGCCGCTGCCGGGGAGGTGTGTTGCGACAATATCGTGAAGTTTTTGCGATTAGTGACTTGAAGATCCTTCCACGTGAAGTTACCGTTTTTCATAAAATAAAAAAAAAAAAAAAAAAAAAAAAAAAAAAAAAAACCCAAAATATTCTTCTCATTCCTCTTATTCGTTGATTCTATTTCTCTTACCCTCTTTTGCCGTTTAATTCTATCCTTCGTATCCTCTCGATCACTCAATTCTATTTCTTTAACCCTCTACATGTTTAATTCTCATGGCGACGATCGATTATCGTCGTTGTTTTCACTGCAAAGGACGTATGGAAGAGGATCAAGTTTATTGTCTCAATCCCGATTGTTTATGTAAGCGATGTGGAAGGGCTGGTGCAAGCAAATATTGCTATTGGTGCGAATTATCCGATAAAAACTCTCTCGATGATTCTCCAAGTTTTTCCGACCACCCGCCACAACCCGAGATTTGTTCTATTGTTGCTGAGCCTAAACCGTCTAGATTTGATCCAAATCTTTCGCGATTTACGGTTAAGGTTAAGAAAAAAGAGCAAGAACCGGAGACCAAAACGGAAATGGTGGAAATTGCTAGCTCTGAGAGCACACCATTTGTCCCACCTCCGGAATCTTCAAAACCTTTTTCGGACGATTTCATGAACATTGTTCAAAATTGCTTAAATGAATTTCGTCAAATTTCAACTTCGGGAAATATCGTTTTACCTAACATTTGTGATGTTTTTGAGCCCTCGATTCCTACTCCCGTACCCGAGATATCTTTGTTCGATCAAGAGTATCGCTACGGTTGTGGAGACTTGTTACCACAAGGTTTTCGTTGTTGCAAATGTATGTGCGAGTGGTGTGGAAACTATCTTATTGATGGATGTTGTTCGATTTGCGCCGAGAATTCATTCGCTTATGATTCTAACCCGAACTCTTTCGATTATCCTCAAAATGATTTCAACTACCCTCCACAGAATGTATACGAACCACAACCGTACTATCAAGATTTCAATGATTCATCATTTCAAAGTTTCTCTCCCCAATACCCTCATTGTGCTAAGTGTGGGGGTCCTCATGATGATTATCAATGTTAATCGTGGAATCAAAATTACTATGGACCTGATCCTTGTTATAACACTTCTAGTTTTGACAACATCCAACCCCCACAACTTTCCGTCATTGATCAATTTCCTCGTATAATCCTTGAAGAACTTTCCGAGGAACAAGCAGCTCGCAACGAAAGATATCTAGCCGATGAACGAGCAGCTCAAAAGCTTCTCCTATTTAACAAAGCTGCTCAACAGCGTTTTCTATTAAACGAAGCTTGCCGTCTTGATGACGAGGATGAGGGAGATTGGGAGATGAAAAAGGACAAGGTGCATATCTCAAGCCCACAAAGTACCGCACATGTCCACTCTCCATTCTCATATTACCTACCTACCATAGAACCTTCGGATAACCTTTTAATGGGGGACGAGCATCTTAGCACTATTCCGGAAACAGAATCGTCTTGTGTTGAGAGCCTTGTCCCAACCCCAAGTGAATCCGAGGTTATCTCTGGTGATATGTGTGATGAGCCTCTCGATGATGATTCTTCTCCCACCCCGAAAGAACCTGTTGAGGTGATCTCCGAGTCTGAAAATGACTATACGTCGTTTGATGATTCTTTATCGTGTGGAGACATCGAGTATGTGGAGGAAATTCCTTCTGAGCTCGTCAGCTTGGAAGAAGTGAGAGATGTTGATCCCGATGATCTTGATATGGACACTGATTTTGATGCGGATGATGAAGATATTCTTGTTGTGTCCGAGAAGCCTTTTGCTACGACATTCACTAATCCTCTGTTTAACTTTGATTCTGAATTCACTTTAGTTTCGGATAATCCCATCTTTGACATTCAGAATGAGGATAGTGACGTTTTTACATCTCCTTCTTTACTCGAAGAAAAGAATAGTGGCAATCCCACTTCGACGTTAGACCTTCTCGAGGAGTTCGCCGATGAACTCGCTCTCGTTGATCATTCTCCACCGGGAGATGATGATGTGCACTTCGACTTTGAAGCCGACCTTACCGAATTGGAAAATCTTATTTACAATTGGTCTTCTGATAATTCGTCAAGTGACACTCGTATTGGAGAGGTCGACTTTCTTTCTCCGGATGACTCGATACCTTCGGGTTTTCATAGTGACGATTATGGCTTAGGTCCATCATCCACTCGTCCGCCTGCTAAACCGCCGGATGATGGAACCTCTTCTGAGCCCGATACGGACATTTTCATTGCTACAGTGGTGAATAAGATGTCCGAACATTCCGTCAATGTTCTTCAATCTAATCTTTTGCCCACCCGAACCACCCGTTGTCAAGTAATTGACACTTTGCCTTCTCCTCCCATTTCTTCTCCATGTCTTAACTCCTACGAGAGTGAAGATACCATCTTTGACCCCGGCATTTCTCATTCTTTTGAGCCGGTTATATCTTATCGGAGTGGAACTTTCAACACATTCACTGTTTATCCAAACCACTTGAATGAAAGTCCGATGGAGATTTTCTTTTCCACTTGCTCCCCCATGGACCAATAAATTCGGGGTCGAGTCAAGCTAGCGACTCGGTAATCAAAAACAGTAGTTAAACATGGGTTTTCACCCGTGTGTACCACCCTAGTGTGGGGGAGTTGCCCCCCGCTGTTGTATATAAGTTTTCTAAAAAAAAAAAAAAAAAAAAAAAAAAAAAAAAAAAAAATTCCAAATAATGGCCGTAGTATTTCCCTCTTACGTTCTATGTTTCGGCATAATAGCCGGTACTTTGAATATTGAGGGCAATATTCATTTCTAGTGTGGGAGGGAATTCTCACGAATTTTATCATGTAATTATACCACCCAATTCCCCCATTTTTGGCCAAAAATTTTTTTTATGGTTATCAGTCCGCCATGTCTAACAAACAAAAGGATTGGCTAATCCAGGAGCAAACGGCTCTTGGTAAAGATATCTCCAATCCGTTGACGGCTTGCAATTTGCCCAAAATTGTATGGTGTTCAGCTCATCATATCTTTAATTAGTGAAGAGTTGGCTAGCCCGCAAGTTTATGGCTTGTGGTAAAGGCAGTTGGAAAACCATAATTGGTAATCGACTCACCAAAGATATTTTATCTAAGAGTTGGCTAGTCCAGAAGCAAACGGCTTCTGGTAAAGACAAATCAAAACCGTTGAAAGCTGGTGATTTGCTCAAAATCATATGGTTATCAGTGTACCATAGTTCTTACTTGAACTAAAACATTTGGCTACTCCAGAAGTAATGGCTTTTGGTAAAGAGATTCAAATCCATTAAGTTTTCTCAAAAGATTGCTAGGGACTAGCAATTGCTTAGTGTGGGGGATTTTGATGAGTGCTTATTCACTCATCATTTTTACCCGCCTAAGACCACAAAAATGAACAAAAACACTCAAATACGATCAAAATATGTTAAAAATATCCTCGGAGTATGTTTTATGTCCTGCAGGTACAAAAGGGTTGAAAACAGAGCGAAAACGAGCCGAAATCAGAAAATGGCAAAATCAGTCCTCTAAGTTTCAGAATTGTCAGAAAATACCCCTAAAGTTTCAGACTTGGCAAGATTAGTCCTTGGTTTATTTGGGAGTGACAAGAATGACCTTTTGAATACTTTTCAGAAACTACACAAATAACCTTGGAAAATCAGATTTGGCACAATTAGTCCCTAAGCTACTCATTTGGGTTCAAATTTAATCCTAATATCCAAATCCATTAACAACCAAAACCCCAAGCCCAACACCCCACTTTACCCGGTCCATACCCAGTCCAACCCGAGTCAACCTATCAACCCGGTCAATAGTTAACCCTACCTTTTCCCTCATTCCCTTTTTGTTTCACTTTCCCTGTACCCAAAACTCAGGACTCTTAACCCAAGAACCCTAATCCTCATTCCCCAAGCCTTCCCCTCCCCAAGACATAGTCACAAGATGCCAAGCCACCTTGGCAATCCAAGGCATAAAGTCCCCACTAACGGCTCAGATTGGTTCTCTATATGCGTACCTAACTATTGGATGGTTGAGATGATAGGAAAGAAGCACAAGAAATGGTTTTTGCTTGGTTCATCTCACAAAGGAAGCACAAACTCAAGAAAGAGAAGCCAAGAGAGAGAAGACATTTTTTTTTCTAGTTTCCTGTATAAATAGGCTATAGAAGATTAGTGTAAGGCTTGTCTAGAATCTTTGGAGTTCTAGTCCCATTTTAATATTTCTGTCATTTTACAATTCGTGTAAGTTTAATTATTAATGCAAGTTACTTTAATTTTTTTAGTTCACTTATTTGTTTATCCCTGTTCATGTTCTTGAGTTTCATTTCCAGTGCTTTAAAATAGTTAGTGAGTAATTGTTGAAACTACTTTTGAGTTTGTAAAGTGGAAGAAAATCAGTTTTTAAAATCTCAAATTTATCTTCTTTAAAACTAGTTAGAACACTGCACTTGAAAGGGTGTTTGGATTAGCTTTTGTGGTGGGCTAAATTCAGGTTTCGAACCATTCTTGAAGCTTAAATTAGTCTTATTCAGGTACAAGGTTAATAGTTTGGCTGTGCTTTTAGATTTCATTTGGTAAAAGTTGGCTTGGATGTCACCATAGCAGTAGCTTGACCCCTTTTAAGCTAGAATGTAGTTGGTTTAGGGATAGGATTAGATTTTAGTTTTTGGGTTTACAAGAAGCTTATAGGTTAGTCTCTATCGGTTTAGAGTTCCTTTAGGTTTAGAAGCTTAATTAGTGGCTTGTTTTGGCCATCAAAACTCTTTTTTAGCCCGTTTGTAACTGCAGCAGTGCAGTCTCTTTTTTTTCTCATAACAGCAGCCCTTTTTGAGCTCCCATAAGCTCCAAGTTAGCTTTAAATAGATTTTATAATTATTTTGGTATGTTGTCTAAGTTGTTAGATAGGTTGTGGGGATTAGCTTTTAGATTATAGAGCTTATTTGCTAGCCTTAATAGACCCATTTGGCCAGCTTCGTAGCTGATCTGGAAATCCCGTGCCACAGCAGCTTCCAAGTCTTGTTTTCTTGGCTTTTGATGGTATTTTTAGTCTTGTTTTAATTGTTTATTCTATGTCCCCTTTAGGCCATTTTAGGATTTGGTTTTTAATTAGTTTTACTTGTAGTTTATGTAGCATTTCCTTACTTTTATTTATTGCTTCTGTCTGCTGAACCATTCGACCATCAGTAGTTTTTTTTAGATTCTTATTTTAGTTGTAAATTCAGTTTGTAAATAGACTAGTCAAAAAAATTAATAGTAGTGTAAGATAGGCTCATGGGGGTTCGAACTTGAGACCTTATGGACAGCTCCTCCCACGTACAACACCAACACTCCTTCCATCTGAGCTAGTGCCTATTTTGTGTCATCCTTCAGCACCTTTAATATTTAATGTCACTTTTAGTTTAAGTTCATATAGTTTAATTCTCCTAATTAGCAGCCTATTTCAAAAAGCAACCTTCACTTTATTTATTTATTTTTTTTTCTTAACTTCAGTTTCTTTTAAGGTATTTTTTGTATATTTCTCAGATTTTTATAAAATAGTTTAGTATTTTTAGTTAATTAATTAGTAAAAATTAGTTTTTAATTCGTAGTAATTAATTTAAAAGGCGAAAAAATTCCCGGCTTTTTCCTAAAATTATTTTTAGTCATTTAGAATGTAGAAAAATTGTTTTTTCACTCGTAGGACTTAAATTGCATTATTTTTCACTTTCGGGACTCGGTATGTTCCCGGTTCTTAGCGTTTTTGCATTTTAGCACCATAGGATGTAGTTTAGCGTCGTTTTATTGCTTCTTTGGCTTAGTCGTAGTTTATTTAGTATTTTCTTTGTTTTACATGCTTTATTTTTATTCCCGTTCTTCCATTTGTAGATTAACATAATCATAATCCAAAATTCGCTCAACCAATTCAAGTCCTAATCACGAAACTCACCGACTTCGTCAATTTCACGCCTCGTTGGGACACGCCCGGGAAATCACTTTTCCGGTATCACTTTTATCACACCCGTGAGGTTTGGCACGTTGTCCTTTTTCCTAAAGGGTTAATTTGTCGAATTTTACGGTTAATTTGATATATTGATATTGTGTTTGTTTTCACCACTCACATCACAACGAATCACTTAGCATCGGTGCTAGATTGACTCACGGGCGATGAAGAAGAAGGACCAACACTGACTTGGGAAACAACCGGTTTGCTTCGTGCAGTGCGGACTTTAGACTTGTTTTCAATTATTGTTAAAGCTTCTTTTACAGTTTTACTCAAGAAATTTCCTCCAGCGGAGGAATTGAGAGAATCTTGATCAGATTGACTCACTCCATTATAGAAAGTATCGAGTTGCATCAACTCGGAGAAACCGTGGTGAGGACATTTGCGGAGCAATTCCTTAAAACGATCCCACGATTCACTGAAGGGTTCATCAAACTTTTGTGTAAACTTGATGATTTCATTTTTAAGACTCGTGGTTTTGGAAGGTGGATAAAACTCGTTAACAAATTTCTTCACCAGGTCTTCCCATGTTTCGATTGATTTAGGGGGTTGTTTTTCAAGCCAAATCCGGGCTTGCCCCTCAAGGGAAAATGGGAACAGAAGAAGCTTGACATCATCTGTGGGGACATTTTTGTATTTGATGGTAGATGCAATCTTGTTAAACCATCGAATATGAGCATGAGGATCATCCCTTTCAAAACCATAGAACTGACTTGAGGTTACAAGATTCAGTAACCCGGTTTTGAGTTCAAAATTTTCAGCCACAATGGCTGGGATAACAATAGCATCTCCATACCCGTCGATGGGTGCCTGGAGAAGCTCACACATAGGACGTTCTTCCGCCATGACAACGGAAGTAGTGTGAGCAGTCCAGATCTCAGATCCGACTGATGGGGCAGAAAGTCTACGGACACGCCTTCTTGGATTCCTGACAAGCTCACGAAATGGGCTTACAGACCTAGAAGAGCGAGTGCGCATACACTAGAGTTAACTCTGGGAGACCTCAGAGTTAAGGAAGGGAATGGGAATTATGAAAATGGTGAAAATGGGGTAAGAAGAATCTTTTTGGTTTTATGGTTTTGATAAGTAGATATAACAACAAATCCAATTAAAATAATATCGAGGCAAAACAACAGTGAACTTAAACCAATAATCACAAGATGAATGGCTTCTTTGAAAAAGGTACACCACTCACAAGGACACAAAGGCAAGTTTTAATCTTTGGTTCGGGAACTTATTATGGTCATACCCCCAGTTAGGTAGTACACTGCCTTGGTTTGCGGTGGTAATCTTTTATGTTGTTATTATTAAACAAAGAAAACAACAAATCTTTTTGTATTTTTATCTTTGATACATATATATAGAAACAAAAGGAAAATATTTTTGTGTTTTATACGTTTTTGGATGTTTTTGGGTTTTTGGATTTTTTACAAGAAAATATATTTAGATATAGATAGATGGTATGAACAAGGAGTGAATATTCAAATCACTAATCTACTAAGCGTAGGATAATTAGCACAGCTCCCCGGCAGCGGCGCCAAATTTGATTCGTGCTAAACCGTCAAGTTATCTCACACAAGCTAGCCACTTGTGAATGGCTAACCATAAGAAACTTAAAACAGTTCAGACACCAATGCAATGAAGTCCAGAGGAGTATAGTGTTTCCCCAGGTCGTTATGTCCCAACGAGCTGTGCGAGAATAGTCAAACGAATAGTGATCGAGAGGATTTGAATGGAAAAAGAGTTATGATTATGAATAATTATACCTACAGAGAAAGTTTATAAATTACAGGGGCTTAAATGCAAATTAAAGAAAATTAAAAAGATAAATTATATTAAATAAACGCTATCACTATTTTTAAACTGATGTTTTTGATTACAAATTTAACTTAAAAACTACGTGACATACAAAAGAAAATGTGAAACTGAAGCAATATTAATCCTAGATATATAAAAATGAACTTTTTACAATCCTAATGATAAGAGAAAATTTTTAGAAAAAGAAAATTATTTTTATAACTATTTATCTAATTATTATTAATTAAAAACTATTTTTAATTATTTAATAATACCCTAAAATACAAGAAAATATGAAATAAAGCTAGAAAAATGAAATTATGACTTAGAAAAATCTAAAATAACTAAAGAGAATTTTTAAAACTAATTTTGTATTTTTCTGATTATTTTTCTATTTTCTATGAATTAAAAACTAATTAAAACTAATTAAATTGCTAAAAATTACAAATTAAACTATGAAAAATCTGGAAAAATTATTTTTTTGCTTTTTATATTTATCTTAACCTAGGAAAATTAATAAATTATTTTTTTGAAGCTTTTCTGAATTAATTGTATTAAAAGCTAATTAAAAATGCCTAAAAACTGTTTTAAGTGAAGAAAAATAGCAAACAGTGTTAGTAAAATATGAAAAATTCAGGAAAAGTCTAAATTAATGTTCTGAATCTATGAAAAATATAAAAACAGTGGCTTGTGTGTAAGAAAATGAGACTGCAGTTACAAGTGCTTATAAATAAGCAAAGCCAAAGGCCACAAATAAGCACCAAACTATCACAGAAGCTCTAATATGCTGAAACTACTCAAAAGCAACTTATTACAACTAGCTTTAACCTCTAAAATGTAAACTACACAGATTTGGTTATTTGAGCTTAATGTGCTAAAAACAGTTTTGGCTACCACTTTGTAGCTAGAAAATAAGCTACTGGACAAGCAAGAAACTGAAAACCAGATGTTGGAACCTAAACTAGACCTGGCTAGCTACCTATAAACCAAAAACCAGACCTGTACAAGCTCTTATGAGCTTGTGACAAGATCTGCAAGAACCTGTGCAGACTCAGTATTCACTGAGTCAGTGCACAGGGCAGATAAGCCCTATTTGACAAGCTGTTTTGGGGCTTATAAAAAATTACTAAAAATCTACAAAAATCATAATAAGAAACTAGACCAGTTGAAGTTATAAAACCCAATGTTTCACTTGAATTGACCCAAAACTGAATCAATGAAAAATCACCCAAGCTGGGCTGAAAACTGATTTTTTACTTTTTTTTTTTACTTTTTGACAGTTATGAGATTTTGACTAATTTGAACTTTGATTCAATTTATTGAACTAAATATGATGTTTTATGGTGAAATGAAACTGAATTAAGCTATCTCTATGAATTCTAAACACAAAACAAGTTTTTGATTTCACAAATTCTTAACAGACTTGAAATTAAGACAGATTAAGATGGATTTTGACTTTGAGTAATTGTGCAGGCAATCTAAAGACTACAATGATTCAAATGACCTATTTGAGACTGAGTGAATAGATTTGAAACACAAAACAAAGCTGGAGATCAATCAATCCCACTGATCCAAACACCATTTAACTAACTGATTTTATGAATTAAAAACAGATTATTACTAGATTAATCTAAACTAACATTAAACAAAGATCAAATAATACTAATTATGACTAAACTACTTAGGTTCAAGCAACAGATTCAGAGAATAGTATATAAATGTTTAGGAGCAGATTTCAACACTTACAAGAGGTCCTGTCACAATGACATGTAAAACAGCAAGTATCACTATCCTAAACCATTTTCAACCCAAATCTCACCAAGAATCAACCCAAATACAACACTGCATCACCCATATCCAATTCCATCACTATTTGAACTTCAGTTGACTTTTGTTGACCAAAAACCAAACTTGCTTGAATCTGTTTTATGAGCTTACCAAAAGCTATAATAAGCTTAAATAAGCTTATTTGAATCAAAATGAATCTACTTGGAGTTTTAATTATAAGAGCTTGAAACTGAATTTGTTAACAGTGAGCATAAAATTTGAAATCACAATAAAACTTTGAATTGAAACTAGAAAGTAGCTTACAATGATCAATTAACTTAAGTTTAGTACAGTTAAGCTGGAAATTACAATTTAGAAGCTAATTTAGACTTGGAAAATTAAAAACGACATACATGAATTTAAAAAACTAAGTACTGCCTTTCTCTCTTGCTTCTCTTCCTCTTTTTATACACCAAATGGCTTCCACGTGTCCTCTGAGCAAATCCCATCTGAAATTTTGGCCATTGGATGAGTTGGATGGATTTTGGCCGTTTGATCAAAATTGGCGGGAAAAGCTGTTTTGACCACAGGGTTCTGAATTTGCAACTAGGGGGGGTGGCATTAATTGTGGTGTGATAAGTTGGTAGATATGATGATGAGGGGGGAGGGATAAGGTGAGGTGATGGGTGAGAGGTGTAGTCAAGTGGAGAAGAAAGGTGGACAGTGGGCGGGATAAGGTGTATTTGACCGGGGTGTTTGACCAAGGGTCCAAAAAGGGTAATGGCAGGGGGTCAAAAAGGATTATGAAAGGGGTCAAAGGTTCAAGGGGTCATGGCTTGTTTATTATTACAAGGACTAAACTTGCAATTTCTGATTTTTGAAGGACCATTTATGCCAATTTCCCAAAGTTGTTTCAAGGGTCACTTTTGACAAGTCTCAATAGTACAAGGACTATTTTTGACATTTTCAAACTTCCAAGGACCAAACTTGACATTTTTGAAAGTTTAGGGGCCTAAGTTGTAAATTTGCAATTTTAAATCTCAAGGACTAATTTTGACAACTCATAAATCCCTAGGGACTTGAAATGATATTTTTCTTTATTTTGTTTTACCAGGGACTGTTTTTGACAACTTTTGAAACTTGGGGGACTAAAACTGCCAATTATGCAAACTTGATACGTTTTTCACCAGATTTTGATATTTTTGCATTTAAAACACATAAAACACTTATTTGTGATATTTTTATCATTTTGATGCATTTCTGAGTGTTTTCAGATGTTTTTGTAGTTTAATTGGTACAAAAATGATGAGTATTTAGACACTCATCACCTTCCCACTGGAAATGGTAACCACAAGCTCATTCCTGATTGTGGGTATAAGCCTCCTGATTCTAACGCAGTCATGGAACACTTTATCAATCAAGTAGCTCTTATGGTCAAGCAAAACTTGAATCTCACCCCTCACACCAACAATCATATCCGAACTGCATCAAATTTGCAAGGAAGTAGTGCAAAATTTGCAAGGAAGACAGAATGCTACTGTTAAAAACGGAAAGGTAGTAGTGCAAAATTTGCAAGGAAGACAGAATGCTTACCTTCCATACAATGAGCAAAGGAATGTAGGTGCTGGATATGGGAATGCTGGTGTTGGTGGTGGATATGTGGGAAATCAGAATCATGGAAGGAACATGGCTCAGGGTCAAGAAAAACCAATCAAGTGCTACAACTGTGGTGGAGAAAGGCACATAGCTAGGAACTACATTCAACCAAAACGTCCTCAAAATGCATAATACTTCAGGGACAAGATGTTGCTGGTTCAAGCACAAGACAATGGAGCAATGTTGAATGAAGAGGAGCTGTTGTTCTTGACTGATGGGAATGCTAAGACATACGATGCTGATGTGGACGAAAAACCTGTGCCTAGTGCTGCTCAGAACAATCCCAAGGCCTTTCAAGTTGCAGACTGTGATGCATTTGACTCAGACGTTGATGATGAACCATATGCACAAACTATCTTCATGGCTAACATCTCTCTAATGGTCTCTTCACCTCAACGGGCCAGTCCCACCAAGGAATCCATCATATCAGAGGTACTTAAACCATATGATGTGGTTGATAAGCAAAAGATTCACCATGAAGTATAATCTACTGAAGTCATTGAATCAGATATTGAAAATATGGGAAATAGCAATGTTGTCCCATAAGAACAATATGTGAAGCAAGATGACAGTATTATTATACCAAGTGGTGAATCTTCTGCAATTAACAATGAATGCATGCCTGATGAATTCACTGCATTTGTGCCTGATGATACCTTGACCACTGAACTCAATACCTATAAGGATCAAGTTGCCATATATGAACTGCGTGCTAAGTTTGAACTAACCACTCGTGAGCAGGAGATGGATATCCAAATGCGTACACTTATCAGAAAAAGCAATTTTAGGGAAGAAGTATTAAAACAAGTGTTATATTCCTTACAAGAAAAGCTTAATAAAACTGCTAAGCAAAAACAGAAACTTCAAGAAAATATGAAAGTGCTTAAGCAGGAATTCAATGCTAAGGAATCAAAACTTTTAACTGAATTTTCCAACCTAAAAACTTTGAAAAACAAACTTTAAAACAAGTTGTACGTACAAGGAAACACCCTTCAGACTGCTCACATGGTCACTAAGTATAGAGTCTTAAGCGATAAGCATAGTATCCCCATTGTAAAGGAACCCAATCCTGAGTATGGTAAAATAGCAAAAGCTGCTCAAAAGGTTGTCTATGATGGTGATGAGATCCTCAAGCCTAGACAAAAACCTCCATGCATTGAGTGCACTGAAGAAGATAGAAAATTAGAAGATGCCACTAAGGAAAAGTTGAATGATAAGCTTAAAGATCCCTGGTGCATTAAATATAACATCACTTTTAAATCTCATGATTACACTAAGGAAAATTGGATCTCCTTGAACAAGTTTAAGCCTCAAACACTATTAACGCCTGAACAAGTGTTCTGGAAAAAGGATATGGATAAACAAAAAGCAGATAACACCCCCTGTAGTAAATTATCCCAAGCAACTATGTATCCTCCAAATACACCAATGCATTTAGTGCCTAGAACACTTTCCACTAAGAGCAAGACCTTAATCAGCCTTTATGTAGTTTACCAACTATATGTGGATTTTGAGAAAATGTGTAAAAAGAGAATCACACCTATTGGGATAACTGAAGGGGAAATGGGTTTTGAGCAAACTAAAGAATGCTATTTAACTAAAGTCATGCCTTTCTTTAAACAATTAAAAGGTCAATTTGGGAGTCTTAAAAAGGGGATAGACACAGATATTAAAGAAATGGAAAAGGAATTTGATGCAATAATAGTTGAGGTCAATAATTCTGAACGAGAACTCAAATATAATGAAATTGAAAGGAAGAATCAGCATATCTTAAATGAGAACTTGATTTCTCAATGCGTTGCCCAATATGTGTTCTACACTGTTACAAATTCTTCTATTCTGCATCTCAATTTCATGAATTATCTATTGCTTTGAAAGTTTTCCAGGATCGTGTCATTGAGCTTGAAACAACAAATTCAAAACTGTATGAGAAAATAGAACAGGATGATCATGATAACCTGGTCAAACATTTTTCTAAATTAGAAGTTGAACATCTTGATTTGCAATTAAAATATCAACATCTCAAAGAAAATATTAAAACCTCAAATATCAAGACATCCTCTGATGCTCCTGAGTTTGATGTAGTGTTTGAAATTAGCAAACGTGATGAACTAATTCAAGCTCATTGCAACACGATCAAAAGATTGAGAACCCATATCTCACAACTAAAGGGAGAAAAGTATGATGTTAATGGTTCCCGAATGCCCCCACCTTTAGATTCTCAGAATTTCCAACTTCAAAACATTATTGATAACTTGCAAAAGGAAAATGATTGTTTTAAAGCTGAAATCTCAAAGGTTAATGATCAAAACAAATAGTTATGTAATTCATTCAAAGTTAATCATGATAAACACATGAAAAAGATAACTTCTTTACTTAATGATATTGAGAATCTGAAGCGTGAGGTGAAAGGAAAACTGCCAATCCCTAATTGTAAATATACTGTTCCAAAGGTTTCTACTTGTGATAAGTATGCTATCGATATGTTATATATTCCCCCGCCCATTTGGAATAATGAACATGCACACAAAGCATATCTCTCACACCTTAAGGATAGTTTGAAGGGTCTCCGTGAGATGGTTAAAGATGAAAGAATAGAAAAACCTTTTGATAGCACCATAGCCTATGCCTGCATGGATACCAAAAGATCTCAGGAACTCTTAGAGTACGTAATTATCACAAGTCAAAAAGCTAGTAATAGGCGAGATAGAGTAGTTGCACCCGGTTCAATGCCTAAGGTTAAGAATGTGACTTTTAACGTACCTCACAAAACTTCAGATCCCAGCACTTCTAGACCACTAAAGCAAAGAGTAGTATCACCAACTAATATTCCTGTTGTTCCTTCTACAGGAGTAATCAGCAACACTAAGGTTAGCGGGTCAAAGCCTTCAGGCAATACAATGCGAAATAGGATCTTGCCAGCCAAAAGTGTTGAAGAGAAGAAAGTAGAAGAATACCCTAGGAAGAATAAGTTTGAGCTGAATAAAACGAATTGTGTTGATTCTAGTATTAGCTATAAGCGTACTGTAATTAATTCAAATTCTGCTACCTTTTGCAAAACATGTAAGGAATGTTTGATTTCTTGTCTTAATCATGAATGTGTTATGAATAAGGTGATTAACGTTGTTAATGCTCCAGTAAAAATTATAAAAAATGCTAAACAGGATAAGGAGATCTGGAAGCCTAAAATAAAAAGGGTTAGTCATTATTGGAAGCCTATAGGAAGAAAATTTAGTAATGTGGGTTATCAATGGAAACCTACTCGCTGGAAATTCAAATTGAATGAATCTTGTCCTAAGATGTCTAGATCTATGCCTTCTAAGAAATGGAAGCCTACTGGTAGACTCATACCTTTAAGAAGTGCTCACACTACAAATAGGTCCACTGCCACTACTAGTTTTGCATCCAACACTAATGAGGTCATATCTTCTATTTCTGATGTGGGTGATCTAATACTTTGTACTAACCAAACGGAACCTATTCGATCATGGGGATCCAAGTTATCCAGTCATCCATTCTGGTCTGTGTTTAAATGCAGGTCGTACAAATCGTCCTTTGGTATTTGGACTCAGGCTGCTCAAAGCATATGACTGGAGATCGCTCGCGATTCACGAACTTTGTAAGTAAATTTATCGGGACTGTTAGATTTGGAAACGACCATTTCGGAGCAATTATGGGTTATGGAGATTATGTAGTTGGTAACAGTGTAATTTCCCGGGTATATTACGTTGAAGGTCTTGGTCATAATTTGTTTTCTGTCGGTCAATTCTGTGATTCTGATCTAGAAGTGGCCTTTAGAAAATATTCTTGCTTCGTTAGAGAGCTTGATGGTGTGGAACTTTTAAGAGGAACCCGTGGAACAAACTTATACACCATCTCTATTGAAGATATGATGAAGTCTTCTCCAATCTGCTTGCTGTCAAAGGCCTCGAAAACAAAGTCTTGGTTATGGCACGTCGTCTCAATCACTTGAACTTCAGAAACATAAATGATCTTTCTAGAAAGGACCTCGTCAGAGGCTTGCCCAGATTGAAGTACGAAAAATATCATCTTTGTTCTGCATACCAACTGGGAAAGAGCAAGAAATATACCCACAAACCCAAACCTGCAAACTATGTTATGGAAGTTCTTCATACTCTTCATATGGATTTGTGCGGACCAATGAGAGTGCAATCGTAAACGGGAAGAAATATGTGTTAGTCGTTCTTGATGACTACTCTCGGTTTACTTGGGTTAAGTTTGTTAGGTTCCCATATTAGTAACACAAGCATCAATAGAAGAAATAGAAGACAAGATGATCGGTTGAACTAAACAAAACACTATGCGTATGAAATAAGAATAGTTATGCATATGAAGTGAAATGAATTAAACAACCAACCCTCAAGTGAGGGTTTCCAAGAGTATTTATAGGAGGGAACTAGGGCAACACTCCAAGTTCCCATCCTTTGCTTATTGGGCTTGGCCTAGGCTTATCGGCCTTCTACATAAGCCTAAGCTTAATAACAAACATAAAGGCCTAATTAAGCTAACTATTACATATTAATTACTAACACTTTAATTCTAGTTTAGGAGTGATTTCAATAATCTCCCCCTAAGTGTTAGTGATTGATAATACAAACGTTGTAGGTGCTGATGTAATAGTAGCTTTGACGTTTTCTGACATTCTTCTTTCTTGTGAGAAGAAGTGGCTTAATACGAACAATCTCCCCAGTGTAGAGAAATTGTTTCCTTTAAAAAGTTCTGCTTTGACGTCATCATTTTCTTTGTTCTTTGATCCTTGTTCTTTGTGATGGTAGTTATAGTATGTTGTTGTTGTCTACATCAGGTCTGCTTCGTTGCTCCAGTGTCTCCACGTCTTTCTCCAACATGCTCACACGCTCTTTGACGTTGGATTTCAATACTGATGTAGTTCTCATAGTCTTTAAACTTTGTAGATTCTACGACTTTGACGAAGAATCATTTTTACTTTGTGTTGCCTTTTGAGAGAACTTCCATTAGTGATGATGTAGGTATGAGCATGTGGAGAATCTGCACGATCTTTTCCACCAGCAAGCATCCATAAGAAGAAAACATAAAACATGGGTTAGAAATAATCCAGCACTTACAAGTTTGAACTTCGAGAGTGTTAACAGCATAGTGTGAAAACACAACTCTAATTCTCATAAAGGCTGCACCTGAACTGGAGTCCCACAAGGGAGATAACGCGATGTACCGAAGTACACCTACAGTTCAGATGAGTCACTGAGGTACACCGAAGCATCACCTCACGACTGTAGACCGTTTCAGGCACACTAAGCGTAATCCACGGGGTGTTACCGAAGTGACCTGCTTTCAGGGCTGTTTGATGTTGACCCAGGCAGGAGTTTCCATTCAATCACTAAGGATCACTATTGTGATCCTCTCATAAATGTTCTCGAAAGATTGCTAAGATCTGTGAAGGACACGATAAAGTATCACTTGCGTTCTTATTGTTGAAAGACAAGCGATAAAATGTCAAGTGTACCTAAGAGATCTTTTGATGAATCTCGTGGCTCTAGACTCAATGGTGCACTTTGGTTTTCCTGAGCAGAGACTAAGGAGAGGGTCTCCATCTTCAATACCAGGAATCTTTAAGAGAAAGCGGATAGTTTACGTAGGGTTCCCTGTGAGAATGAAACAAGCTTCTGTTGGGAGAAACTTGAGTGGCTAAGATGGTTTAGTGCATGCGTCACTGGGTCCATGACAACATTGATCTTCAATACCGGTGTCATCAAGTGACAACCAGTAGCATATGAATTGAACCCGGTGTCTGCCCTAAGTTGAATAATCTGGAGGGCTATTTATTTTTACCCTTTTCTTTCCTTTTCTTTTTAATTCTTCAACTCCTTCTTTCTCCGATTCTCATTTTCTCCTTTTTATAATCATACATAAGGACTTCTAATTCTAACTATTGGTAGTTTCCTTGGGTAGATCCCTTCGGATCTTTTGGATCATAGGACGGTTATTCCTAACCTTAATCACCTTATAACTCCATTGCCATAAAAACCGATTTTCATGAAAATCTATCAAAGTGTTTATTAGTAAAAACATTTTGTACCACTGTGAGAGTTTAAGATTTTGCATAAATACTCCCCCTCCACACGTGCTTAAGTATTTTGACAGAAGTCTGCACGGTGAGAGAAGAGCGCGCACTTTTGAATTGATCAAATCATGATAGACAATCCCCCGCGAGACACGGTTACGTTGCATAGTTAAAGAGTTGCATTGTCAGCTTTTAGGTGACAACTAGCTCTAATAACTACCTTGAAGGTGTGGACAATCCTTGAAAGGTTGTCAAACCCGTCAAAGTTCATGTCTACCAAGAGTTTCTCGAATGGTACATTCTACTCGGACACGTTCTTTGCGAGACACGTTTACATCACTAGCGAACTAGCTTGAAATTATTACCCGTCCCGGACAAGTCTTTTCGAGTTACTAACATTTAAGATCTCGTCAATTCATTGGTTAAGTCTGTAGTATGATGATTCAATCGCAATTTCACAACATATTTCTTCTCACAAAATTTTTCTACCCCTAAAAAATGGCATATAAATTTTATTTTTTATGAAATTTTGATATGGAATATGACCATTTTGAGTTTTGTGGGAAGATTACCATGAATAAAAATTTGTGAACAAATATTTTGGTTAACAAATACTCCCCCTCAAAAAGTGATATAAACTTTTGAGGTTTTGAAAATCATAAGGGGAAGTACTTGTTCTTTTGAGCAAAACTTTGAGAGATGAAAGTTTTGATAAGTTTTACTCAAAAGTAAGAAGCTTTCGTTCCTTTTATAGGATTGTGGCACTGAAGCGTACCACATGGTCCTTTCATTACAAGTACGGGTTGTACAATGTTATGTGTGTACAAGCCATTGTCATAAGAAATCACACATCCAAATCAATATAGAAAATGAAATAGTTAAGGGGTACCAGGAGATTCAGGTAGTCCAACAATAACTCCAGGAATGCGAACTGGGCGTTGATAGCCTGTGAGAGTAATCCTGGGACGACCATGTACAAAGCTCTCCAAAGTTCTGAACTGATCCCTTCTGAATAACCTTTCATCAATCCACGTGATGATTCTCTTCACATCCCGTCTCTCCAGAGAATTCCAACTCTTTTGTGACCCAATGCCTTGCTGTATCGCCTTTAACCTATAAGCTAAGCCATCCTTGACTTTCTTCAGTGTGTGATCTCCAAACTTATGAAGATCTCTACATGCCATCAAGCAGTTGCGATGAAGTTCACTACGGTAAACTACTCCAAACAGTTTGCTGATGAGAGTGTATTGTGGAAGATGGTTGATTTCAGGAACTTCTAGCTGAGGTCTGGTGAGGTTGACACGTGTCTGATACGATTCAACGGCAAGTTGCAGATCTTCTACACGTTCCTGGATCACTATGCTTCTGATGAAGATTAGCAAGAACTTGATGTATTCATGTTGGATTTCTGTCGAGAATTGTCTCATTCGTCCCTGTACCTTGGCAAGATACAGATCTTCAATGTCGTTGAGAGACAAATTCTGAAAGTCCGCTTCATAGAAATCATAGTCCCTTTCGTCTTGTCTTTTGACCATGATTTTTTTGAGAAAAGTGTAATCCCATTTAGACGAGAGAGCTACATGCTTAACAGCAATGATCCATTTATCACTACACACTTCATATTTAGACCTTTGAACCTGTCAGATTTTGTAGTAGATTCTTTGGCGTTCTGGCTAATGGTGAATCCCATTGTAGGAATCACTCCTAAACTAGAATTAAAGTGTTAGTAATAAATATGTAATAGTTAGCTTAATTAGGCCTTTACGTTTGTTATTAAGCTTAGGCTTATGTAGAAGGCCCATAAGCCTAGGCCAAGCCCAATGAGCAAAGGATGGGAACTTGGAGTGTTGCCCTAGTACCCTCCTATAAATACTCTTGTAAACCCTCACTTGAGGGTTGGTTGTTCAATTCATTTCACTTCATACGCATAACTATTCTCACATTCATACACATAGTGTTTTGCTTTGTTCAACCGATCTCTCTTATCTTTCTTTCTTCATATTGATGCTTGTGTTACTAATATGGGAACCTAAAAGTGGTATCATTCGCCAAATAGTTGGGTGAAAAGGCTTTGTTTTTGAAGTTTTTGGTCTTACGCGTAGTACGGTTTTCATACTTTGTCACACTTAAAAACTTAATTTTTACACTTTTTAATCCAAGATTCTTGTACTTTCAATGTTTTAAGGTGTTAAAATATCTATTTTTAGCAAAAAGTTTCAAACTTTACGTGTGGATCATTGTTTTTTAAGCTTCATTTTAAACATGGGAGTATTTCTACGCATAAGGTGTTTAGTAGTTTTGGATCATCAAGTTTCACACTTTTGTGTTATTTTGGTGATATTGAAGCTGTTTCATCACAAAAATATGGTTTAGAAACATCATTGGGCAGAAATCATTTTTGGTTAAGTTTACGCGTATCAAAACCCTATTTTTACGCGTAACTTTTCCGTGGTTTGATCTTCAGATTTCGTGGTTTACTCAGTGTTTTCTTGCTTGGATAAGCCTGAAAACGCTTAGACTTTGGATATCTTTTTCAGTGTGATAGTGTAAAGGATTTTTTCGGCAAAACCCTAATCTTACGCATAAGCTCAAACTTATGCCTAGAACTCTTTCCGCATAATATTTTTCTTACGCCTAAGCTCTGTCTTACGCATATGCTAATCCTACGCCTAACTTTAAGTTTACGCATAACTTTAGTGTTTCTCAATACTTACGCGTAAGCTAATCCTACGCGTAAATATCACTTTTACGCGTAAGTTTGGTGTTTTTACGCGTAAGTGTTACTTTGCCTACACTTGGTTTCTACGCCTAAGGATACTTCATCAACAACGTGTCACAACCACCATACTCTAGCTATTTTCCTTACACTTATAATCAACAACAACAACAACTAAGTCCACAACATCAACAATTTAATCAATAACAACAAATTTACCAACAACAATTTAATCACCAACATTATCCACAACAAGGAGCAACTCCCCCTCAAATGGTTCAACCACCACCTAGTCTTCAAGTACAACCTTACATAAACGTTTACAATCAACATCCATCAAGGAATACTATGAAGGAACCGACTTGGTTTGCAAAGATGTGTGAAGCTTTAAGTAGCCAGCAATCAATTCATGAGGCAGGATCACTTGATAGACCTCCAATTCTAACTCCAGGAAACTACGATCAATGGGTGATTAGGTTCTTTAGGTTTTGTGATCTAAAGAAGCCACATGGAAAGTTCTTAAAGAAGGTTATCTTGGAAGGTCCATTTCAGATGCTTAATGTTGTTACACCCGGAGATCCAAATGATGTTCCACCAAGAGATGATCTCACAAACATTGCAACTGTTACTGACCTTTCTGGTGATGAACTTCTACACTACGAAGCTGATGAGCTAGCAATGCAATATATCCTTTTAGGACTACCAAACCTAATTCTTTGAAGTGTTGATGCTTAAAAGACCGCAAAAGCAATGTGAGAACATATTCATCTTCTCATGGAAGGAACTGCACTCAATCAAGAGGATATGGAATCCAAAATTTACTTGGCTTATGAACACTTCATGATTGAACCTGCAGAGACACTAGAGTCTTATCATCATCGATTCTCAGACATCATCAATGATTTGGATAAACACAACATCATCATGCCAAGAATTGCAGTCAATACAAAGTTCCTAACTTGTCTTGGTCCTGATTGGGAGAAGTATGTCATTTTCCTCCGTCAAACGAAGAATCTTCATCATGCTTCATACGGATTGTTGTACGACTATTTGAAGCCTCATAAAAAAGAAGTTGATAAGGAAAGGGTTATCCGTGGACAAAGTGTTTCACCGTCACTTCCGGATAGTCAACAACTTGCTTTGTGGGCTCAAACTAATTATCCTCCTCAACCCGCTCCTAAACCCGCTCCTCAACCAACTGCAACAATTACACCATATGATCCATCACAGCAACAAATTCAAAAAAATCAATTGGTTCCATACAACAACAACAATGATCAAGCACTTTACAGTGAAGCTAATGAGGATTCAGATGCTTTTGATGCATTGCAACAAGGATTTTTTATGATCGCTAAAGCTTTTGGCCGTTATACAAATATATCCAACAATCGCATTCGTTCCTCATCAAACACAAGGAATCAGGCTGTTGTGAACAATGGACGAGTTGAAGTTCAAAATCGTGGTTATGGTTGTCAGATGGGAGGTGGTCAAGGGTTTAATGCTATGGGTAGGAATAACATGGGAGCTCCCCAACAGAGAGCTCAAGTGGTTGAACAGGGTAATGCTCCGAATGGGATAAATGGTCTTCGTTGCTACAACTGTAATGAGAAGGAACACCTGGCTAATGCATGCCCAAAGCCGAGGACTAGGGGCAGTGCTTATCACAAGGAGGTTTTACTTTTGGCTCTTAAGGATGAAGCTGGTGGAACTCTCACAGACAAAGAACAGAGCTTTATCGCAGATGCAGACTCAGATGATGATATGGAGGACTTGCAGGCTAATGCAGTAGTGATGTTGATGGCACAAATGCAAGCTCTTCACATGAGTGACACAGGCCCAGTGTATGACACTGATGGCTTGTCTCATGTACCCGAACAAACCATACTCATCTCTGATCTACTATGTCCGCCAACATTTGAATCCGACGAGGCTCAGAATGTTCAAAATGAGTCGTCCACATCTCATTCTGACGATTCTCTACTAGACCCCGTAGTTACATTTGACGATCAAGATGATCTTATGGTTTCCTTTGATTTTCAAATTGACTCCGTGGTTATACTTGAGGATCTGAATAGTGATCATGTTGTGACTTACGTTGAACACGCTAAACTTCTGCCTAGTCTAGATATTGATCTCTTACATAAAGGCCAACAATCCCGAATGGATGAATGTTATGCATTAAATCAAAAAGTACAGAGGAAAAATGCACTGTTAACCAGGGATATTGAATGCTTAAAACGGCAACTTAATTTTTTCAAAACTCAAGAAAACCGTGAAAAAGGTTTTGAAGCCGCTTTTGCTAAATCACATCAAAATGAAAAATCTTTAGAACGACAGATTCGTGATCTAGCCGCATCGAAGAATGCTTTCTTGTCTCAAATAGAACAACTGAAACATGAACATAAAAAACAACTTAACGCCTCTTACTTTGGAAACTCAAAAAGCCAAGGCTGAGTTGTTAACTTGTCAAAAACAGTTCTCTGCGTACAAAAAGCATTCAACGAAACGAATAGATGACCATCTTGAAGAAATTGTTGACTTACAAAAAAAAAACTTAAAGAGTTTCGAAATATTGTTTGCAAACATGGTGAGTCAATCACAACTATTCAAAAGTTTACTTTAAAACCCAATCCTGATGGATATGGACCGAATCTTGCTGATTACAAACCATTCAACCAAAGCATTCAAACCAAATCCTGAAGTTTCCAGTGCAGAATATAAAATTGATGATTCTGTTATGAGTGTTGTGGAATATCATCATCAAGAGGAATTAGATGCAGAAGACGAGAGTCGATCGAAATTAGAAAAAGTTGTTTATAACAAACCATTTAACTTTTCAAAAGTGGTCACTTTCGTCACACCACAGGATTATTCTAACACACCCAGGATTATCACATAAACGTCTGAGTCTTCTAATGTTGCTCCCCAACCAAATCATGCACAAATTTATGGTCATTTACCTTCACTCAGTGAAGTAAAATCAAAACCAGAAAATCGTCAAATTCTTAGATATTTTGACATTTTCACTTTTGACCTCAAACTTTTAGAACGTGAGATTGAATTTCATTCTGAAACAAAAGTTGAACATTTTCAATCGCCTCAGGCGCGAGAAAAAAGAGATATTTTTCAGAAAAGACTTTTACCCCATGTTAAAAATTTGAAAAATTGTGCATTGTATTGGGAAAGGGAATTTCATAAGGAACTTGGATTGATGAAAGTCATTTTCGAGAAAAAAGAAACAACTATTTCTAATACAAAATGCAAAAAGAAAATGTTACGAAAAGATGTTGATCGACTTTTGGAAGATATTATCTGTGCTGGTATCCATAATGTTGTGTTATTTCATTCTTGGTCATATGCATCTGATTATATCTCTGCTGATTCTGTTGATTCTGTTGCAAATGTTGTGAATACTGATAATGTGCATCAGATCGAGTCTTTAAAAGTTGAAAATGAACGACTGTTAAATGAACTTTCAAATGCAAAATGTCGTCTTCAATGGTGTCAAAAAGATTATAAAAATCGTGAACTTGCTTTGCAAAACAAAATCAACCAGTTGCATTCCAAAACGTTTAATCCAAAAGTTGAGCAACTGGATGATGGTGTCATATTTGATTTACTCAAACAGACTCGTGATGAAGCATCAAACGAACTTGATCATTATCTTGCACACACTAAAGAAGTCATGAACTTTTCTGGAAATCTTCGTTCTAAAAATCAAGATTTGGTGCACACTATCATTAAGTTAAGGGAGATGTTAGGAAAATATGAACAAGTTCTGCCTAGCATCATTAAAAAAATTGCACCTGTTACACTTAGCAAACGTGACCCCAGAATGCCTACTGACAAAACACAAGATACTAATGTGCTTCCCTCTACTGAAACAGGAAAAGTTGCCTCTTTTCCCAACGTCCGCACTTCATAGCCTAGGAGCAATATAAGGAAGAATATAAAGTTGCGATCTAAGAAAAGAACAATAAAGAATGCTGAAGTAGAAGAACACCCTAGGACTTTGAATAAGATCCTAGTTGCACCCACTTTAGATATTGTGTCTAACAAATGTAATGGAAAAAGTGTTGTAACAAATGCTGAACCTTTAAGTACTTTTGATATTAAGTCTGAATCTTCTTGTGTTATATGTCGTAAAAGTATGCTTTCTGATTATCATGATAAATGTGTTGCTAAAGCTATCTTGTATCGTTTATGGAATCCTAAGAAACGGAATACCTCTAGGCCCACTAATGCTTCTAAGTCTGTGCTTGGTAAACCGCCCTCTTTAGATTCTAAGAAACCATTGATGTCCATGTAGTTCCAGTATCACCTCCAAGGAATGTAGTACCACCTAGTGCATTCACTAAGACTAAAGCAAAGACTAGTTGGAGATGGCAGAAATGGATTCATAATACACTAGGATTTAAATGGATGCCTAAAATCATTGATGTGTGTATTTTGACTATAATTGCATCGGAACCCTCTAACTCTTCGGGTTCCACATTTACTTCTATTCCATCTGTGTCGTCTGTGTGTAATGCAGGTGATACAGATCATCCTTTGGATTGTTGATAGCGGATGTTCCCGACACATGACAGGAAATCTTCAACTGTTATCAAACTTTCTTGCAAAATTCATTGGCACTGTCAGATTCAGGAATGATCACTTCGCAGCTGTCATGGGCTACGGAGATTATATCAATGGCAATATTGAAATTAGCAGGGTTTATTATGTGGAAGGTCTCGGTCATAATCTCTTCTCAGTAGGTCAATTCTGTGATGGACATTTGGAAGTTGCTTTTCGGGAGAAAACTTGTTTCATTCATGATCTACAAGGAAACGATCTTATGTCTGACACTCGCAATTCAAGTCTGTACACAATCTTAATGCAAGACATGATTGCTTCATCTCCCATCTGCCTACCTTCAAAGGCAACATCAACAAAATCTTGGCTATGGCACCGACGTCTCTCACATTTAAAATTTCAAACCATAACCAACCTTGCACGATACAAACTTGTTGAAGGTCTCCCGCGATTCCGGTATTCTAAAGATCACCTCTGCTCAGCTTGTGAACAAGGGAAGAGCACTCGTGCTCATTTTCCTTCAAAGGTGTAACACAGCTCTTAGCATGTGCTTCATCTTCTTCACATGGATTTGTGTGGCCTGATGAGCGTGCAAACGATTAATGGCAAATGCTACATCTTGGTAATTGTCGATGACTACTCACGATGGACTTGGGTCTACTTTCTTCAAAGAAAATATCAAGCTCCACAGATGATCATCACCTTTCTCACGAAAATTCAAGTTCAGCTCCGGAACACCGTCCGCCAAATAAGAACAGACAAAGGAACTGAATTTGTCAACCAAACTCTTCGAGAATTTAATGAGAAAGTGGGAATTGAGCATCAGACATCTATTGCACGTACACCAGAACAAAACGGAGTTGTTGAAAGACGAAACCATACGTTAGTAGAAGCTGCAAGAACAATGTTAATCAATGCTAAACTTCCAGATTACTTGTGGGCTGAAGCCGTCTCAACTGCATGCTACACTCAGAATCGTTCAATGATTACAAAATGCCACAACAAAACACCTTTTGAGCTTATCCACAACCGAAAACCGAATCTCAAACACTTTCATGTATTTGGATCCCTTTCCTATCCAAATAATGATCGTGATGACTTTGGAAAATTCAAAGCCAAAGCTGACATTGGAGTCTTTATTGGATATTGTGATAATTCTAAAGGTTACCGGATCTAGAATCGTCGTACAAAGCAGGTTATGGAAACGATACATGCAAATATCGATGAGCTTACTGAAATGGCTTCTTAGCATAACAGCTTGGAACCCGGTCACAACTGTTTAAACTTCCCTCAAACCCCATCATCAGCTGAACGAAGTCCCCAGCTTACTCGTCAACAAATGGAAAATCTATTTGCTCCGCTGTTTAGTGATGATATTGATGAACGTGCTCCAGGTGTATCCAATGTTTCCGCTGCTCAACCTGATCATATTCCAATACCTGATACACCTGCTACAACAACCACTGTTGAAGAAGTACCACCAGTTGACTCTACAACAACAGTTGAATAAACTGCATCCAACGACGCTGAACCAGCTGATGATGTTCTGAACAAAGAAGTAACCCCACATGCAGATATTGATCCAAATGTGTTCTTCAACCCGTTTGCTAATGAAATTGCTGCACCAGATGTTGCGGAATCATCTACAAGCCATTTGAATCCTTCCAATCTGCAGAATATATATCAACATCAACCATCCACTCATCGTTGGACAAAAGACCATCCTCTAGAGAATATTATTGGTAACCCAAATCCACCAGTCGTAACGCGACAACGTCTTCACACAGACGGTGAACATTGCATTTATGAACTCACTGTCTGCCAATCTGAACCTAAAAACATTAAAGATGCAATGACCAAAGACAACTGGATTCAATCCATGCAAGAAGAACTCAATCAGTTTAAACATCTTGAAGTATGGGAATTGGTTGAAAGACCAACAGGGGTCTTCGTCATTGGTCTCAAATGGATTTGGAAAAACAAATTGGATGCTGAAGGAACCGTAATCAGAAATAAGTCACGTCTGGTGGCTAAGGGTTATAGATAGGAAGAGGGTATTGACTTTGAAGAATCATTCGCTTCGGTTGCTCGTCTTGAGGCTGTACGGATTTTTCTGGCGTTTGCGGCTCACATGAACATCACGGTCTTTCAAATGGATGTCAAAACTGCCTTTCTCAATGGACAACTAAAAGAAACGGTCTATGTTAGCCAGCCAGAAGGATTCGTTGATCCAGAGTTCCCTAATCACGTCTACAAACTGAAAAAGGCTCTTTACCGTCTCAACCAAGCCCCTCGGGCGTGGTATGATAAGTTATCATCCTTTCTTATCGCCAATAATTTCGTAAAAGTTTCGGTCGACCCTACACTGTTTATATAATATCACGGGGCTCACATTTTAATCGTTCAAATTTATGTGGATGACATCATTTTTGGGTCAACACATTTGAAATACTCAAACGCTTTTTCAAAACTAATGAAAAAACATTTTGAAATGTCCATGATAGGTGAACTTACATTCTTTCTAGGACTGCAAGTTCATCAATCAGCCCGTGGTATTTTTTTGAGTCAGTCCAAATATGCCCTTGAACTTTTAAACAAATTTGGAATGCAAACATGTGACACCTATGCCACACCAATGGCACATACCAAAAAACTTAACGCTGATTTACATGGGAAATTGGTGGACCCTACCAAATACCGAAGTATCATTGGGTCTCTCATGTATCTAACAGCTAGCAGGCCTGATATTGTTTTTTGTCATATATCTCTGCTCCCGTTATCAGTCAAGACCAACTGAAACCCACCTCTCTGAGGCTAAAAGAATCCTCTGATACATTAAGGGAACCATTAATTTGGGGATCTGGTATCCGAAGGATTCTGGTTTTGAACTAATAGCTTTTTCAGATGCTGATCATGCAGGATGCTTAGATTCACGGAAAAGTACTTCAGGAGCATTACAATTTCTTGGTGATAAACTGGTGTCACGGCTATCGAAGAAGCAGGATTGTACGTCACTGTCCTCAAAAGAAGCAGAATATGTAGCCATGTCGGCATGTTATGCTCAAGTCATGTGGATGAGAACACAACTCAAAGACTATGGTTACATATTTGACAAAATCCCGATGTACTACGACAATCGAAGTGCTATTGCGATCTCGTGCAACTCCGTTCGACACTCAAAATCAAAGCACATCGATCTTCAATATCATTTCATCAAGGACCACTTGGAACAGGGTACTGTTGAATTATACTTTGTGGGTACAGAATACCAATTGGCAGATCTCCTCACCAAAGCCTTAGCTACTGCTAGGTTTAATGAGTTTGTCCACCGGATTGGTATGCGGTGTTTGACTCAAGAGGAACTGGATGAAATCTTAAAACATTCTTAAAACAGTCAAACGCCAAAACCTCTTTTGTAAATATTTTTCAAAAACAAAATACAAAAATATAAAATCTGATAAAACAACAAAAATATTCTTCTATCTATATTTCTTTTCACATGGCAAGTACAATTCTTCCGTCAACACTCTATTCTTTCAAAATTCATTATTTTTTTGATCAAGTGTTGAGGGGGAGAAAACAAATAGTTTTTTCTATTCCATAAAACCTTGTACTTGCATGTTATCTTATCCCGGTTGTTTCTTTAATAATGGTGGTCACATTTATGGTTTACTGACACTCCTGGCATTCAATTTTATAAAAATTCATTATTTTTAAGTCAAGGGGGAGTGTTGTCAAGTTTCTTGTCAAATAGCATTTCGTTTTATAACCAAAATGGAAGTTATGGGTATTGGTTGTTAATAGTTAAGGTGGAAGGACTAAAGATGTCAAATGTTCAAACTAATTTTAAACAAAAACACCTCCACCAACTACTCATTCACATTTATTACCTACATTAATATCTCACCAACCATATCCTACGCGTAAAATCCAACATTCAAATCCGTGTTTCTGATCATTTACTTGTAAGTGTTAAAACATTTCTTGTAATCATCCAAACATGGGTTTTAAATCGTTTCTTAAACCAACGGTTATATTTTCATCTAGGTATGATTTTGTGTTCTACGCACAAGTGTAAGAACACAAAATCATGTGTGAGTGTTTGTGGTTAAAATGGTTGTGTCAAAATGTTTGTTTAATCATAATGGTACCATTTTTGTCATCAAAACTCACCCAGAAACTCTAATTGTTTGATTTTGGATATTAGGGTTTATGCGTAATTTTAGGCGTCTTCAATATTGAGTGTTTTTGGTTAAAAAGATTGTCATATGATTTTGTTTACAAGGTTAATTGATCCTAATCATGCTTGGAATCAACCCAGAAACACGAATTGACCTTAAATTGGGAATTAGGGTTTATGTTCTTAAGATTTGGGTATTTTTTGATTGGCATTGATTTTGATGTTATAACTTGGATAGAACAACTCACTATGCTTCTTAGACTTACCAGAACAATTTTAGTGCATTTCCTATTGTTAAATTGCTTACTCGTAATTCTTAAGCTTTAGGGTTTAGGTTTACGCGTAACATGTGTTCTACGCATAATTGTTTGATTGAGTATTCAAGTTTGAGCTGATAAAGATTGAATGTATCTGTTAAGATTAGTGATATGATGAACTTATTTCAGGATTTCTACGCGTGAAAATTCAGAATCAAGGTTACTTGCCATCTACGCATCAGGATCACCTTACGCGTAGCATGTTATGCGTAAGCGAAATCTTACGCGTAACGTTTACGCGTAAGGTTCTACATTGGGGACTACGCGTATCCTGTGAAGGATATGCGTAAACAATAACCTCTACGCATAAGGTTGAATCTTACGAGTAAGCCTTACGCGTATGGTTCCGTATACGCTTACGCGTAAGCTCTATGCATAAGGCCCTCTTTTCCTACGCGTAATATTTCTTACGCGTAAGTCAAAAACCTACGCATAAGCTTACATTTACGCGTATAATCACTCCTGTTTACGCATAAGCTTGCCATTTCTATGCCTAAGCCTAGTTTTAACCTTAATTCGTGAATTGTTACGTGTGCAAACTTGAAAATAAATAAATCATAACACCACGAAACCAATAATGTCACTTATAAGCTTAAACGTTTACTAACTTGTGAATAATTAGTGAAAACATTGACTTTAAAACTTGAAGTTAAATCAACTCACGAAACTTTTCACGACATCTTTGGACTATTGGACAAACAAGTGACATTGGACTCGTAACAATAATCGACATATCACATTCAATAATTAGTGAATAAAATCGACTGTTGACTAACATAATGTCTTTCGATATGTTGGTTCTTTTGGCTAAATATCTTTCAGATCACGACATGGACGCTCAAATGCAAAACGTGGAAGCACAAAACGTTCTAACCATTGAAGATATCTTCCCTCATGGTTATCCGATGAAGATAGGAAAGAACAACCTTCGTTTTGATTTTGATAGTCTCACCTGCTCAGAATCTTCTTGTTTGATTGCTGTAGACATTCTGAAGAATCACCCCTATCAAAACATGCTCACCAATTCTGCTACAGTGCCGGAGATCTACATTCACCAGTTCTGGCATACAATGCAAAAGGTCAAAGGTCAAAATGCTGTGACGGTGACAGTCAATCACAAACAAGTCATCATCACACCAGCACACTTAAGAGCTATTCTTCTCATTCTTGTCATCGAGCCAACCGAATACAATGCCACACCAACTGAAGAGGCCGTTCTGCAATACATGATCGACATTGGTTATGACGAAGCTCAAGGGGAAATCACAAAGCATTCATACGTGGATCTTAAGAATATTCCTCAGCCATGGAGAACCCTTTACATTATTATCACCAAATCCATTTCTGGACGTGATAGTGGTTATGAGCATCCCAAACTCATGGAACTACAGATCTTTTGGGCTTTGGTCAACATGAAACACATTGAAGCTGAAGCTCTGATATGGGATGATATGATGTCTTTCCTCAAAACGTTTGGCTCTAAGATCCCATATATCAGATATACCAAACTGTTGATCCAAAGAGCTCTAGGGAATAATCCAGATATTCCTTTGAGACTCAATGACCCCAAACAACACTCCGCGTTGTATGAGCCCACACTCACCATCAGATTTAAAGACTCAACAACAAAGAAACAGGGTGCAGTGTTACCAGAATATCTTCTCAATAATGACATCAAACAACTTTACTCATACAAAAGATATCTGGTAGCGGTTGTTGAAGGCAAAGTAGGTTTTCTTGACGAAAAGTCCTCTAGTACTCCTACTAGGAAAACCAGGAGAGGCAGTGTTGGGAGTGTTACAAGAACTGAGAGCCAGAGAAAGTTTCCTAAGAGGTCCCATACTCTCAAAAGGAAAGTTCTCTCTAAAGAAGCCATCCCGATTCCCAAGCCAGAACCGAAACAAAAGCTAGTCGATGAAGACTTAGAAAACACTGAAACGGACGAAGAAGTTTTCTACTCTGCAACACCAATCGTTGAAACTGAGAAACTAGCAAAACCTCCAAGTCCCAAAGGTGACAAGGGAAAGACTCCGGTGCTTGAGCAAGAGGAAGAAGAAAGTTCAGATGAAGAGCAACTAGACAAAGACTACAGGAAAAAGGTGAAAAATTTAAGACTCCAACACGTTGCTGAAGAATTCAAACAGCAACAAATTCGTGGCCCTGGAGGGTTAAGTGGTGCACTAACTACACCAGCTCCTGATGCGGTTAATCAACCCGATAAAGGAAATGGTACCACCACCCACGATCCACAACAACAGCGACTGGAGGATACCATCACCTATGAATTTGAGGAACCAGAAAAGGAGAAGTCTGAGAAAGAAAAAGCTGATGAAGATGTTGAAGCTGCAGCTAAGTCAGAAGCAGAAATGGAAGCTCAAGCTAAAGCTGTTGAAGAAGCCAAGCTTAAGACTGAAGAAATGGCTAAGTCTGGAAAAGATGATGAAGTTGATTATGATGACTTTCTTCTAGACAGCCCAACACGTTCCAAGGAACAAACTTCTGAACGGCTAAAACACCCTGAGTCTCCTCATATCTCATCGTCATCAGACTCGTCTTCCCACTCTTCACCACCATCATCCAAAGGCACAACCAGATCCACATCCAAGTCAGTAAAGAAACCAACCAACTCTTGGATATCCCGAGCAAAAACAAAGATTGTCAAAGCTGTCAAGCAAGTACGGAAGAAGGATGTAACCAACAAAAAGCTGAATCAACTTGCTGACAGAATCAACTTTCTTCAAAAAGGGATAAACGAGTTATTGAAAGAAAGGGAACAAATCCAGAAGTTTATCAAAGGAGATTTCCAAAAGGAATTGGAGAAGACGGCAAGAGAATATACTCACAAGTTTCTTCTCGACACTGTCCCTGGTTTGACAAGAGAAGTATTTTCTAGACAACATACTCGAAATATCGTCGCATTGGTTAAACACATAATGGCCAAAGAATCTGATCTCTCTGAAACTGAGTTAATTGCTAAATTGGTGATGCAAATGTCAAAACGATCTGCAACTTTTACTTCTGATGAAGCTAAATTTTTTGAAGGTCTACTAGACTATCAACCCAGATCATCATGCAAAGAATCAGCAGACCAACCTAAACGACCAAGAAATGACAATGATAAGGACAAGCACTCTGCACCTAAACGTCCAAACAAGTCTGGTGAATCTTCCTCAATGCCAACACACCTCCCCAAAGGACTCCAACTGAAAGAAGATCTCCACCAAGTTCTGCTGCTACTGATAACCCTCAGGACTCTGAGTTACCACCTCAGACAGAGAACACCGGTGATCACTTCGAGTACACTGGTGGTGACGATGAAGAGATACCTGAGCCCCGACAACAACCCACCTCTCCCGACAAAGCAAAGAAACCAGCATCATCATCTAGGCCAAAGAAAAAGAAGAATACGACTAAGGATGATGTCGTCTCAAGGCTAGACGAAGATGACACAGAGTATGAATGGTTCTCTACACTAGTTACTGCTACTGCCGCCCTAACTGATGAACAAGATATGGTAGAAGGTCGTACGTTGGAGCATGCTAAGTTACTGCAAGAAAAGTTCTGAGTGAAGAAGATGATGAAATTAGAGTTGAGACGAATCAAGAATGAAGCCTTTCAACTACTCAAAGACAGCTCGTAAAGTGCTATTGAAGTTGAATATCACCTTGAAAACATAGCACGAGCCATGTCTAACAATATTGATTGGCTCAACCCTGAAGCAAACATTGACTTCACCAGAAGAGACAAGGCTCCATACTACACCGACTGGTCTCGACCTCTACCAACGATTGGCCAACCAGATTAACCTAAGATTCCATTCCGCTACTTCTTCAACAATGACTTAGAATTTATTTTACATGGTAGCGATGGTTCAAAGAAATACGCTACATCACTTACACTTCCGTTCCTGGCAGCCATATACTCTAACTGCATAGCCATCGAGGAAAAGGCTACTCACATGTTTTCTAACTATGTGGAATAGTATGACATTGATGCAATGTATGTGATTCACCATTGGCCGGAACATCGACGAATCTACTACAAGAGCTGCCAGGTTTAAAAGTCTAAACATGAAGTGCACAGTGATAAAGGGATCATTGCTATTAAGCATGTAGCCCTTTCGTCTAAATGGGACTACAGTTTCCTCAAGAAAATCGTGGTTAAAAGACAAGACGAAAGGGACTATGATTTCTGTGAAGCGGACTTCCAGAATTTGTCTCTCAACGACATTGAAGATCTGTATCTTGCCAAGGTACAGGGAAGAATGAGACATTTCTCGACTGAAATCCAACGTGAATACATTAAATCCTTGCTCATCTTCATCATAAGCATAGTGATCCAGGAACGTGTAGAAGATTTACAACTTGCTGTTGAATCGTATCAGACACGTGTCAACCTTACTAGACCTCAGCTAGAACTTCCTGACATCAACCAGCTTCCACAATACACTCTCATCAGCAAACCGTTTGGAGTAGTTTACCGCGGTGAACTACAACGCAACTGCTTGATGGTTTGGCTTGGCTTACACACTGTATTCACGTTTGGGGATCACACACTGAAGAAAGTTTGGGGATCACACACTGCTTCATAAGTTTGGGGATCACACACTTAAGAAATTCAGGGACGGCTTGGCTTATAGGTTGAAGGCGATACATGAAGGCATTGGGTCACCAAAGCGATGGAATTCTCAGGAGAGACGGGATGTTAAGAGAATCATCACTCGAATTGATGAAAGGTTGTACAGAAGGGACCAGTTTAGAACTCTAGAAAGCTTCATAGGTGGTCGTCCCAAGATTACTCTTACAGGCTATCAACGCCCTGTTCACATTCCTGGGAATATTGCTGGACTACCTGGTACCCCTTAAATTGGTTCATTTTCTACATTGATTTGAATGTGTGATTATTTATGACAATGGCTTGTGCACAAATAACAGTGTACAACCCGTTCCTGTAATGAAAGGACCCTGTGGTACGCTTCAGTGCCACAATCCTATAAAAGGAGCAAAAGCTTCTTACTTTAGAGTAAAACTTATCAAAACTTTCATTTTTTCAAAGTTTTGCTCAAAAGAACAAGTACTTCCCCTTATGATTTTCAAAACCTCAAAAGTTTATATCACTTTTTGAGGGGGAGTATTTGTCAACCAAAATCTTTGTTCACAAAATTGTTCTTCGTGGAAATCTTCCCACAAAACTCAAAATGGTCATATTCCATATCAAAATTTCATCAAAAATAACATTTATATGCCATTTTTTAGGGGGAGAAAAATTTTATGATAAGAAATATGTTGTGAAATTGCAAATGAATATGTGTGAATAGACGTAACCAATGAATTGACGAACTCTGAAATGTTAGTAACTCGAAAAGACTTGTCTCGGACGGGTAATAATTTCAAGCTAGTTCGCTAGTGATGTAAACGTGTCTCGCAAAGGACTTGTCCGAATAGAATGTACCATTCGAGAAACTCTTGGTAAACATGAACTTTGACGGGTTTGACAACCTTTCGAGGCTTGTCCACACCTTCAAGATAGTTATTAGAGCTAGTTTTCACCTAAAAACTGACAATGTAACTCTTTAAATATGCAACGTAACCGTGTCTCGCGGGGGATTGTCTATCATGAGTTGATCAATTCAAAAGTGCGCGCTCTTCTCTCACCGTGCAGATTTCAATCAAAATTCTTAAGCACGTGTGGAGGGGGAGTATTTTTGCAAAATCTTAAACTCTCAACAGTGGTATTAAAATGTTTCTTAATCATAACCACTTTGAGAAATTTTCAAGAAATCAGTTTTATGGCAATGGAGTTATAAGGTGATTAAGGTTAGGAATAACCGTCCTATAATCCGCCAGAGCCAGAGGGATCTACCCAAGGACACCACCAATAGTTAGAATTAGAAGTCCTTACGTATGATTATGAAAAAGGAGAAAATGAGAATCGGAGAAAGAAGGAGTTGAAGAATTAAAAAGAAATGCAAAGAAAAGGGTGAAAAGAAATAGCCCTCCAGATTATTCAACTTAGGGCAGACACCGGGTTCAATTCATATGCTACTGGTTGTCACTTGATGACACCAGTATTGAAGATCAAAGTCGCCATGGACCTAATAACGCATGCACTAAACCTTCTTAGCCACTCAAGTTTCTCTCAACAGAAGCTTGTTTCATTCTCACAGGGAACCCTACGTAAACTATTGGCTTTCTCTTAGAAATTGCTGGTATTGAAGAAGGAGACCCTTTCCCTAGTCTTCACTCAGGAAAACCAAAGTGCACTATTGAGTCTAGAGCCACAAGATTCATCAAAAGATCTCTTAGGTACACTTGACATTTTGTCACTTGTCGTTCAACAATAAGGACGCAAGCGATACATTATCGTGTCCTTCATAGATCTTAGCAATTTGTCGAGAACATTTATGAGAGGTTCACAATTGTGATCCTCAGTGATTGAATGGAAGCTCCTACCAGGGTCAACATCAAACAACCCTGACAGCAGGTCACTTCGGTACCTCCCCATGGATTATGCTTAGTGTGTCTCAAACGGTCTACAGTCGTGAGGTGATGCTTCGGTGTACCTCATCGACTCATCTGAACTGTAGGTGTACTTCGGTACATCGTGTTATCTCACTTGTGGGACTCTAATTCAGGAACAGCCTTTGAGAGAATTAGAGTTGTGTTTTCACACTATGTTGTTAACACGCTCGAAGTTCAAACTTGTAAGTGCTGGAATCCACTTATCACTAACCTTTCTTATGTTTTCTCCTTATGGAAGCTCTGGAGCGGACTGATCGTGCTGATTCTTCACATGCTCATACCATCAACATCACTAATGGAAGTTCTCTCAAAAGGCAACACAAAGTCAGAATGATTCTTCATCAAGTCAAAGAATCGACAAAGTTTAAAGACTAAGAGAACTACATCAGTACTGAAATCCAACGTCAAAGAGTGTGTGAGCATGTTAGAGAAAGATGTGGAGACACTGGAGCAACAAAGCAGACCTGATGCAGACAACAACAACATAATATCACTACCATCACAAAGAACAAAGATAAAAAAATATGATAATGTCAAAGCAGAATTTATCAAAGGAAACAATTTCTCTACAGTGGGGAGATTGTTCGTATCAATGCACTTCTTCTCACAAGAAAGAAGAATGTCAAAAGACGTCAAAGCTACTACTACACCAGCACCTACAACGTTCATATTATCAATCACTAACACTTAGGGGGAGATTGTTGGAATCACTCCTAAACTAGAATTAAAGTGTTAGTAATCAATATGTAATAGTTAGCTTAATTAGGCCTTTATGTTTGTTATTAAGCTTAGGCTTATGTAGAAGGCCCATAAGCCTAGGCCAAGCCCAATAAGCAAAGGATTAGAACTTGGAGTGTTGCCCTAGTTCCCTCCTATAAATACTCTTGTAAACCCTCACTTGAGGGTTGGTTGTTCAATTCATTTCACTTCATACGCATAACTATTCTCACATTCATACGCATAGTGTTTTGCTTTGTTCAACCGATCTCTCTTATCTTTCTTTCTTCATATTGATGTTTGTGTTACTAATATGGGAACCTAACACCCATACATTGCATCGATGTCATACCTTTCCACGCTGTTGGCAAACATGTGGTTAGCCTTTTCTTTGATGGCTATACAGTTGGAGTACATGGCTGCCGGGAACGGAAGTCTAAGTGAGGTAGCATATTTCTTTAAACCATCGCTACCGTGTAGAAGAAATTCCTGGTCTTTGTTGAAAAAGTAACGAAATGGAATCTTAGGTTGATCTGGTTGGCCAATCGTTGGTAAAGGTCTGGTCCAGTCGGTGTAGTATGGAGCAGTGTCTTTTTGTGTGAAGTCAATGTTAGCTTCAGGGTTGAGCCAATCGATGTTGTTAGACATGGCTCGTGCTATGTTTTCAAGATGGTATTCAACTTCGATAGCACTTTCCGAGCTGTCTTTGAGCAATTGAGAAGCTTCATTCTTGATGCGTTTTAACTCTGACTTGGTCATCTTCTTCACCTGAAACGTCTCTTGAAGTAACTTAGCATGCTCTAATGTTCGACCTTCTACCATATCTTGATCATCAGTTAGAGCGGGAGTAGCACCAACAAGTATAGAGAACCATTCAAACTCGGTGTCATCTTCGTCTAGCCATGAGACGAAATCAGCCTTAGGCGTCTTTTTCTTCTTTTTTGGCCTAGATGAGGATGCTGGTTTCTTTGTTGAAGCGGGAGAGGCGGGTTGTTGTTGGGGCTCATGTATCTCTTCATCGTTACCACCAGTGTACTCGAAGTGATCACCGGTTTTCTCTGTCTGAGGTGGTAACTCAGAGTCATGAGGTTTATCAGCAACAGCAGAACTTGGTGGAGATCTTCTTTCGGCTGGAGTCTTTTGGGCTGGTGGTGGAATTGAGGAAGATTCACCAGACTTATTTAGACATTTAGGTGCAGAGTCCTTGTCCTTATCATCATCATCTCTTGGTCGTTTAGGTTGATCTGCTAATTCTTTGCATGATGATCTGAGTTGATAATCTAGTAGACCTTAAAAAAATTTAGCTTCATCCGAAGTAAAAGTTGCATATCGTTTTGACATTTGCATCACCAATTTAGCAATTAACTCAGTTTTAGAGAGATCAGATTCTTTGGCCATTATATGTTTAACCAATGCGATGATATTTGGAGTAAGTTGTCTGGAAAATACTTCTCTTGTCACACCAGGGACAGTGTCGAGAAGAAACTTGTGAGTATATTCTCTTGCCGTCTTCTCCAATTCCTTTTAGAAATCTCCTTTGATGAACTTCAGGATTTGTTTCCTTTCTTTCAACAACTCGTTTATCCCGTTTTGAAGATAGTTAATTATGTCAGCGAGTTGATTCAGCTTTTTGTTGGTTACATCCTTCTTTCGTACTTGCTTGACAGCTTTGACAATCTTGGTTTTAGCCCGGGATATCCAAGAGTCAGTTGGTTTCATCACAGATTTAGATGTGGATTTGGTTGTTCCTTTGGATGGTGGTGGAGATGAATGAGAGGATGAATCTGATGATGATGAGATATGAGGAGACTCAGGATCCTTTGCTGGTTCAGAAGTTTCTTCTCTTGAGCGTGCTGGACTATCTAGAAGAAAATCATCATATTCAACTTCGTCATCTTTTCCAGACTTGGCCAATTGTTCTGCCTTAATCTTAGCTTCTTCATCAGCTTTTTCTTTCTCGGACTTATCCTTTTTAGGTTCCTCAAATTCATAGGTGAGGGTATCTTCCAGTCGTTGTTGTTGTGGATCGTAGGTGGGGGTACCAGTTCCCTTATCGGGTTGATTAACAACATCAGGAACTAGTGTAGATAGTGCACCACCACTTAACCCTCCGGGGCCACGAGTTTGATCCTTTATGAATTCATCGGCAAGATATTTTAGTCTGAGGTTCTTCAACTTCTTTTGATATTCTCTTTCCTCATCAACTGGTTCTTCTTCCGAACTTTCCTTATCATGCTCAAGCACAGGAGTTTTTCCTTTGCCTTTTTTAGCTGTTGGACTGGGAGGTTTAGCTACTGTTGGAGTGTCATCGATTGCAGTTTCAGAGTAGGTGACCTCTTTTTCTAATTCAGTTTCCTCAGAGCTTTCATCCAGTAGCTTTCGTTGCGGTTCAGGCTTGGGAATAGGAATAGGAATAGCTTCCTTAGAGGGAACTTTCCTTTTGAGAGTATGTGACCTCTTAGGAAACTTTCTTTGACTCTTGGTGCTTGTAACACTCCCTGCACTGCCTCTCCTGGTTTTCCTAGTAGGTGTACCAGAGGACTTTTCATTAAGAAAACCTACTTTGCCTTCATCAACCGCTACCAGATACCTTTTGTATGAATAAAGTTGTTTGACTGCATCAGTTAGAAAGTGATCTGACAACACTGCACCCTATTTCTTTGTTTTAGATTCCTTAAATCTGACTGTGAGTGTGGGCTCATACAACATGGAGTGATTGTTGGGGTCATTGAGTCTCAAGGGGATATCAAGATTATTCCCTGAAGCTCTTTGGATCAACAATTTGGTATATCTGATATATGGGATCTTGGAGCCAAGCTTTTTGAGGAAAGACATCATGTCGTCCCATATTAAAGCTTCAACTTCAATGTGTTTCATGTTGACCAAAGCCCAGAAGATCTGTAGTTCCATGAGCTTGGGATGCTCATAACCACTGTCACGTCCAGAAACGGATTTGGTGATGATAATGTAGAGGGTTCTCCATGGCTGAGGAATATTCTTAAGATCCACGTATGAATGCTTTGTGATTACTCCTGTAGCTTCGTCATAACCAATGTCGATCATGAATTGCAGAATGGTCCCTTCAGTTGGTGTGGCATTGTATTCGGTTGGCTCAATGGTGGAAATGAGAAGAATAGCCCATAAGTTTGCTGTTGTGATGGTGACTTGTTTGTGGTTGAGTGTCACCATCACAGCATTTTGACCTTTGATCTTTTGCATTGTATGCCAGAATTGGTGAATGTAGATCTCCGGCACTGTAGCAGAATTGGTGAGCATGTTCTGATAAGAGTGATTCTTCAGAATGTCCACAGCAATCACACAAGAAGACTCTGAGCAGGTGAGACTATCAAAATCAACACGAAGGTTATTCTTTCTTATCTTCAATGGATAACCATGAGGGAAGATATCTTCAACAGTGAGAACGTTTGGTGCTTCCACATCTTGCATTTGAGCGTCCATGTCGTGATCTGAAAGATATTTAGCAAAAAGAACCAACCTATTGAAAGACATTACGTTAGTCAACAGTTGATTTTATTGTCTATTATTTGAATGTGATATGTCGATGATTGTTACGAGTCCAATGTCACTTGTTAGTCCAATAGTCCAAAGACGTCGTGATAAGTTTCGTGAGTTGATTAACTTTAAGTTTTAAAGTCTATGTTTTCACTTATTTTTCAAAACTTATTAAACATTTAAGCTTATTAGTGACATTATTGGTTTTGTGGCGTTATGATTTATTTATTTACAAGTTTGCACGCGTAACAATTCAGAATTAAGGTTATACTAGGCTTAGGCGTAGAAATGGCAAGCTTATGCGTAAACAGGAGAGATTATACGCGTAAACGTAAGCTTATGCGTAGGTTCTTGACTTACGCGTAAGAAATATTACGCGTAGGAAAAGAGGGCCTTATGCGTAGAGCTTACGCGTAAGCGTATATGGAACCTTACGCGTAAGGCTTACTCGTAAGAGTCAACCTTATGCGTAGAGGTTACTGTTTACGCATATCCTTCATAGGATACGCGTAGTCCCCAATGTAGAACCTTACCCGTAAATGTTACGCGTAAGATTTCTCTTACGCATAACATTGATGCGTGCCAAACAGTCAAGCTAAATCACTCAAGCCTGCCACTTTTGAATGGCAGACCGTAATCAGCTTAAAACTGCCTAAGCACGAATGCAATGAAGATCTGAGGAGTATAGTGTTTCCCTGGGTCGTTATGTCCCAGCGAGCTATGCAATGGATTATCAAACGTAAAGTGATCGAGAAATTTGAACGAAAAAGGGATTTGAATTATGATTATAACTACAGAAAAAGCCAACAAATAACAACGGCTTAAATGCGAATTAAAGGAAATTTAAAAGATAAAAACTATTAAATAAACGCTATCACTATTTGCAAAATGATGTTTTTGTTTTTTTGTTTTTACAAAACTGAAATAAAAACTACGCGACGTACAAATAAAAACGTGAAACTAAATCAATATTAACCCTAAAAATATGAAAATGATGTTTTTACAAACCTAATGATAAAAGAAAATATTTAGAAAAAGAGAATTATTTTATAACTATTAAATTAATTATTATTAATTAAAAACTAATTTTAACTATTTAATAATTACCTAAAATACAAGAAATTAGGAAATAAAGCTAGAAAAATAAAATTATGAATTGGAAAAGTCTAAAATATCAAAAGAGAATTTTCAAAACTATTTTTGTATTTTTCTGATTATTTTTCTATTTTCTATGAATTAAAAACTATTTAAAACTAATTAAATTATTTAAAAATACAAATTTAACTAAGAAAAATATGAAAAAATATTTTTTTGGCTTTTTATATTTATCTAAACTTAAGAAAATTGAAAAATTATTTTTTTGAACCTTTTCTTAGTTTTTTGTATTAATTGCTAATTAAAAATGCTTAAAAATCAATTAAAATCAAGAAAAATAGCAAATCAACTTAGAAAAATCTGAAAATTTCAGGAAAACTCTAAAATTATATAAGGAAGCTAGGAAAAATGGAAAAACAGGTGCTTATGTGGAGGAATTAGGAACTGATGTGCAAGTGCTTATTATTAAGCACTCCAAATAAGCCAAATGGACAAAATAAGACACCAACTGATTACAGAAGTTCTAAACTGCTAAAATAACTAAAATGCAACAAATCCTAACTGTTTTTAACCACTGGATTACAAGTTACAAGGATTTGGCTATAAGAGCTTATAAGCCAAAACAGGTTCTGGGCACCAACTTAGAACACAAGCACAAGCTTTAAAATAAGCTCAAAATGAAAAACACCAATTGGAACCTAAAGCAGACCTGGGTGAGACCTAGCAAACCAAAACTCAGACCTGGGTGAGCTCATATGAGCCCTATGCAACCCTGGACAAAACTGAGAAAAACTCAGTTATTCATGAGCCCTGTGAGCAGGGCATTTGACACCCAAAAGAGAAGCAGTTTTGAGGCTTCTAAAAAATTTGCAAAAATCTGATAAAATGATGACAAGAAAGGGGACCAGTTGAAGTTTATGAAACAACAAATTTCACTTAATTTGACTTAAAAATGAGTCAAGGAAAAATCCTTGCAGTTGGGCTCAAAACAAGTTTTCTAAATTTTGACTTTTGACAACATTTGAGAAATTTTGACTTTCATGAACTTTGAATCCAATTTTATGACTATTATTGATGTAATATGATAGAACAAGCACAATGCAAGCAAGCTTAATGATTTCTAAACACAAAACAAGGATTTACAAATCCTAAACTCACAACAGTTCAGCAGTAGAGATGGATTAAGTTAATGTTTGACTTCTTGAACTAGCAGGCACCAAACTATTGACTGATATGTGCTCAAATGAGCTTAAGAAACATGAACCAATAGACATTTACCACTGCATACTCATTAAAGACAGAATAAGCTATAAACCAAACACACCTTTCACTACTGATAAGCAAGTTAAAACTGATCTAACTACTAATCCAACATGTTTCAATGATCAAACTAACTCTAATTAACCTAAATACTACTATTAAGACAGGTTTCAACTATTATTAATCACAGAAACAGATTATGCTTAGAAACTATAAAATGACTTACAAATTGTCCAAAGCCACTATGGCTTGAATCCTGTGAACCCAAGAACCTCTAACCTATTTTATCCAACCCATTGCTTCCAAATCAACCCATTTCAAGTTCTGAACCAACCCAAATCATTCCTGCATCAATTTTTGCTCCAAGTTGACTTTTGTTGACCAGGTTTCAATAATGTTTAAAACTTAACTTTAAGCTTACACAAAGCTATAATAAGCTTGCATAGACTTATATGAGCTTATAAATAAGCTGCTAGACACTGAAACATAAGAAATTGAAACTCACATTTGCAACAGTGGACAAGAAATATGAAATATGAACTTAAACTTGGAATTGATATTTTAAATAAGTTGCAATACACTAAAGTACTTATAATTGATACAAATAAACTTGAAAATACAGCTGCAAACTATTTAAGACATGACAATCTAAAAGTCGACATACATTTTTAAAAACTAAAAACTAACTCTTCTCTTGTTGCTTCTTCCTCCTTTTTATAAGCTCAAAACTCCTTCTCTCACCTCTCTGAATAGTTCCCAGCATAAAAAATGGCCATTGGATTGCTTAGGATCAATCTTGGCCGTTTGAGCATTTTGGCGCCAAAACTATGTTTAACAGTTTGTGCTTGAGTGAGATATTGGAGAAGGCATTTAATGCACCCCTTGGCTTGTTGTGTTTGGAGGGGGGGGTAGAGTAGGGATATGATGGAGAAGGTGGAGTGTTACCAGGTGGTTGCAGGGTGATGATGGTGGATTGGGTATCTCGTGAAGGAGAGGGAAAAGGGATAAGTCAAATGCATTTGACTGGGATATTAAAAAGGGGGGGGTCCAAAGGTGTTAATGACAGGGGTCCAAAAAGGGTTGTGGCTGGGTCCAAAATAGAAATGACAAGGCCAAGGTATATAAAAGGTTTAATAACACAAGGGCCTAAATGCAATTTTCTGAAAATTCAGGGACCTGTTCTGACAAATCTGCAAAGTTGATCCAAGGGCTGAAATTGACAAGTATCAATAGTTCAAGGACCAAAGCTGACATTTTCACATTTTCCAGGGACCAATTTTGCCAATTTTCAAAGTTGGAGGACTAAACTTGTAATTTTCTCAAACTTTTTATATTTTTCACCAAAGGACTAAATTTGACAACTTATGATTTAAAAAGGACCTTTGGTGATTTTTCTTTTGAAATTTTGACTCAGGGACTATTTTTGACAATTTTAGAAACTTGGGGGACTGAAACTGCCAATTATGCAAACTTAGCTCATTTTTCATCTGATTTTGAACATTTTGCATCTGAAACATATAAAATGTAATTTTGGAATATTTTCAGTATTTTGATGCATTTCTGAGCATTTTTAACCGTTTTGCAGTTCAGATTTAACCAAAAATGATGAGTATTTACACACTCATCAATCCCCCACACTAAACTATTGCTAGTCCCTAGCAATCTTTTGAGAAAAACTTAATGGATTTGAATCTCTTTACCAAAAGCCATTACTTCTGGAGTAGCCAAATGTTTCAGTTCAAGTAAGAACCATGGTACACTGATAACCATGTGATTTTGAGCAAACCACCAGCTTCCAACGGATTTGATTTGTCTTTACCAGAAGCCGTTTGCTTCTGGACTAGCCAACTCTTAGATAAATTATCAACATTATCTTTGGCGAGCTGATTACCAATTATGGTTTTTCCACTGCCTTTACCACAAGCCATAAACTTGCGGGCTAGCCAACTCTTCACTTTTAAGGATATGGTGAGCTGAATACCATACAATTTTGGGCAAATTGCAAGCCGTCAACGGATTTGAGATATCTTTACCAAGAGCCGTTTGCTCCTGGATTAGCCAATCCTTTTGTTTATTAGACAAGGCGGACTGATAACCATAAGATGAGTCAGTGTAAAACACTTACTCCAAAAAAAAATTTGGCCAAAAATGGGGGAATTAGTATAATTATATGATAAAATTCGTGAGAATTCCCCCACACTTAGAAATGAATATTGCCCTCAATATTCAAAGTACCGGCGGTTATGCCGAAACTGAGAACGTAAAAGGGAAATACTACGGCCATTATTTAGAAAGATGATTTTTTTTTTTTTTTTTTTTTGAGAAGACTTATATACAAAACATGTAGGGCAACCCCCCCCCCCCCACACTAGGGTGGTAGAAAGTAGAAAGAAGAAGCTAAACTGTCAAGTTTTGTCACACAAGCTAGCCACTTGTGAATGGCTAACCGTAACAAACTTCAGACAGCTCAGAAATATGGGTGACAACCCATATGGCATGCTACTGTTTTTGATTACCGAGTCGCTAGCTTGACTCGACCCCGTATTCATTTGTTCATGGGGAAAGTAACTTGGAAAACCAATCTCAATCGGACTTTCGTTCACAATGTTGATAAACATATGAACATCAGAAAGTTCCACACCGATGAGATATAACCGCGGTATTGTTAATAGTAGAAACTATAAGGGATGATACCAGGGTCAAAGATGGTGTCCTCATTCCCGAAAGAGAAAAGGGAAAGAGCAACCACATCATCTGTGAAGAATGGAATAAAGACGTACATGAGAATGCAAGTCCATTCCTCAGCAGAGAGAAGCAAATCACCAGTTTTGACATCTTTAAGCTTAAACTTGAAGCTTATTTGGTGATTGTCAAGAAGATGTCCGGGAGGGAGGGTGGGAAACGGTTCTTCAATCAACAGACTTTCCAGAAAAAGGATGTCTCCCTCCGGATCAAAGTAAGTGTTATCAATTCCCGTTGGAATTGATTCATCACTAAGAAATGCATCGACTTCATTCCAAAAGTTGTCATCTTCCTCATCAGGAGTGAGAGAAGGGATGGAAGAGTCTGGAATAAGACTAGAAGATGATGGATTCTTTTTGAGCAATTCATCAATGGGAAGAATGTCTCCCATTGGATCACAAACATCATCATCCAACTCAGATGAAACTGAAGAGAGTTTGGTTTCATCCACAGAGTTAACAAACTCGATGCGATAAACTGATTCCGGAGGTGGGACAAGTGGTGTGCTCTTAGAGCTAGCAGTTTCCACCACTTCCGATGAAGTCTCCGAATCTAGATCATCAACATCATCAAGAACACTCTTGACTTCCCTGGTACAGCTTTCAAACCATTTGTTTGAACTAGGGGTGATTTTCAAAGCTTTGAGCTCAGCACGTTTTTGCTGACTCGTCTTAACCGTGAAATTTGAGAGTGTTGCATTGAATCTTTCAGATCTTTGATCAATTGTGGCAACACTCTGTTTGTACAGAGGTTTGAAGTTCTGGTTGATATTTAACGTGAGCTCTTCGTTGTCAACCCGTATGGTCAACTCTTCAGCAAACACATCAATCAGAGCACGACTCGTTCTCAAGAAAGCTCTCCCTAAGATGAGGGGAACTCTAGGATCTGCATCGAAGTCTACTACAACAAAGTCAGTAGGAAAGTGAAACTTTCCCACTTTCATCACGACATCCTCGGCTATCCCAAGTGGACGAGTTACGGTACGATCCGCTAGCTCGAGTGTCATACGAGTGGATGAAAGTTTAGGAAGGGACAGTTTCTTCCATACTGAGAGTGGCATGAGGTTAATGCTAGCGCCAAGATCGGCCAAGGCGGAGCATTGAAACATCCCCAAGAAATCACACGGGATTAAAAACCGGCCAGGGTCTTCAAGCTTTTCGGGAAGCTTATTAAGAATGGCCGCTGAGCATTGCTCATTTAGAGGGGTTTTCGCCATCTCAGACAACTTATCTTTGTTGGTGAGTAAGCCTTTAAGTGTGGATGCAAATTTAGGCATTAGAACGAGAGCATCAACGAAGCTTATATCAAAGTGAAGCTCATTGAAGATTTGGAAAAAATTTTCCATTTGCTCTTTGTTTTTGTCTTTGAGCTTCTCATCATTCATTCTTGATGGGTAAGGAAGCTGACTAGACTTTTGAGCCGGGATGGAAGTGTTTTCTGGCTCAAGATTTTTCTTCGGAACTTCGGGTTCCGGACTTAAAGCTTGGACTACCGAAGGTGGGACGTGTGCGGTACTTCGTGGGTTTGAATAATGCACCTTGTCCGTTGTCTCCTTGGTAACTTGACTCAATGCCACAGGAGGAGGGGGCATCGGAGTCGAAGGACCATTGTGCGTCTTACCACTACGAGTGGTGACGGCTTTCAACTCGGCATTGGGATTAGGGATAGTATTGCCTGGGAGTCCTCCAGAAGATGATGAAGCTTTGTTCATATTCATGTTCATGAAACTGCTCATCATATTCTTTAACTCATTTGTCTGCCGAGACATTGTGGTATCAATTTCCTTTTTAAGCTCAACTCTCATGTTATTGATCTGAGTTTGCATTGATCGTATGCTTGTCTCAGTAATTTTCATGAAGTCATTTGGCATGGGAGCTTGAGGAGGTTGTTGATAACTTTGATTATTAGGAGCTTGATAAGGTTGGTTGAAATTGTTCCGGTTTTGATTGAAATTTTAAGAGTTGTTGAAATTTTGTCCTTGATTCGGAACAAAGCGATTTTGATTGCCATGGTTTTGCACAGGGGGAAAACCAGGTGGTGTCATACCGCTAGGTGCACGGTGATGAGGATCAGCCTGTGGTCGGTATTGATTGTGGTTTACCGAAGCCACGGGAGCTTGGTAAAAGGAAGCATCGGTTGCTTGACAATCATAATACGTATGTGGACCACTACAAGTTTCACACACCTTGTTTACGGCTTTGACTGGTTCAGGCTTATGAATTTCGCTTTTGATTTCCTTAACATCCTTAATCATACAACGGATGGCATCCGTTAGAGCAGCTATCGGAGCTGCTAACTCAGAAGAGTTACTGGATGAAGAAGCAGGAGGGTTAGGAGTATTGACTTTGTTGCGAGAAATAGGAACTTTTGATTTTTGCTCGCAAATCTCAATCACATCTTTAGGTCTACGATTCAAGATATTGCCGCCTGCGGCTGCATTCAAGGAATCTTGATCGTTACCGTTCAACCCATTGTAAAAGATATTGACTTGTTGAAGCTCCGTGAATTCATGATGGGGGCATTTCCTGAGGAGATCTTTGAATCTCTCCCATGCCTCTCCAAAGTTTTCATCGAAATTTTGACGAAATCCAGAAATTTCATTTTTAAGATTAGTCGTCTTTGATGGAGGGAAGAAATAATTAACAAACTTTTGAACAAGATCCTCCCAAGTTTCGATAGATCGAGGGGGTTCTTTTTCCAGCCAAATCCGGGCTGTCCCCTCAAGTGAGAACGGGAAAAGCATCAACTTGATTACTTTTTGTGGCACATCCTTGAAATTGATAGTTGAAGTCAACTTGTTAAACCAACGGATGTGTGCATATGGGTCTTCTCGGTCAAACCCGTGGAATTGATTTGTAGACACAAGTTGGATCAAATGTGTCTTCAATTCAAAGTGATCAGAGTTGATTACTGGTAGAATGATGGCATCTCCATAACCCTCGGTGGGTGCTTGGAGCATTTCCGCCATAGTACGTTCGTCTGCCATATTGTTGCTTGAAATAGTACGAATCTCGGGTTCGACTATTTGGGCAGCACGTCTACGAGAACGTCTTCTTGGAATTTCTGCTAGATCACGCAAAGGGCTCAATGATCTAGAAGAACGAGTGCGCATGCACTAGAGTTAACTCTAAGGAAATCTCAGAGTTAAGGAGAGAAATGGGAATTATGAAAATCTTTTATAAAAAAAATAGGGTGAGAAGAATCTTTATGGGTTTTCTGTTTCTGAAACGTAGATATCACAACAAAATCAATTAACACAAAATCGAGGCAAAACAACAGTGAACTTAACCAATAATCACAAGATGAATGGCTTCTTCGAAAAAGGTACACCAATCACAAGGACACAAAGGCAAGTTTTAAATCTTTAGTTCGGGAACTTATTATGGTCGCACCCCCAGTTAGGTAGTGCACTGCCTTGGTTTGCGGTGGTAATCTTTTAAGTTGTTATTTATTAAAGAAAACGACGAATCTTTTTGTATTTTTATTTTTGATACATATATAGTAACAAAAGGAAAATATTTTTGTGTTTTATACGTTTTTAGCTGTTTTTGGGTTTTTGGATTTTTTTAATAGAAAATATGGATATATATATATAGATAGAGATGGATGATATAAACAAAGAGTGAGTATTCAAACTACTAATCTGCTAAACGTAAGATAATCAGCACAGCTCCCCGGCAGCGGCGCCAAAAATTTGATGCGTGCCAAACAGTCAAGCTAAATCACTCAAGCCTGCCACTTGTGAATGGCAGACCGTAATCAGCTTAAAACTGCCTAAGCACGAATGCAATGAAGATCTGAGGAGTATAGTGTTTCCCCGGGTCGTTATGTCCCAGCGAGCTATGCAATGGATTATCAAACGTAAAGTGATCGAGAAATTTGAACGAAAAAGGGATTTGAATTATGATTATAACTACAGAAAAAGCCAACAAATAACAACGGCTTAAATGCGAATTAAAGGAAATTTAAAAGATAAAAACTATTAAATAAACGCTATCACTATTTGCAAAATGATGTTTTTGTTTATTTTGTTTTTACAAAACTGAAATAAAAACTACGCGACGTACAAATAAAAACGTGAAACTAAATCAATATTAACCCTAAAAATATGAAAATGATGTTTTTACAAACCTAATGATAAAAGAAAATATTTAGAAAAAGAGAATTATTTTATAACTATTAAATTAATTATTATTAATTAAAAACTAATTTTAACTATTTAATAATTACCTAAAATACAAGAAATTAGGAAATAAAGCTAGAAAAATAAAATTATAAATTGGAAAAGTCTAAAATATCAAAAGAGAGTTTTCAAAACTATTTTTGTATTTTTCTGATTATTTTTCTATGAATTAAAAACTATTTAAAACTAATTAAATTATTTAAAAATACAAATTTAACTAAGAAAAATATGAAAAAATAATTTTTTAGCTTTTTATATTTATCTAAACTTAAGAAAATTGAAAAATTATTTTTTTGAACCTTTTCTTAGTTTTTTGTATTAATTGCTAATTAAAAATGCTTAAAAATCAATTAAAATCAAGAAAAATAGCAAATCAACTTAGAAAAATCTGAAAAGAAAAATAGCAAATCAACTTAGAAAAATCTGAAAATTTCAAGAAAACTCTAAAATTATATAAGGAAGCTAGGAAAAATGGAAAAACATGTGCTTATGTGGAGGAATTAGGAACTGATGTGCAAGTGCTTATTATTAAGCACTCCAAATAAGCCAAATGGACAAAATAAGACACCAACTGATTACAGAAGTTCTAAACTGCTAAAATAACTAAAATGCAACAAATCCTAACTGTTTTTAACCACTGGATTACAAGTTACAAGGATTTGGCTATAAGAGCTTATAAGCCAAAACAGGTTCTGGGCACCAACTTAGAACACAAGCACAAGCTTTAAAATAAGCTCAAAATGAAAAATACCAATTGGAACCTAAAGCAGACATGGGTGAGACCTAGCAAACCAAAACTTAGACCTGGGTGAGCTCATATGAGCCCTATGCAACCCTGGACAAAACTGAGAAAAACTCAGTTATTCATGAGCCCTGTGAGCAGGGCATTTGACACCCAAAAGAGAAGCAGTTTTGAAACTTCTAAAAAATTTGCAAAAATCTAATAAAATGATGACAAGAAAGGGGACCAGTTGAAGTTTATGAAACAACAAATTTCACTTAATTTGACTTAAAAATGAGTCAAGGAAAAATCCTTGCAGTTGGGCTCAAAACAAGTTTTCTAAATTTTGACTTTTGACAACATTTGAGAAATTTTGACTTTCATGAACTTTGAATCCAATTTTATGACTGTTATTGATGTAATATGATAGAACAAGCACAATGCAAGCAAGCTTAATGATTTCTAAACACAAAACAAGGATTTACAAATCCTAAACTCACAACAGTTCAGCAGTAGAGATGGATTAAGTTAATGTTTGACTTCTTGAACTAGCAGGCACCAAACTATTGACTGATATGCGCTCAAATGAGCTTAAGAAACATGAACCAACAGACATTTACCACTGCATACTCATTAAAGACAGAATAAGTTATAAACCAAACACACCTTTCACTACTAATAAGCAAGTTAAAACTGATCTAACTACTAATCCAACATGTTTCAATGATCAAACTAACTCTAATTAACCTAAATACTACTATTAAGACAGGTTTCAACTATTATTAATCACAGAAACAGATTATGCTTAGAAACTATAAAATGACTTACAAATTGTCCAAAGCCACTATGGCTTGAATCCTGTGAACCCAAGAACCTCTAACCTATTTTATCCAACCCATTGCTTCCAAATCAACCCATTTCAAGTTCTGAACCAACCCAAATCATTCCTGCATCAATTTTTGCTCCAAGTTGACTTTTGTTGACCAGGTTTCAATAATGTTTAAAACTTAACTTTAAGCTTACACAAAGCTATAATAAGCTTGCATAGACTTATATGAGCTTATAAATAAGCTGCTAGACACTGAAACATAAGAAATTGAAACTCACATTTGCAACAGTGGACAAGAAATATGAAATATGAACTTAAACTTGGAATTGATATTTTAAATAAGTTGCAATACACTAAAGTACTTATAATTGATACAAATAAACTTGAAAATACAGCTGCAAACTATTTAAGACATGACAATCTAAAAGTCGACATACATTTTTAAAAACTAAAAACTAACTCTTCTCTTGTTGCTTCTTCCTCCTTTTTATAAGCTCAAAACTCCTTCTCTCACCTCTCTGAATAGTTCCCAACATAAAAAATGGCCATTGGATTGCTTAGGATCAATCTTGGCCGTTTGAGCATTTTGGCGCCAAAACTATGTTTAACAATTTGTGCTTGAGTGAGATATTGGAGAAGGCATTTAATGCACCCCTTGGCTTGTTGTGTTTGGAGGGGGGGGGTAGAGTAGGGATATGATGGAGAAGGTGGAGTGTTACCAGGTGGTTGCAGGGTGATGATGGTGGATTGGGTATCTCGTGAAGGAGAGGGAAAAGGGATAAGTCAAATGCATTTGACTGGGATATTAAAAAGGGGGGTCCAAAGGTGTTAATGACAGGGGTCCAAAAAGGGTTGTGGCAGGGTCCAAAATAGAAATGACAAGGCCAAGGTATATAAAAGGTTTAATAACACAAGGGCCTAAATGCAATTTTCTGAAAATTCATGGACCTGTTCTGCCAAATTTGAAAAGTTGATCCAAGGGCTGAAATTGACAAGTATCAATAGTTCAAGGACCAAAGCTGACATTTTCACATTTTCCAGGGACCAATTTTGCCAATTTTCAAAGTTGGAGGACCAAACTTGTAATTTTCTCAAACTTTTTATATTTTTCACCAAAGGACTAAATTTGACAACTTATGATTTAAAAAGGACCTTTGGTGATTTTTCTTTTGAAATTTTGACTCAGGGACTATTTTTGACAATTTTAGAAACTTGGGGGACTGAAACTGCCAATTATGCAAACTTAGCTCATTTTTCATCTGATTTTGAACATTTTGCATCTGAAACATATAAAATGTAATTTTGGAATATTTTCAGTATTTTGATGCATTTCTGAGCATTTTTAACCGTTTTGCAGTTCAGATTTAACCAAAAATGATGAGTATTTACACACTCATCAAACATGCTACGCGTAAGGTGATCCTTATGCACAGGTGGCAAGTAACCTTGATTCTGAGTTATACACACGTTGAAACCTGAAATAAATTCAGCATAACACCATCATTATTATCTATATCCAATCCTTTTCGGTTCAAAACATGGAAATTCAATTAACACAGTTACGCGTAGAACAACTTACGCGTAAAACTTAAACACTAAAGTTCAATTTCTACGAGTAAGTGTTCTAGCCATAGGAATTGCACCAAAGTTTTTCTGGGATGTATAGGAAGCATATAGAGTTGTTCTATCCAAGTTTTAACATCAGAATCTAAGCGAATAAAAAATACCCAAATACTTATGAACATATACCCTAATCTTTAATTTTCATGCAATTAGTGTTTCTGGGTAAATTCTAAGCATGGATATGGTCAATTAAACTTGTAAACAACATCATATGACAATCTTTTTAACCAAAAATACTCAATATTGAAAATCCCCAAACGTACGCATAAACCCTAATTAACAAATTCAATCAATTAGAGTTTCTGGGTGATATTTGATGATGAAAATGGTATCATTATGATTAAACAAACGTTTTTACACAACCATTTCAACCACAAACACACAAATGAAGAAGTTGTGTTCATAGCTTACGCGTAGAACACAACAATCTCCCAAACTTGATTTCTAACCGTTGGATTCGTTTAAAATTCAAAACCAATGTTTATTTTAACCTAAAGATTGTGAAAACACTTACAAATTGTTGGACAAGAACACAGATTTGAAGATGAGTTTATACGCGTAGGATTTGGGTGGTTGGGAAGTAAATGAGGTGAATTAAATGTGGAAGAGATATTTTGTTAAAAAAGGTTTGAACTTTTGACAGTTTTAGACCTTCCACCTTAACCATTTACAATCAATACCCATAACTTCCATTTTGGCTACCAAACGGGAATATTTGGAAAAGAATTTTGACGACACTCCCCCTTGACTTAAGAAATAATGATGTTTTATAAGTTTTAGTCCGAGGAGTGTCAGTAAACCAGAAATATGACCACCATTATTAAAGAAACAACCGGGATTAGGGAACATGCAAGTACAAGGTTTTATGAAACCGGAAAATATTGCTTTCTCCCCCTCAACACTTGATCGAAAAATACTGAATTTTGAAAGATTTGAGTGTTGACGGAAGAGTTGTACTTGCCATGTTAAAAGAAATATAGATAGAAGAATCTTTTTGTTGTTTTATCAGATTTTATATTTTTGTATTTTGTTTTTGAAAAAATATTTACAAAAGAGGTTTTGGTGTTTGACTGGTTTTAAGAATGTTTTAAGAGTTCATCCAGTTCCTCTTGAGTCAAACACCGCATACCAATCTGGTGGACCAACTCATTAAACCTAGCAGGAGCTAAGGCTTTGGTGAGGAGATCTGCCAATTGGTATTCTGTACCCACAAAGTATAATTCAACAGTACCCTGTTCCACGTGGTCCTTGATGAAATGATATCGAAGATCGATGTGCTTATTTCGAATGTTGAACAGAGTTGCACGAGATCGCAATTGCACTCCAATTGTCGAAGTACAACAGGATTCTGTCAAATACATAACCATATTCTTTGAGTTGTATTCTCATCCAAATGACTTGAGCACAACACACCGACATGGCTACATATTCTGCTTCTGTTGAGGACAGCGATGTACAATTATGCTTCTTCGATTGCCACGACACCAGTTTATCACCAAGAAATTGTAATGCTCCTGAAGTACTTTTCTGTGAATCTAAGCATCATGCGTGATCAGCGTCTGAAAAAGCTATTAGTTCAAAACCAGAATCCTTCGGATACCAGATCCCCAAATTAATGGTTCCCTTGATGTATCGGATGATTCTTTTAGCCTCAGAGAGGTGGGTTTCAGTTGGTCTCGACTGATAACGGAGCAGAGATATACGACAAAAACAATATCAGGCCTGCTAGCTGTTAGATACATGAGAGACCCAATAATACTACAATATTTGGTAGGGTCCACCAATTTCCCATGTAAATCAACGTCTAGCTTCTTGGTATGAGCCATTGGTGTGGCATATGTGTCACAGTTTTTCATTCCAAATTTGTTTAAAAGTTCAAGGGCATATTTGAACTGACTTAGAAAAATACCACGGGGTGATTGATGAACTTGCATTCTTAGAAAGAATGTGAGTTCACCCATCATTGAAATTTCAAAATGTTTTGTCATAAGTTTTGCAAAAGCATTTGAATACTTTAAATGTGTTGACCCAAAAATGATGTCATCCACATAGATTTGAACGACTAAAATGTAAGCCTCGTGATATTGTATGAAAAGTGTAGGGTCGACCGAGCCTTTGGTGAACTTATTGACAATTAGGAAGGATGATAACTTATCGTACCACGCCCTAGGAGCTTGTTTGAGACTGTAGAGAGCTTTGTTCAGTTTGTAGACATGGTTCAGGAACTCGGGAACCATGAATCCTTCTGGCTGGCTGACATAAACCGTTTCTTTTAGTTGCCTATTCAGAAAAGTAGTTTTGACGTCCATCTGAAAGACCGTTATATTCATATGAGCCGCGAACGCTAAAAATATCCGAACAGCCTTAAGACGAGCAACCGAAGCGAATGATTCTTTGAAGTCTATACCCTCTTCCTGTCTATAACCCTTAGCCACCAGACGTGACTTGTTTCTGATTACGGTTCCTTCAGCATCCAATTTGTTTTTCCAAATCCATTTTAGACCAATGACGTAGACCCTTTTTGGTCTTTCAACTAGTTCCTATACTTCAAGATGTTTGAATTGGTTGAGTTCTTCTTGCATGGATTCAATCCAGTTGTCCATTGTCATTCCGTCTTTAATGTTTTTAAGCTTAGATTGGCAGACAGTGAGTGCATAAATGCAATGTTCACCATCTGTGTGAAGACGTTGTCTCATTACAACTAGTTGATTTGGGTTACCAATAATGTTCACAAGAGGATGGTCTTTTGTCCAACAATGTGTTGAGGGTTGATGTTGGTATACATTGTGCAGATTTTGAGCATTCAAATGGCTTGTGGATGATTCCACAACATCAAGTGCAGCAGTTTCATTAGCAAAAGGTTTAAAGAACGCATTTGGATCAAATCTGCAGGTGGGGGTACTTCATTGTTCAGAACATCATCAGCTGGTTCAGCGTCATTGGAAGCAGTTTGTTTAATTGTTGTTGTAGAGTCAACTGGTGGTGCTTCTTTAACAGTGGTTGTTGTAGTAGGTGTATCAGGTATTGGAATATGATCAGGTTGAGCAGCGGAAACATCGGATACACCTAGAGCACGTTCATCAATGTCATCACTAAACAACAGAGCAAATAACTTTTCCATTTGTTGACGAGTAAGCTGGGGGCTTGGTTCAGCTGATGATGGGGTTTGAGGGAAGTTTAAACGGTTTTGACTGGGTTCCAAGTTGTTATGCTCAGAAGCCATTTCAGTAAGCTCATCGAAATTTGCATGTATCGTTTCCATAACCTGCTTTGTACGACGATTCCAGATCCGGTAATGATAACGCTACACGCGTCGTTCGGGGTCAAGGAAACTTCCTTTTCTTCGAGCAAGTTTTATAACACCCTAGGCAGTGAACCTAATCGTTGTAGTGTAGTAATTAGGGTAAGCCACGGGTATTGATATCGTTCTCTAGGGGAATAGGAATGCTAGTGAGAAGTTACTACGCTAAGGTTGAGGTTGAGGAAGATTATTTTTTATCTTTTTATGTTTTTTTAGAAAATGAAAAGGTACGAATCTCGGGTATTGGATTTGGGGGGTTGGTATTTCTACCGATTACTCTACTATTATCTAATTATCTAAGCTAAGGTTGTGATAGTCTATGTCTAATTGATGTGTACTCGTATGATAGTTTAAAGATGTGTTTACTTAGGTTTTACTACTCCTTAATTATCTCCTATTGATGGTTGATTTGTCACGTCCTTATTCCTAGTTGCGTTGTGATTCTAAGGCTATAGGGCGTGCTTATTTCCCTAACTCTTTGAAATTACCAAAGGGTCTTGTTTACAAATCCTCTAGTGATTTATAGACGCCTACTCTACGGTTGTCCTTGAATACTTTATCCTACAATTACCTAGATAATTATATTCTAAAGTTCACAAAGAAATGTCAAGCATTAAGTACACAACGAATAATCTAGCGCACTCTAGATCATTAGTCAACTAAGATAAGTATCAACCAATCAATATTCAATAATTAAGTTTCATATTCCCTAAGCAAACACACAAATAAATTAGCCGGACATGGAGAACATGCAAGCATACACACAAATAATCAAAGACATAATTAAATTAATGAAGTAAATACTTTTCTTGATGTATAATAGGGTTTAGAACCCTAAAATACTGCACAAGAAAGCCTTGGTTCGGTTTTAGGTTTTTACTCCAAAAGACTACACACCAAAAACTGAAAAATTCGGATTCTATATATAAGATTACATCTGCGACGGCGTCACCTTATGTTTCGTGACGCCGTCGTGTCGCCGTCATTAGGGTTTCGTCTTGGCCACGTAAACTTTGTGACGGCGTCACCTTATGACTGTGACGCCGTCCCCTTCAGCTCTGACGCCGTCTTGGCTGCATCTAGGCCGTCTGAGTAGCGACGGCCTATTCCTTTAGAACCTGACGTCGTCCCTTGAAAACATGCAATTTTTCTTCTGAGCCGTCGCAAAATTCCTTCCCGACGGCGTCGCAGATATGCAGTGACGCCGTCGCCTTGTGTTTCAGCAGCTTTGAGTGTCTCGATTCTGACTTTGGCCATTTTCTTCGTATATTCGCGCCTTTTCGTCCAAATAAGCATCATTCCAGCATTTTGCCTTCAAGAGACCTAAAAAGTGAAAAGGAACGATATTAAGCAATAACGGATACAAAAGTGATCGAATAAGGGCTTAAATGACCCCTCAAAAAGGTACCTTTTAAAACCTTATCAGGTAACCTTTAGAATTATCACAATATCTAATAAAACTCCAATGTCAGCTTTGGCTTTGAGCTTTCCAAAGTCATCACGATCATTTATCGGATAGCATAGGGATCCAAATACATGAAAGTGTTTGAGATTCGGTTTTCGGTTGTGGATAAGCTCAAAAGGTGTTTTATTGTGGTGTTTTGTAATCATTGATCGGTTTTGAGTGTAGCATGCAGTTGATACAGCTTCTGCCCTCAAGTAATCTGGAAGTTTAGCATTGATTAACATTGTTCTTGCAGCTTCCACTAATGTATGGTTTCGTCTTTCAACAACTTCATTTTGTTCTGGTGTACGTGCAATAGATGTCTGATGCTCAATTCCCACTTTCTCATAAAATTCTCGAAGAGTTTGGTTCACAAATTCAGTTCCTTTGTCTGTTCTTATTTGGCGGACGGTATTCCAGAGCTGAACTTGAATTTTCGTGAGAAAGGTGATGATCATCTGTGGAGCTTGATCTTTGCTTCGAAGAAAGTAGACCCAAGTCCATCGTGAGTAGTCATCGATAATTACCAAGATGTAGCATTTACCATTAATCGTTTGCACGCGCATCGGGCCACACAAATCCATGTGTAGGAGATGAAGCACATGCTGAGACCTGTGTTCCACCTTTGAAGGAAAATGAGCACGAGTGCTTTTCCCTTGTTCACAAGCTGAGCGAAGGTGATCTTTGGAATACCGAAATCTCGTGAGACCTTCAACAAGTTTGTATCGAGCAAGGTTGGTTATGGTTTGAAAGTTTAAATGTGAGAGATGTCGGTGCCATAGACAAGATTTTGTTGATGTTGCCTTTGAAAGTAGACAAATGGGAGATGAAGCAATCATGTCTTGCATTGAGATTGTTTACAGACTTGAATTGCGAGTGCCATACATAAGATCGTTTCCTTGTAGATCATGAATGAAACAAGTTTTCTCCCGAAAAGCAACTTCCAAATCTCCATCACAGAACTGAACAACAGAAAATAGATTGTGACCGAGACCTTCCACATAATAAACCCTGCTAATTTCGATGTTTCCATTGATGTAATCTCCGTAGCCCATGATAGCTGTGAAGTGATCATTCCCGAATCTGACAGTGCCAATGAACTTTGCAATAAACTTTGATAACAGTTTAAGATTGCCTGTCATGTGTGGGGAACATCTGCTATCAACAATCCAAAAGATGATCTGTATCACCTGCATTACACACAGACGACACAGATGGAATAGCAGTAGATGTGGAACCCGAAGAGTTAGAGGGTTTTGATGTAGTTATAGTCGAAAGACACACATCAATGATTTTAGGCATCTATTTCAATCCTAGTGTATTATGAATCCATTTCTGCCATCTCCAACTAGTCTTTGCTTTAGTCTTAGTGAATGCACTAGGTGGTACTACATTCCTTGGAGGTGATACTGGAACTACAAGGACATCAATACGTTTCTTAGAATCTAGTGAGGGCGGTTTACCAAGCACAGACTTAGAAGCATTAGTGGGCCTAGAGGTATTCCGTTTCTTAGGATTCCATAAACGAGACAAGATAGCTTTAGCAACACATTTATCATGACAATCAGAAAGCATACTTTTACAACATATAACACAAGAAGGTTCACACTTAATATCAAATGTACTTAAAGGTTCAGCATTCGTTACAACACTTTTTCCATTACATTTGTCAGACGCAATATCTAAACTGGGTGCAACTCGGGTCTTATTCAAAATCCTAGGGTGTTCTTCTACTTCAGCATTCTTTATTTTTCTTTTCTTAGGTCGCAACTTCCTATTCTTCCTTGTATTGCTCCTAGGCTATGAAGTGAGGACGTTCGGTGAAGAGGCAACTATTCCTGTTTCAGTAGAGGGAAGCACATTAGTATCTTGTGTTTTGTCAGTAGGCATTCTGGGGTCACGTTTGCTAAGTGTTACAGGTGCAAGTTTCTTAATGATGCTAGGCTGAACTTGTTCATACTTTCCTAACATCTCTCTTAACTTAATGATAGTGTGCACCAAATCTTGATTTACAGAACGAAGATTTCCGGAAAAGTTCGTGACTTCTTTAGTATGTGCAAGATAATGATCAAGTTCGTTTGATGCTTCATCACGAGTCTGTTTGAGTAAATCACATATGACACCATATTCCTTTTTAACTTTTGCAAGTTCTTGTTCATAATTTGAGATTTAACATTTTAAAGACGTGTTTTGATCATCCAGTTGCTCAAATTTGGGATTAAAAGTTGTGGATTGCAACTGGTTGATTTTGTTTTGCAAAGCATGTTCACGATTTTGACAATATTTTTGACACCATTGAAGACGACGTTTTGCATTTGAAAGCTCGTTTAGCAATTGTTCATTTTCAACTTTTAAAGACTTGATCTAATGCACATTATCAGTATTGTCAACAATTTCAACAGAATCTACAGAATCAGCAGAGATATAATCAGATGCATATGACAAAGAATGAAATAACACAACATTATGGATATCAGCACAGATAACATCTTCCAAGAGTCGATCAACATCTTTTCGTAACATTTTCTTTTTACGTTTTGTATTAGAAATAGATGTTTCTATTTTCTCGAAAACGACTTTCATCAATCCAAGTTCCTTATGAAATTCCCTTTCTCAATACAATGCACAATTTTTCAAAATTTCAACATGGGGTAAAAGTCTTTTCTGAAAAATATCTCTTTTTTCTCGCGCCTGAGGCGATTGAAAATGTTCAACTTTTATTTCAGAATGAAATTCAAAATATCAGATTAAATGTTGCGGTCAGAAGTGAAAATGTCAAAATATCTAAGAATTTGACGATTTTCTGGTTTTGATTTTACTTCACTGAGTGAAGGTAAAGGACCATAAATTTGTGCATGATTTAGTTGGGGAGCAACATTAGAAGACTCAGACATTTTTGTAATAATCCTGGGTGTGTTAGAAGAATCCTATGGTGTGACGAAAGTGACCACTTTTGAATAGTTAAATGATTTGTTATAAATAATATTTTCTATATTCGATTGACTCTCGTCTTCTGCATCTAATTCCTCTTGACGATGATATTCCACAACACTCATAACAGAATCATCAATTTTATATTCTGCACTGGAAACTTCAGGATTTGGTTTGAATGCTTTGGTTGAAAGCTTTGGTTTGTAATCAGCAAGATTCGGTCCATATCCATCTGGATTGGATTTTAAAGTAAACTTTTGAATAGTTGTGATTGACTCACCATGTTTGTAAACAACATTTCGAAACTCCTTAAGTTTGTTTTGTAAGCCGATAATTTCTTCAAGATGGTCATCTATTCGTTTCGTTGAATGCTTTTTGTATGCAGAGAACTGTTTTTGACAAGTTAACAACTCAGCCTTGTCTTTTTGAGTTTCCAAAGTAAGAGTGTTAAGTTGTTTTTTATGTTCATGTTTCAGTTTTTCTATCTGAGACAACAAAGCATTCATCAATGTGGTTAGATCACGAATCTGTCATTCTAAAGATTTTTCGTTTTGATGTGATTTAGCAAAAGCCGCTTCAAAACCTTTTTCACGGTTTTCTTGAGTTTTGAAAAAATTGAGTTGCCGTTTTAAGTATTCAACATCCCTGGTTAACAGTGTATTTTTACTGTGTAGTTGCTAATTTAACGAACGAAATTCATCCATTTGGGATAGATAATCTTTAATTAAGAGATCAACGTGATTCACAACATGATCACTATTCAGATCCTCAAATATAACCACGGAGTCAATTTGATTATCAAAGGTAACCAAAGGATCATCTTGATCATCAAATGTAACTACGGGGTCTAGCTAAGAATCATCAAAATGAGATGTGGACGACTCATGTTGAACATTCTGAGCCTCGTCGGATTCAGATGTTGGCGGACATAGTAGATCAGAGATGATTAAGGTTTGTTCGGGTACCTGAGACAAGCCATCAGTGTCATACACTGGGCTTGTGTTACTCATGTGAAGAGCTTGCATTTGTGCCATCAACATCACTGCTGCATTGGCCTGCAAGTCCTCCATATCATCATCTGAGTCTGCATCTGCCATAAAGCTCTGTTCTTTGTTTGTGAGAGTTCCACCAGCTTCATCCTTAAGAGCCAAAAGCAAAGCCTCCTTGTGATAAGCACTGCCCCTAGTCCTCGGCTTTGGGCATGCATTAGGCAGGTGTCCCTTCTCATTATAGTTGTAGCAACGAAGACCATTTATCCCATTCTGAGCATTACCCTGTTCAACCACTTGAGCTCTCTGTTGTGGAGCACCCATGTTATTCCTGCCCATAGCATTAAACCCTTGACCACCTCCCATCTGACGACCATAACCACGATTCTGAACTTCAACTCGTCCATTGTTCACAACAGCCTGATTCCTTGTGTTTGATGAGGAACGAATGCGATTGTTGGATTTGTTTGTATAACGGCCAAAAGCTTTAGCGATCATAACAAATCCTTGTTGCAATGCATCAAAAGCATCTGAGTCCTCATTAGCTGCACTGTAAAGTGCTTGATCATTGTTGTTGTTGTATGGGACCAATTGATTTTGTTGAATTTGTTGCAGTGATGGATCATATGGTGTAATTGTTGCAGTTTGTTGAGGAGCGGGTTGACGAGGATAATTAGTTTGAGCCCACAAAGCAAGTTGTTGATTATCCGGAAGTGAAGGTGAAACAGTTTGGCCACAGATAACCCTTTCCTTATCAACTTCTTTTTTATGAGGCTTCAAATAGTCGTACAACAATCCGTATGAAGCATGATGAAGATTCTTCGCTTGACAAAGGAAAATGACATACTTCTCCCAATCAGGACCAAGACTACTTAGGAACTTTGTATTGACTGCAATTCTTGGCATGATGATGTTGTGTTTATCCAAATCATTGATGATGTCAGAGAATCGATGATGATAAGACTCTAGTATCTCTCCAGGTTCAATCATGAAGTGTTCATAAGCTAAGTAAATTTTGGATTCCATATCCTCTTGATTGAGTGCAATGCCTTCCATGAGAATATGAATATGTTCCCACATTGCTTTTGCGGTCTTTTGAGCATCAACACTTCGAAGAATTGGGTTTGGTTATCCTAAAAGGATATATTGCATTGCTAGCTCATCAGCTTCGTAGTGTAGAAGTTCATCACCAGAAAGGTCAGTAACAGTTGCAATGTTTGTGAGATCATCTCTTGGTGGAACAGCATTTGGATCTCTGGGTGTAACAACAATATGCATCTGAATTGCACCATCCAAGATAACCTTCTTTAAGAACTTTCCATGTGGCTTCTTTAGATCACAAACCTAAAGAACCGAATCACCCATTGATCGTAGTTTCCTGGAGTGAGCATTGGAGGTCTATCAAGTGATCATGCCTCATGAATTAATTGCTGGCTACTTAAAGCTTCACACATCTTTGCAAACCAAGTCGGTTCCTTCATAGTATTCCTTGATGGATGTTGATTGTAAACGTTTGTGTAAGGTTGTACTTGAAGACTAGGTGGTGGTTGAACCATTTGAGGTGGAGTTACTCCATGTTGTGGATAATTTTGTTGATTAAATTGTTGTTGATAAATTTGTTGTTGTTGATTAAATTGCTGATGTTGTGGACTTAGTTGTTGTTGTTGTCGTTGACTATAAGTATAAGGAAAGTAGTTAGAGTATGGAGGTTGAGACATGTTGAAAACTTGTGTTGTTAAATGGATCATTGTAGTCGAATGAAACATTGTTGATGAAGTATCCTTAGGCGTAGAAAGCACGTTTAGACAAAGGAACACTTAGGCGTAAAAACACCAAACTTACGCGTAAAAGCAATAATTACGAGTAGGATTAGCTTACGCGTAAGAATTGATAAACACTAAAGTTAGGCGTAAACCGAAAGTTAGGCTTAGAAAACTTAGGCGTAGGATTAGCTTATGCGTAAGACAGATCTTAAGCGTAAGAAAAATCTTGTGTGGAAAGAGTTCTACGCATAAGTTTGAGCTTATGCGTAAGATTAGGGTTTTGCCCAAAAATTCTTTTACACTATCACTGTGTAAAGGATATCCAAAGTCGAAGTGTTTTCAGGCTTATCCAAGCAAGAAAACACTGAGTAAACCACGAAAACTGAAGATCGATCCAAGGATGAGTTACGCGTAAGATTAGGGTTTTCTTACGCGTAGAAAGTAACCAAAAATGATTTCTGCCCAAAGATGTTTCTAAACTAGATTTTTGTGATGAAACAGCTTCAATATCACCAAAATAACACAAAAGTGTGAAATTTGATGAACCAAAACTTCTAAACGCGTTATGCTTAGAAGAAACTACACGTTCAAAACCAAGCTTAAAAACAATGATCCACACGTAAATTTTGAAACTTTTTGCCAAAAACAGAAATTTTAACACCTAAAAACGTTGAAAGTACAAGAATCTTGTATTGAAAAGTGTAAAAAATAAGTTTTTAAGCGTGACAAAGTTTAAACAATGAGAGTTACACGTAAGACCACAAATAACTTCAAAAACAAGATCTTTTCACCCAACTATTTGGCGAATGATACCACTGTTAGGTTCCCATATTAGTAACACAAGCATCAATAGAAGAAATAGAAGAAATAGAAGACAAGATGATCGGTTGAACTAAACAAAACACTATGCATATGAAATAAGAATAGTTATGCATATGAAGTGAAATGAATTGAACAACCAACCCTCAAGTGAGGGTTTACAAGAGTATTTATAGGAGGGAACTACGGCAACACTCCAAGTTCCCATCCTTTGCTTATTGGGCTTGGCCTAGGCTTATGGGCCTTCTACATAAGCCTAAGCTTAATAACAAACATAAAGGCCTAATAACAAACACTTTAATTCTAGTTTAGGAGTGATTCCAACAAAGTTTTTGAGGACAAAGGATGAAACTCCCGAAGTCATCATCAAACTTGTAAATAGTTGCAGGTCTGGCTTAATAAAACAGTCAGAATCATCCGCACAGATAATGGAACTGAGTTTGTCAACAAAGAACTTAGTCAGTTCTATGAAAGCATTGGGATCAACCATAAAAGAAGTGTTCCTCGCACTCCTCAACAGAACGGTATAGTTGAAAGAAGAAATCGAACTCTTGTAGAAGCTGCAAGAACTATGCTTATATATTTAAAGGTTCCAATGTTTCTCTGGGCTGAAGCTATTGCCACTGCTTGCTACACCCAAAATCGTTCTCTCATCCACACCTCTCATAGAAAAACTCCATACGAACTTGTCCACAATCAAAACCTGATCTCTCTTTCCTTCGTGTGTTTGGTGCTTTGTGCTATCTAACGAATGATGGTCAAGATTTAGGTAAATTAAGAGCTAAGGCGGACATTGGAGTTTTTCTAGGCTATGCATCAAATAGGAAAGGTTACCGAATCTACAACAAAAGAACCCGAGATATCATGGAAACTATTCACGTCACATTCGATGAGCTGTCTGAGCAAATGGCTCCTGGACAATCCAGTCCTGGACCCGCACCTCAATTACTATCAATTAGTCCCATCAGTTCCTCTCTTGCACATGATCAATCCCTTGTTGTTCCGTATGTACCTCCATCTAAAGAAGATTTCAAGAAACTGTTTGATCCAATGCTTGATGAATACTATGAACCTCATGTGAATCAATCTTCTTCAACATCAGTGGTGGCTTCTGAACCAATCGTCACAGAGAATCCATCCGTCTCAATGTCTCTTTCTCTAGAAGCACCAGCTGCCGATCACTCATCGTCATCCTCAAATCTTCAATCATCGGTTGTACATCATGGAATTGGTAATTTTAATTGAGATAACCCATTTGCTACTCCCGAAGATGCTCCGTTTGAAAACATATTTGCCCCTGAACCAACACCTGAACCATCTTCATCATGGGATCCAAACTCTGCTACTTCAGTCCCTCAACAACAACCATACGAGCACGTTAGAAAATGGAAACATGACCATCTATTGGACAACATCATTGGGGATCCTTCTCGTCCAGTATCCACTCGAAAAAAACTTGCAACAGATGCCTTATGGTGCTTCTTCAATTATGTACTCTCTAAAAGCGAACCGAAAGATGTGAAAACTGCAATGTCCGAGGACAGCTGGTTCAATGCAATGCAAGAAGAAATTCATGAGTTCGATCGATTAGATGTATGGGAATTAGTACCCGCTCCAGACTGTGCAATGATCATTGCTCTCAAGTGGATCTTCAAAGAAAAGCTTGATGAGCACGGTGACGTTCTGAAAAATAAGGCAAGGCTAGTGGCTAAAGGATATTGTCAAAAAGAAGGTATTGACTTTGAGGAATCTTTTGCTCCTGTTGCACGTATCGAGGTTATCAAAATCTTCTTGGCTAATGCGGCTAGCAAGAACATGGTTGTCTATCAAATGGATGTGAAAACCGCCTTTCTGAATGGTGATCTAAAAGAGGTGGTTTATGTCAGCCAGCAAGAAGGTTTTGTGAATCCAGAGCATCCTACTCATGTCTATCGCTTGAAAAAGGCCCTTTACGGTTTGAAGCAAGCTCCTAGAGCATGGTATGACACGCTATCGAAGTTTCTTCTATCCAATGGATTCAGCAAAGGATCAGTTGATCCGACACTGTTAAACAGAAGGTCAGGCAAACACTTAATCCATGTCCAAATATATGTTGATGACATTATTTTTGCCTCTACCGACCCTAGTGAATGTGACCGATTTTCAATGGAGATGGGCTCCAAATTTCAAATGTCGATGATGGGACAAATGTCATTTTTCTTGGGATTACAAATTTCACACAGTCCTGGAGGCATTTTTATAAATCAATCTAAATACGCAAATGAAATTTTAAAGAAATTTGGATTTAACGCCAGTAACCCTGTTGACACTCCTATGGTGGAGCGTATAAAACTGGAGGAGGACCACTCAGGGATCATGGTAGATCAAACGAAATATCATAGTATGATTGGATCCCTGATGTACCTCAAAGCCAGTAGACCAGAAATTTTATTCATTGTATGCATGTGTGCTAGATACCAGGCTAAGCCTACCAAAAAGTACCTTGAAGCGGTTAAACGGGGTCTTTCGATATCTCCAAGAAACCATTAACATGGGACTTTGGTACCCGAAGGACACTGGTATGTCACTAACGGCCTATGCAGATGCTGACCATGCAGGATGTCAAGATACACGTCGAAGTACGTCAGGAGGTGCTCAATTTTTGGGTGATAAGCTTGTGAGCTGGTCTTCAAAGAAACAAATGAGCACTTCCATATCCTCTACAGAGGCTGAATACATAGCCATGTCATCTTGTTGTACTCAAATCTTATGGATGAGATACCAATTATCTGACTATGGCTTTGCATTCAACAAAGTTCCTCTGTATTATGATAACAAAAGTGCCATTGCTCTCTGTTGCAACAATGTTCAACACTCTATAGCAAAGCATATCGACATTCGACATCACTTCATCAGGTAACAAGTTGAAAACGGTGTGGTTGAACTATACTTCGTAAGGACTGAATATCAGTTAACAGACATCTTCACCAAAGCTCTTTCTCGAGAACGTTTTGAGTTTATTCTTCCACGACTTGGCTTGAAGAGCCTTCACCAGAAACTCTCAAACGTCTTCAGGAGGAAGACAAGGAGTAAAGGTGTTTATCTCTATCTATTCTTTGTACATATCTTTTCAAAAACCAAAATACAAAAATTAAAGGATGTGAAAAACAAAAGTTTCTCTCTCTAGTTTTTGACCAATCACATCACTTCTTCCCTTTCTCTTAACAAGTTGATGATAACATATCATCTTTTTCAACTGCTTCAATGCTACTTTATGTTTATCTCTTTATGTTTTCATTATTCAAGTCTCAAAATTCATTTTTTTATAAATTCAAATTTCATCTTTTGACTTTTGAGTCTATCAAATCTTCAATGCTTATGTTTCAATATTCATGTCCTAAAACTCATTTCTTATTGAATTCAAATTTTATCTTTTGAGTCTAGCAAGTTTGAAGGCTGCTAGCAGTTGGTCAATAAATATACAGTCTTTGAATTCTTTCTCATTTTTACTTTGAACCTTTTATTCTCCTTTTTACTATCATAATTTATGTTTAAAGTATACTCTCGACTCTCAAGACATAAAAGTACATTTTCAAAACACTCAATAAAGTTTCTCAACGTGGACATATCATTTCCTGAAAATAGGTGTTCCAAAGCACTACCATTTTATACATTTTAGAAGATGATTAAAAGAAGGCTAAATCTGCTGCTGCTTATCCTCCTTACTTTCAGATGATCAAGGAAGCACTGTTGGGAGTCTTTGTATAATAATAAGGAAGTTTAAAAATTTGAATAATACGGATATTTTAAAAAAAAAGTACACATCTTTTTTAAAAATTCGAATCTTTAATAGATAATTAGATTTACAAATAAAATAGATCTAAAAAAAGGGATCTTTAAAAAAAAGAAAATACAGATTTTTTATAAAAATAAAAAATGCGGATCTTTTAAAAAAAATATATATCTAAAAAAATATGGATCTTTAAAAAATAATTAGATCTAAAAAAAATTAATAGATCTACAAATAAAATCACTTTCTACAAAAAAAAATCGGATATATAAAAAAATTAAAAATATTGAGGATCTTTAAGAAAAACTACGGATCTCTAAAAAAACTTAAAAATTACGGATCTTTAAAAAAATATATATATCTATAAAAAATATGGATCTTTAAAAATAATAGATCTAAAAAAAAATAATAGATCTACAAATAAAATCACTATCTACAAAAAAAAATTCGGATATATAAAAAAATTAAAAAGATTGAGGATCTTTAAAAAAAACTACGGATCTCTAAAAAAACTTAAAAATTACGGATCTTTAAAAAATTTAAAAAATACGGAACTTTAGAAAAAATTAAAATATTACGGAACTTTAGAAAAAATAAATATTACGGATCTTTAAAAAAACAAAAAAAAACTATGGTTCTTTAAAAAAAATTAAAACATTACGGATCTTAAAAAATAAAAAAAATAACTTTGAATCTTTAAAAAAAATAAAAGAAAACGGATCTTTAAAAGATTAAAAAAAAAACTACTAAATATTACGGATCTTTAAAAAAAACAAAAAAAACAAAGGTTCTTTAAAAAAAAAACATTATGGATCTTCAAAAAAAACTTCGAATCTTTAAAAAAACTTAAAAGAATACGGATGTTTAAAAAGATTAAAAAAACTACTAAAATATTACGGTTCTTTAAAAAAAATAGAAAAGAATACGGATCTTTAAAAAAAAAAAAACATTAAGGATCTTTAAAAAAATTATATCTATACAAAAATTAAGGATCTTTGAAAAAAATTAGATCCACAAAAAAAAAATAATAGATCTACAACTAAAAATAAGATCTATAAAAAAAAATACGCATGATCTATAGGAAAAATTAAAAAAAAAATTAGGGGTCTTTGGAACAAATAATAGATCTATAATAAAACACAAATCTTTTAAAAAAATACGAATAAAAAAAAAAAAAAAACGGTGTATACAAAAATACCAAAAACGTCGAGTGTGTGGTGGTGGCGCGTCGGGTGCTTGCTGCTGTGTGGTGGCGGCGGTTGAGTGGTGTTGGCGGCGGAGGTTGGGTGGTGAAGTAGGGTGGTGATGTTTTGTTGGAGAGTTAATTTAGAGAGAGATTGTGTGTGTTTTTGTGTGTGTTTTTAGAGAGAGATTGTGGTGATGTGTTAGTGTTGTGTGTGTTTTTAATTTTAGGTGAAAGGTAAGTAATAAATATAAGATGGAAGTATGGTAGGTTTATATGGTTTTGTTGGTTTGGTAATTTTTAAGGGTTGGATGTTGGTTTGGTGTGTGTAAATTTAGGCTTTGATGTAGGTATGGGTGGCTGAATCTTAAAGATGGAGGGTTGGGTTTTGGTTGGGGATATGCATGCTTTATAAGTAGTATAGATATATATATATATATATATATATATATATATATATATATATATATATATATATATTATTGTTTTCTTTATCATGTTTTTTTGGGTCGGATAACATCCACGGATCTTGATTTGTCACTCAAAGAATGACACCGGTCTTTAGATGAAGTTCGATTGGTCATAACTCTTTATTTTAAAATAAATAAATAAATAAATAAAAACCAAAAGAGATGGAGAAAAATGAGGGTTTATTGTCATTTCAGGCAGTAACCCGGTTTTTAAAAGAAAGAACAAAGCCATGCTTAATCTTAATCTTTCAAACCTCATGCTCTGATTCTCAAAACAAATGTTTGTCGCCAAAAAGATAAATGTTTCCTTCCAAATATTTTTTCTTCTAATGATTCTTCTGAAAAATATTTGTCATCTAATGAAAACAAAATTGCTTTGAAAATACCTCGGACTCTATTTTTGAAAATCATCCAGGCTTATCATTTGTCAAAATCTCTATCTCCCAATCAAAAACTTATGTTATTGATTGAGGGGGAGAATGATTTCAATCAAATCAAAAAGAGTATTTTTCAAATAATTGGGACGTAAACAATGAAGATCTACTTTTGGTTAATCAAAAAGAACAGTGTTTTACAATGTTTAATACAATTGGTTCAAGACCTTGGTTATTGTTATGTTTTCAAAAGATACTCATGCATGTTTAAACAATGGATTTTAAAGCATGAAAATCTGATCCTTATCAGTTGAAATAATTTTCAAAAGCAAGTCACAATTCTCCTCAAAAGTTTTCAAAATTAATTTAAATCAATAGAGATCACAAATCTCAAAGGATTTGAAAATTGTGATCTTGGAAAAATTTGTGATTTAAATTGGATATAAACTGATAATTTAATAAGTGGTTTAGAAATATAACAACAAGCTCTCCTCCCTGCATGTGCTAAAATAATTTCTAATACTTGAAGCACATGTTCAGGGGGAGCATTTCTAAAATATCAAAACAACTAAGATACAAAATGCTTTGATTATATATCACAAGTATCTTGATTGATTTTTCTAATGGTTTTCAATTTGTTTCAAGACGGAAGAACAATACCAAAAGATCGACCAATTTTACTTTATGCATGGAGATATAAGGATGATAAGGTTAGGTATTAGTTCTCACGATCCGCCAGAACCGGAGGGATCTACCTAGGGACAATCCACTAGATAGTGTAGAGTCCTTAGGTATATTGAAAAAAAGGAGAAAAATGAGAATATGGGAAGAGTGCGGACTGAGTCAGAGCTAGTACTGGAATAAACCCAACAAGGTTCTAGCTATGAAGTCTCGGTAAGCACTGAAGGGGTTGAAGAATGAAAAAGAATTGGAATATGAAAAGAGTGAAAAGAAATAGCCCTCTAATAATTCAACCTTAGGGCAGAAACCGGGTTCAATACATACGCTACTAGTGGTTACTAAGGTAACACTGGTATTGAAGACAAGACGTCATGGACCCAGTGACGCACTGCACCTAACTTCCCAAGCTACTCAAGTTCTTCTTAAAAGGGTTTGTTTCATTCTCACAGGGAACCTACATAATCTAGCAACTTTCTCATAGAGATTGTTGATATTGAAGAAGAAGATCCTCTCCCTAGTCTCCGGCATAGGAAACCAAAAGTGCACTATTGAGTCTAGAGCCACGAGATCATCAATAAATCTCATTAGGACACACTATTCTTAAAGACTTGCTGTTTCACACAATGTGAAAAGTAAGAATATATTTTAAGAGTCATACGCATTATCCTTGCGGTATTGCCAGAACATCCGAGTGATATGTAAAAATATTCATGATGAAGACGGAAATCCTTCTAGAGCCAACATCAAACAAGCTCTTGGTGGGTGACATGTGAGATCTTGCAAAAGATCAAGCTTGTGATAACTGGATAGAAACAATGGGGCAATTCAAATCAACCTTGGTCCAGGAAATGGATTGACGGATACATTTGAAAAACCGGTCATTGTGCTTAAAATATTCTTTTCTGTAATACATCGACTGTGTATTAATGTTTCAAAATTAAAGGGTATTTATGATTGATTACTGATTTTCATAAAACCTTCGTTGTATTGTAAAACACTTTCAATTAAGTAATGCACGATTGTTTTCAAATCATTTTCATCAATCAGTGAATCTCAATTCGCTGGTTCACTTACACCGTGTATTCTTCTTTGAGACGTTCCGGTTTTAGAACAGCCAGAGCAGCTGCAAAACCCAGTCAAGGAGATTCTTCGGAGTTATACCTGATCACAGGCAGTACTTGTACTGATCAATGGGGAACCGTGGGCCGTGTACCTTAATTCAACAAAAGTGATCAAAGTCACTTTCGTGCATTTTATTGCTGACTGTTTTATGTAGGGACACCCAACGGTTGCAGCTGATCGGAATCGAGGAGTCAATCCATTGCCGCATGCTCACACATCGATCTCACACCTAAAGAAATCGTGATATGTGCATATCTTCATCAACTGATTCTGATATTTTTCAATCCATGCTTCTGCTACTCTGATACAAATATCTCGAATCAACAAATGCTTCCACAACTCTGATAAGAAGATATCATGATCCAAAATGTGAGCATGTCGGTCCGAAAGTCATAACATCACATAATGGCGATATATCAAAAGGATGAGTCAGAGATTTAATGTGGCTGATGATCTCAAAGCAGGCTCAAAACTCAACGTCACATGGATCAGTTAAAGACCTCCACTTGAAAGAACAAAACATGCGAAATATGAAGAATCAAAGACTACGAGCTACAGAACAAAAGACCTTAATCAAAGAAACCAAGAACAACAAAATGTTATATCAGTTTGTAATCAATGTAAGTTGAGGTGACCTCCCTTAGGGGGAGATTGTTAGGATTTAGTAAATCCAGTAGTTAAAGTGTCGGTCACCTCAAGTATATATACTTGTTAGAAAGCTCGTAGTCGTAGTCATTCAGTGATAGTTAGTAGCTTAGTCAGTAACACCGTGGAGGATGGACGGGTCTTTACCCACTGTATGCCTGATCCACAGCCTAAATTAGGTGTCCTATGTTTGTACCTATAAATACCCTTTGCCCTCCAAGGCAAAGGGTTGGATCTTTCATAATTCATTTTTCTTTGTCTCACTAAGCTTCCCATTCTTTCCCACTTTCTCTCTCTAAACCTTATTCCTTACGCCTAACATATGTGCTCATGATGTGTTTGTGATAAACCAGGATGCTACAAAAAGGCTTTTGATGAACTTTCAAACAAATTCTCAAATCTTGAAAAACATTGCATTTCACTTGAAATTGCGATACAGAGTAAAGAAGAAAGTTTTCAACTTAACAAACCATGTAAAAATCTGGAACTTCCTGAATTCCGTGAACTTTTTGAATTTAACACTTTGAAAGCTCAGCTTCAAGACAAAGAGTCAACTATCAACAATTTGAAGAAACGTATATCTAATATGCATGTGAAAAGTAACTTGGTTACAAGTAATTCTGATGTTAATACTATTGATGATATTCAAATGAGAAATGATGAATTAGCGGTTTGTGTGGCCAAATTACTAAAGAAAAATGAGTCTTTGAGAAAGCATCACATGGAACTAAGTGACTCTATCAAAGAAGCTAGAACTAAGTCAATAGAGGAAACAAACTCTTTGATAGCAAAAATTGATGATCTCAAAGCTCAACTTCAGGAAAAGAGTTTCGCTATTGTTGCCTTAAAGAATGAGCTTAGAAAAACCAAAGGGAAAAGTGTGAACATTAAGTTTACAAAACCATCAACCTTGGGGAAGATAGTTTCTCATCCCACTAGAGACCGATCAGTTGTTAGGCAACCTACTGCATTCATATCTGAAAGAACAAAATCTTTAAAGACAAGGCTTGCCTCCCAAGTTGATGCGATAAAAGTTTATTCAAAACCAGTCACTTCACCTGAGTTACCTAAGAATAATGCTTCTAGCTCCGTTAACCCTCAACAAGTAGCCACTTCTACTCCCAGCACCTCTAGGATTAGGTCGAAAACAGTGTCAAAACCAAGCATTAAAACCCTGAATTCATATGATATGAATGACTTGTGGAAGAACTATTATCTAGAAGAAGCTAGGAAAAAGGCACAGATTCAAAAAGACAGAATTTTAGGTGTAATACCTAGGGTGATGAATTTCATGAGATTTCAAGGCACAACTAGTAGTAGTAAACCATTACCTAGGAACACTCAAAAGACTAGGGGTTGGCTTGCATCTAAGATAGTTATATGAAGAAGAATGCTAAGAATGTAGAAAATGAAATTAGAAATTCTGAGTCTTTTCCGAATAAGAAACATTTTCCTAACTCACATGCTAAGGTACAATCCACTAAGACTACTAACATGGCTAAGGTTCAATATGTCATGAAGCAAAACAAACCTAAAACTCCACCTAGATGGATCCCAACTACTAAAACTTTGGAGTCTAGGAATACCAATAATTCTTCCACTGTGCATAAGAATATCAAGAATCCTAGACCTTGCCATAAGTGGATACCGTCTGTTCGAATGTTTAAGGATGTTGGACTTAGGTGGATACCTACCGGAAAGCTTTTAACGAAGGCAAAATCAAGGTTGACCGTGAAACCCCAAAGGGTTTGGATACTAATGTCACTAACCAAAATATTTGCAATCAAGCTTGTAATGTTAGTGCAGGTAATCCTTACTCAGTTGCAGATACGCCGATCCTTCACTACATGGACTGGCTTAAAGTATGGATAAAAAATGGATTGATATCTCATAACTCACGGGTTCAAGTAACTCAACCATGATATTCAATCTGCTATGGCGTCTGTTCACATCAGTTCAGGCCTAGTACTTCAACATTATTGCTTTTGTAGATAACACTTCAGGCCCCGTTCCTCAAAGAAAAGAAAAGTGTACGCCTCAGTGCGCTTTATCTTCAGAAAAAGAGAAATTCTCATTTTTATGACCATTCTCATCGACATTCTTCATCAACAAGCTTCATGTTTTTCCATGCTCATTAAATCCTCAAGTGGATCTTCGTTCATTGGTATATATTCTTATTCACTTGCTCAATCAAAAACGGCAAACTTCATTTGCAAGTTTTGAGGGGGATAAGAGTGAATATACTACATATTGATGGATGCTTGAGTTATGGTCATACGTGTAACCACCCGCATTTTTAGGTTACTTTTCATTTTCGAGAATTTACTATTCACTTTTACTATTCACTTTCACTATTCATCCTGTAAAAATTTTAATCCACATTCTTGTAAGATAAATTATTTTAGTAATAACCTGAGAGTTCGACCATCGTTAGATCATTTTCGCAAAAGTTATTAATAAAACATCGTCTTAAAGTTTCATTTTGGTCGGAACACCATTTAGTCATCACGCGCTTAACCAAAATCAACTCTGTCAATTTTCCTCACATCAGATAAATTTTTAGATCACTCATGATTAATTTGAGAATTTTTAAGATTTATTTTTATGTTACCAAATAAGCCCAGCGCAGTACGAAACTAAACTTACGTTTTAAACAATTCTACTTACACCCAGACTTAACGATTCTTGCACTGTGTTTCTAATATGTTTTTGACACTTTTACATTTTTTGGAAAAGTCAAACATATTTCCCTCCTCCTTTGACCATAAAGGAATTAACCTTGTACGTTCTACGTTTTTGCTTAAATCGCGTAACTTTTAAACTTCACAAATAACTGTTAAATTATCCCACGTATGACGAAAACCACATTTTGACATCTCATATCACTTTTAGACTAATTTTAGACTACTCTAAATAAATTCACGGTCGTTTCCCTAAAATTTCGTTCTTTTCTGATAAACTGCGAATTACGCGTTTTTTACCCGTATTTCCAGCTTTAAGCAGCGTTTTTGCACCCAATGAGACTTATCACTTATTTTATATTTTAGATACAGTATAATGATGAGTCTCATCATTCCTGTAAGTTTTGTATTTTACGATAACCGGTTTTACGTTTTATGGCTTAACAACCTGCGGTTGGCATTTAACGGAACCAAAACTTACTCTAAACTCAAGATAAGACCAAGACTTATCATCTAAGCCTTATCATCACTTCATGGCTGACCTAGGGGGGATTCATCATTTTGGTGGCATCATCCTAACCATGGTTCATTTAGATCATTACAAGTGTCCTAACTTAACCATGGTTAATATTTAACCCAATATATGGTTAAGCAAACTAACCCTCCTATAAATAGCAAGAAAAATACATCCTAAGAACCCTCATATTCTGTTCTTGGTCGGTCATATCACAAATCATACACATCTTCCATCATTTAATCTATAAACTCCAAGTTTATGCAAGGAAGTTCCAAAGATCAAGCAACTACATCAAATCTCTAGCAAGTTTAAGTGATCTTCTTGAGTTTAAATCCACTCAAGTCACTTATTACTTCATCACCAACTCTTCAATATTGCAAGGGTGCCAAGGTGTGGAAAGCTAGCTCAAACCGAAGTCTTAAGCGATCAATCAAAGTCCTATCCTTACTAACTTACTTCTTTCTTAAGTGAAAGCCAAAAGTTGTAAGCAACTTATCACCACCATCATCTCATCTTTATTATTCATAATCTTAACTATTTCATGCTATATATATTCTTACTATATTGATTCATGATGTACATATACTCAATCACATGTTTTAATTTACATATCGTCATAAAAATAACAAACTAGTAAACTAGTCATATTCTACATATTTGAGACCATTAAAATCAGTAACCTATGAACTTTCTAACTTACATACTATGCTAGACAAGATAAAAAGGTAAACATAGCAACTTGAATCACCCAAAACGGACAAACGAGTCAAAATTTATAAGCAAAAGAAGTTAGCAAAACGTAAACGCCAAAACTGCCATGTATAAGCTGTTAAGGGTCTGGTCGTGTAAAAAGGGGTACTTCTGGTCCGAATCATCAAAAATTTAAAGCACGAAAGTTGTCCAGAATGATGTTTTCCTTCGATATTTAAGAAGCTTGGACCTTGAAAAAGCATAAACAGGCCATTATCTTTCAAAAACAGAAACTGCCCTTTTATATGGTCTCATAACTATACTTTTGTCACAACTAAAAGCAAACAAAGAGGCCTAATGGCCTTAAGCCGAGACCACAGCCACGGATAAGGCCAAGGCTAAGTCTCAAGACCATGGTAGTATAGAACAAAGCCACCGCAAGGCCATGGCTAAAGCCTCAAGGCTTCCTAAGCCGAGACCGTAAACCAAAGGCCTTAGCCTTGACAAACCTAAACGTATACAATACAATTTGGATCTACTCCCTCGATAAACCATGAAACTATACTTGTAATAACCAACATTACAATTTAGAAAACTTGTAAACACTTGTGACATAAATTATAACGATACTTGTGATAACCATTATGATTTCCTAATCATAACCAAACAAACATGTAACTAATGTTTGCAAACCATATGGACATTTTTGACACTTATTATATATAAACAAAACATATTTCTTGTCAATTAAAGTGCTACAAAACTAGAGAGCTTCATGTGAGGGGTTTCATTTGAGTAAAACGTATCAACGAGTTGCTGGATTTTCGATTTAAAGTGTCCTAGCTCCTCGAACGTTTACTACATGACCTCTGAATAATGATGGCCCGAACGGTAGTACGATGTGTATAAACTAAACATGTTTTCACAACTAGACCATTTATATAAACGACATACACAAAAACAATGTACTACATCATGATAAACATAGAGACGTATATAGTTTTGTTATTTCTTTCGCATCATTATTTCAAACCTAAGTCGCAACATCCTATTTTAGGTTGCTCGTAGAAATTCTCACGGCATATCCGTCATTCTCATTATACATTTGATATCATTTTCTCTGAGGTGAGTTCATAGCCCCACTTTCTATTATTTAATTGTTTTATAAACCCTTGGGGGAGATACATGCTTTATTTTAAATCGAACACATTGCTTTCAAACTGTATACTTATCTGATTATTTTATTAGCACTAAGTTTCCGCATTTGCCAAACTTAAGTCCCTTAATCATGAATCATTAATCACTATGTGAGAGTGGGCGCGAATATTGTGAATACATCTATTAGGATTGACGAATCCCATTTGTGTTGACCGGGTAGGCAAACAAACGCACTATATTTGAGTAACATTGGTAAAAACGGCAATTTTACCTGATAGGGAACGCACCGACATTTTCTCCAATTAATTTTGGAACACGTTAATGCCTTGATTGTATGATGCTTAGTCTAATAAATAACTGTTTTGGTTTTCAAACCATTGGTGTGAGTTTATAACTCACACTACACACATTATGTGTTCAACTAATTTCCTAAACTCTATGAATTTCACTCAACCTTTGTGTTGACAGTTTTAAGCATGTATTTCAGGTCCATAATGTCGGAAGCTGGCACGGAGGAGCACGGATATTCAAGAAGGCTATAAAATTTTATTATCATTCGAAAACCAATTTAATGTATTTTGTAAACATGGAACTATTTGGGACCTCATTTTTGTAAACTCTGATATTTATATAAATCGAATGATAAATCTTTTAAAACGACTCCATTAGAGTTCGTTTTCTATTGTTATGACTGTTGTGCCATGAAGTAACACCCAGTTTGAATTCCGCTGTGTATCACGAAATTGGGGGTGTTACAGAGTGGTATCAGAGCAACAATTTTAGAGAAACGGGTCTAATTGAGACTTAAACTATAACTACTTTTTCAAACAAAAACATTTTATAGCCTTCCATTCTCCGTGCCTTCCATCCTCCAAACGATTATGTGACTTTTAAACATTTTAAGCTACAAAAACATACTAGTATGTTGACATATACACTCGATATATTTTCAATCATTTTAGCTAAACAATGGACTAAACATATCTGCGTATGTCTATTCTAAGGCATTACGACACAATCATATTTTCCCAATCTCCAAATCATGCATCTACTCATGCATTTTAGGATTACGAAACTTTATCCAAGACATTGTAACTGATTACAATGGTCTTTCCTACTTTCGAGACATTGTGAGATACAATGGTCTCATTCATTTTTCAAGACACTGTGAGATATAGTGGTCTCTATTACATTCTCAAACACTATAAATCCTACAGTGGTCTCTATTACATTCTCACACACTGTAAATCCTACAGTGGTCTCTATTACATTCTCAGACACTGTTAATCCTACAGTGGTCTCATTTATTCCTTATACATTGTGAGTTACACAATGATCTCTCCATCATTTCTCAAGACATTGTGAGTTACACAATGGTCTAATTTACTTCGCAAACATTGTAAATTATACAATAGACTCTAGAAATTATCTTATAAAACCTTATGTGATATTGTTTTACATAAAACCCATCATAGTCTATCAATTTCCCTAATGGAAATACAAGAAATAGGATTTCTAAAGGACAAACTGACTCATCATCTACAAAAGCTGAAGTTTAGCAACTTTCTCTACATTCATCAAAGTTCTATTCTGAAACCTTCATTGTTAAAAGTTCGTAATTCTAGCCAAGTATGGTCTACTTTAAAATTACTTAAAACTTTCTTTCCACACGTATCTACCCATACTATCTTCTATGCAATGGAATATGAAAACATAGGTTACAAGTCTTTTATGGCCAGGACTTGCAACTGGATGGTTTGATATCGCCTTTGCTTAGTTGACAATTTCTCAAAAGCTATGGACATATCACAAGTATACCTAAATTAGGTATTTGAAAAATTTATCGAACCTCAGCTAAATATAGTCTAGTCATCTATATTTAACCTAGGGATAGTGGAACATAGTTTGACTAACTATGTTCGACTTAAATTTTTCAAATACTGAGAATAGTTATACAAGTGTTATATTCAGGTTAATTTCCTACTTAAACTCGATAAACCACCAGAATTCACTAAAAAAAATAATAAAAATAAAAAAGATCTAGAGACATGACAGTGTCTTACCACTAAGCGAGATCTTAATACTTAATCATACTACCTAATTTCATTCTTGAAAGTTTTCATTTATGAAATAATCTTAACTACTATCTTGGGATAGTCATCAAATCTTCTCGTCATTTCTTAGAAGTACTAGCCTGTTTAGGTTTCAAGGATATCATTCCGCCATAATCCTGTACAATCTACTTATGATTTTAAAGCAAACTTGACATCTCTACCTAAGAATAATGGTAAGCGTATGCTACACTCTTCTAATCGTCAACATATCACATCATTATCTGAACCCTATTGTAAGTTAATATATAAAACTTCACACTATCGCGTTTCCTTCAAACACTAGTTGACATAAACACTATAGGATATGACCTTCATCCCGAAACCACCTAAGACAATGATCAACTTTGGAAATGGTTTGGATAACCACTTGCCAATAGCAAGAATTTCCTACAACATCATTACAAACCATTTCACATCAACAATATCTTACACCTTTGATTAACAACAGCTACCTTAACAACAACGAAAACTATTCCATTTGAGGCACTATATTGATGAAAGTGTTAGTTAACCATTTGCTGAACTAAGGTGTTTAGGGATCACCCACGAAACAATTAAGGAAACCATAAAAATATAAATTAGGCTCCATGCCGCATACTATCACCAAAAACTCCATGTTAGAAATTAAGGTTTTATTGATAGCCTAGATATAATAAGATATGATTCATTTTTAAGAAAGGGGAAAAGCCAAACTTAAGGTATATTGAACTCTATAAGATTTTAACAAAACCCTTTAGATTACCAACGCCACGACCAAAAACTTAGAATGGTACATAACACATTCTATGACCAGAAACTTAAGAGCGCAAAGATTAGAATTCGGCGCATATAACCATATTTTCCTAGACACTTCAACATTAGTAACACACACTGAATTCCAGGACGAAATTCCCATTAAGGTGGTGAGACTGTAACCACCTGCATTTTTAGGTTACTTTTCATTTTCGATAATTTACTATTCACTTTTACTATTCACTTTCACTATTCACCCTGTAAAATTTTTAATCCACATTCTCGTAAGATAAATTATTTTAGTAATAACTTGAGAGTTCGACAATCGTTAGATCATTTTCGCAAAAGTTATTAAGAAAACATCGTCTTAAAGTTTCATTTTGGTCGGAACACCATTTAGTCATCACGCGCTTAACCAAAATCAACTCTGTCAATTTTCCTCACATCAGATAAATTTTTAGATCACTCATGATTAATTTGAGAATTTTTAAGAATTAATTTTATGTTACCAAATAAGCCCAGCGCAATACGAAACTAAACTTACTTCTTAAACAATTCTACTTACATCCAGACTTAACGATTCCTGCACTGTGTTTCTAATATGTTTTTGACACTTTTACATTTTTTGGAAAAGTCAAACATATTTCCCTCCTCCTTTGACCATAAAGGAATTAACCTTGTACGTTCTACGTTTTTGCTTAAATCGCGTAACTTTTAAACTTCACAAATAACTGTTAAGTTATCCCGCGTATGACGAAAACCATATTTTGACATCTCATATCACTTTTATACTAATTTTAGTCTACTCTAAATAAATTCACGGCCATTTCCCTAAAATTTCGTTCTTTTCTGATAAACTGCGAATTACGCGTTTTTGACCCGTATTTCCAGCTTTAAGCAGCGTTTTTGCACCCAATGAGACTTATCACTCATTTTATATTTTTTGATGGAGTATAATGATGAGTCTCATAATTCCTGTAAGTTTCGTAATTTTACGATACCCGGTTTTACGTTTTATGGCTTAACAACCTACGGTTGGCATTTAACGGAACCAAAACTTACTCTAAACTCAAGATAAGACCAAGACTTATCATCTAAGCCTTATCATCACTTCATGGCCGACCTAGGGGAGAGTCATCATTTTGGTGGCATCATCCTAACCATGGTTCATTTAGATCATTACAAGTGTCCTAACTTAACCATGGTTAATATTTAACCCAATATATGGTTAACCAAACTAACCCTCCTATAAACAGCAAGAAAAAGACATCCTAAGAACCCTCATATTCTGTTCTTGGTCGTTCATATCACAAATCATACACATCTTCTGTCATTTGATCTATAAACTCCAAGTTTATGCAAGGAAGTTCCAAAGATCAAGCTACTACATCAAATCTCTAGCAAGTTTAAGTGATCTTCTTGAGTTTAAATCCACTAAAGTCACTTAGTACTTCATCACCAAATCTTTAAGATTGCAAGGGTGCCAAGGTGTGGAAAGCTAGCTCAATCCGAAGTCTCAAGCGATCAATCAAAGTCATATCCTTACTAACTTACTCCTTTCTTAAGTGAAAGCCAAAAGTTGTAAAGCAACTTATAACCACCATCATCTCATCTTTATTATTCATAATCTTAAATATTTCATGCTATATATATTGTTACTATGTTGATTCATGATGTACATATACTCAATCACATGTTTTAATTTACATATCGTCATAAAAGTAACAAACTAGTAAACTAGTCATATTCTACACATTTGAGACCATTAAAATCAGTAACCTATGGACTTTCTAACTTACATACTACGGTAGACAAGATAAAAATGTAAACATAGCAACTTGAATCACCCGAAACGGACAAACGAGTTAAAAGTTATAAGCAAAAGAAGTTGGCGAAACCTAAACGCCAAAACTGCCATGTATAAGTTGTTAAGGGTCTGGTCGTGTAAAAAGGGGTACTTCTGGTCCGAATCATCAAAAAGTTAAAACATGAAAGTTGTCCGGAACGACGTTTTCCTTCAGTACAAAAGAAGCTCGGACCTTACAAACGCATAAACAGGCCATTATCTTTCAAAAACAGAAACTGCCCTTTTATATGGTCTCATAACTATACTTTTGTCACAACTAAAAGCAAACCAAGAGGCGTAATGGCCTTAAGCCGAGACCACAGCCACGACTAAGGCCAAGGCTAAGTCTCAAGACCATGGTAGTCTAGAACAAAGCCACGGCAAGGCCATGGCTAAAGCCTCAAGGCTTCCTAAGCCGAGACCGTAAACCAAAGGCCTTAGCCTTGACAAACCTAAACGTATACAATACAATTTGGATCTACTCGCTCGATAAACCATGAAACTATAGTTGTAATAACCAACATTACAATTTAGAAATCTTGTGAACTTTTCTTTAAACACTTGTGACATAAATTATAACAATACTTGTGATAACCATTATGATTTCCAATCATAACCAAACAAACATGTAACTTATGTTTGCAAACCATATGGACATTTTTGACACTTATGATATATAAACAAAACATATGTCTTATCTATTAAAGTGCTACAAAACTAGGGAGTTCATGTGAGGGGTTTCATTTGATTAAAACGTATCGACGAGTTGCTGGATTTATGATTTAAAGTGTTCTAGCTCCTAGAACGTTTACTACATGACCTCTGAATTATGATGGCCTGAACGGTAGTACGATATGTATAAACTAAACACGTTTTCACAACTAGACCATTTCTATAAACGACATACACAAAAACCATGTACTACAACATGATAAACATAGAGACGTATATAGTTTTGTTATTTCTTTCGCATCATTATTTCAAACCTAAGTCGCAACATCCTATTCTAGGTTGCTCGTAGAAATTCTCACGGCATATCCGTCATTCTCATTATACATTTGATATCATTTACTCCGAGGTGAGTTCATAGCCCCACTTTCTATTACTTAATTGTTTTATAAACCCTTGGGGGAGATACATGCTTTATTTTAATTCGAACACATTGCTTTCAAACTGTATACTTATCTGATTATTTTATTAGCACTAAGTTTTCGCATTTGCCAAACTTAAGTCCCTTAATCATGAATCATTAATCACTATGTGAGAGTGGGCGTGAATATTGTGAATTGATCTATTGGGATTGACGAATCCCGTTTGTGTTGACCGTGTAGGCAAACAAACGCACTATATCTGAGTAACATTGGTAAAAACGGTAATTTTACCTGATAGGGCATGCACCGACATTTTCTCCAATTAATTTTGGAACACGTTAACTCCTTGATTGCATGATGCTTAGTCTAATAAATAACTGTTTTGGTTTTCAAACCATTGGTGTGAATTTTTAACTCACACTACAAACATTATGTGTTCAACTGATTTCCTAAACTCTATGAATTTCACTCAACCTTTGTGTTGACAGTTTTAAGCATGTATTTCAGGTCCATAATGTCGGAAGCTGGCACGGAGGAGCACGGATACTCAAGAAGGCTATAAAATTTTATTACCATTCAAAAACCAATTTAATGTATTTTGTAAACATGGAACCATTTGGGACCTCATTTTTGTAAACTCTGATATTTATATAAATCGAATGATAAATCTTTTAAAATGACTCCATCAGAGTTTGTTTTCTATTGTTATGACTGTTGTGCCATGAAGTAACACCCAGTTTGAATTCCGCTGCGTATCACGAAATTGGGGGTGTTACAATACGACTCTCCAAAGCCTAATGTCTTTACTCACTAAGGATAACTGGGATTTACTATTTGGGATTCATTGTTTTTCAAGATATGTTTGATATGTACTTCCAACCTCCAACGAATGTTGATCATCTAGTTTTGGAAGCTCATGCTCCGGTTCCTACTGACTCAACTGGTTCACCATCTAAGAAGTACTTCTCGGAATTCTCAAGAAACCCAATCTCTAGTTATTCCTCAAGGCGTTGATATTGACTATCGTAATACTGCAGTTGCGCTATTGAATAATGATCCGCTCTTTGGTATTCATTTGCCAAATCTTCACGGATTATTGTTCCTCTCATTATGCACGCTATAAATCAACCACATGACCATTAAGGAACATGACTACCTCATCCGGTTGAAGACATTATTGGTGAATCTTCCATATCAGTCTCTACATGTATACCTTTAGGAAGAATGCATTGATGTTGAGGAATCATTTGTTCTGGTTCATTCAGTGGGTCAATGTACATCCGATTGTATGTTTATTCATGTGTTGGGCATTTGACACAAGTTGATTACTTCAGAGTTAATCATTTATCACTTATTTGATATTGAAGTTGACTTTCTACAAAGGCGTGTTCTTATTTGATAACTTGCTCGAGCTTAAGAATTTGAATTGAAGACTTGGTTTATCTAGTTACCAGCAGTCGGGGTGGATGGTTGAAGACCTGGTTAACTATCACTATTAGGAGTTACGTTGCTTTACTCAGTGTCACATGCAGATGATGGTGTGGATAATATCAAGAGGTGTTAATGTCTCATACTTTGGTTGAGTATTGAGTACTTAGAGATTTGCTTGAAGCATAGATTCTCGACACCGTTCTTCCATCATTAAGTGCAAGCTTAAGATACAAATGTCGGGAATTCGACTTCAGTTTCAAGTTTGTTATATCAAGTTTTCTTCATTAGTGATCACTTCAAATTGTCTACATATGGGTTGATAAAGATAGTCAGAGAGAGTTTCTGTAGTAGTTGATTCTCACAAGATTCAGTTGAGCTAACTGTTTGTTCTTCTCTATTTCAAGAGTATTTGTCATGTATAATGTGTTGCTGATTCTGAGGTATCAAAACCAGCAAGAGGGAAGGAGATATACATATAAACACACAACGAGTACAGGGGATGAACTTAATACTTCTTCTCTATTGAAGTAATCCCGGGAAAGACAAATGTCATAACCGCAGAGAAACTCTGTGTTTAACTCGTATCCTTTGGTGTGTTATTCCAACTATTTGGGGGAAGGATGTATTATTCCAACTATTTGGGGGAAGGATATATTATTCCAACTATTTGGGGGAAGGATGCATTATTCCAACCATTTAGGGGGAACTGGTCTATGGATACTTTTGGTATGTGTTAACTCAGCTTTTAGTAGGAAGAAATATAAGAAGAATATGTAGAGTGTGAGATGATATTGCTTATCGACATCGTCTATATGATTTATGGTAGCGCTTCCGGTTATTGCTTCATGTACACAATGCAATGATGATTTCGATGAGATTGCAACCATCAGGGGAGAGACATGTGTACATCAAGGATGCACAACATGTTCACTTGATCGAGCTAATTTAGTTATTCTGGAGTTGACATCGGCAAAGATGATTAGTGACTCAACATGTTACATGGATGTCATCGTTTCTACTCTTGTTGGGTACATGTGTACATTATAGGCTAATTGGTTATATGATAGATAACTGGAATGCATTTGATGAAATGAAGATGTTGATATAGTGTTCTCCCGAATAGACAACTGCTCAAACTCGAAAAGTAATGTGTACATCGAGGACGCACAACAGGATCATGTGATCTGGCTTAATCATTTATTTCGGGTTTAATAACCGCATAAATGATCCGTGTTAACTTGTTACTTCGTTGTTATCGTCTTCTTCGGGTTCCTAAGCTTCATACAATTAGACTATTTGCTTCACTTCTTCTTTTTGGGGGAAATGGTCTTTTTACGAGGATTGTCGGTTTGGGGGGAAGCTGCCAAAGATTCACTGTTAGAAGGCTCAAGATCTTGCGACGATTCAGGAGCCTCGGATGCTTTGGTGGTGAAAGTTTAGAGAGATGATGACTTCTATCTTCTACAAAGTGCTAAACGATTTCCTTATCTCGGTACTCGTATCATTATCTTCTTAAACTATTTCTCTATCTATGTAAATAATTTTCAAAAACCAAAATACAAAAATATAAAACCAACAAAAAGAAAAAAGAAAAATATAAAATAAACAAAAACCCATAAAAAATCGGAATATTTAAAATACCAAAAAAATTGTTTTCTCAAGACATGTCTTCTGGTATCGATAACATCTACGATCTTAGAAATGTCATTCAATAATGGCACGGGACCATAGATGAAGTTCGAGTAGGAGGTGTAAATATTTCTTTTCAATACTTGTCTAAAAATTATGGCTTACAGTTACTTCAGACTGTAACCCGTGCTTAAACCATGGTTTACTATTATTTCAGATAGCAACCCGTTCTTCATGAAAGGAAAGTGTTGCGCTAAAAAAAATTTCATAAATTCGTGCACTTATCCAAAACCGATTTGAGGAAAGCAAGTCACCAAAAAGAATGTTGTTCTTACATAAATGTTTTTCTTTCTAAAATTCTCCAGAAAAATATTTGTTGTATTTCAAAATGGTGGAAATCGAGTTGTTTGAAAAATCAGTCAGAATCATAGGTTTCATATAATTTGGAAACTCAATCAATGACTTTAGCACTTTCAAACTTTTCATAAAATGAGTCATTAATTGAGGGTGAGAATGTTTTCAAATTTATATCATCTATCGGGATTATCTAATCATCCTATGTGCTTAACTGAAAAAGATAATTGCCTATGTTGAAGGACTAGGAATCTAGGATGTGATTATTATGATTAGATGATTAGAGTTTGATAAACATATAATTCACATGCCTTTTGTGATCTGATTGATATGTTGGATAACTATAATTACTCGATTGTTGTTTGGGTGTTGTCAACCATCATATATCTGTTTGTGTTGACTAACGTATGCAGATAAGATGGTTTATAAGAATGTTCCCGATCCGGATCCCACAATGAATATGATTGGATGCCTAAAGGAAAGGGTAACTATTTCTTGGGTCGACAAATGAAGAAACGGAGCTTAATTAGATCTCTCCATGGATAGTTGGCACGTTAGATGCAACTTAAGAGATCTCACTGCATCTGCAGATGGTTTTCTTCCTGCCCTACAGCAACAACAGAAGCTTCTTAACCACCTAACATATCTTTGTACATGACAAGTAGTGAATAATACCATTTTTCAAAAATTTGTTAAAATTATTTTGAAAATGAAAAAATATTGTTTTGAAAATAAACTGAACTCATATTTTGGAAATCAACCAGACTTCATTTCTAATATAAGTCACTCAATCAACGACTACGGTCATTGATTGAGGGGGAGAGTGATTTCAAACTTAAGTATTTTCAAACGATATTTCTTCATAAAAGTCCGTTTGTACAAAATAAGTGGTGATCTAAAGATTTAATGCTATGTCATGGTATGATTTTCTTTAAAACTCAAAGATCTTACAAAATGAAATTTTTTCTGTTCTTGTTTGATTGTGAAATTGTTTTATTTTTTCTTAAAGATCTCTTAAAAACTATCATACCAGACACTAACAATCTTTATTGTCTAAAATTGATCCTTATCAGTATATTTCAAAATTAAAGCATGCCACATCTTTCCCCAAAATCTTTTAAATGATTTAAATCAATTGGGATCACAAATCTCAAAAGGTTTGAAGTTTTTGATCGGGGGAGAGATCGTTAGTTAAATCTCAAATCAGTTTTAAAGGGTGATTGTTTCAAAAGCACTCCTTCCTTCATGTGCCAAACGATTTCAAATACATAATGCACATGATTGTGGAGGAGCATTTAACCGTAAACCTGAAGAGCTTTTAAATCAGGCACATTTTCTCCCATGTTTTCTAAACCTTATTAAATCACTTGGGATCCAAAATCTCAAAGGGTTTGATAATTTTGATCGGGGGAGAATTTGTGATTTAATATGAAATTTGATAAAAGATGATCGTTTTGATTCAAAGTGCAAGTTCTCTCTAATATGTGCTAAACTCTTTCGTATATCGATGCACATATTGAGGGGGAGCGAATGGTTTCTATTGGCAATCATGAAAAGTACTTCAAAAAACCTCTTGCCTCTATGTGCAAAATGATTTTCAAAAATCCAATGCACATATTGAGGGGGAGGAGTTACCAAGAAAATCAAATGGCTTTTTCTACAGAAATTGTGATCAAGAAATTATTTCAAAGAACTCTTGCCTCCATGTGCTAAACAATTTCAAAATCATATGCACATGTTGAGGGGGAGCATTTCTAAATGATCAAAACAATTAAGGTACAAAATGCTTTGATTTTATATCACAAGTACCTTGATTGATTTTCCCAATGATTTTTCAATTGGTTTCAAGAAGGAAAGAACAATACTAAAAGACCGACCAATTTACTTTATGCATGGTGTTATAAGGACGGTTAGGTTAGGTATTCGTTCCCACGATCCCGCCAGAGCCAGAGGGATCTACCCAGGGATAATCTACTAGATAGTGTGGAAGTCCTTAGGTATGATGAAAAAAGGAGAAAAATGAGAATACGGGAAGAGTGCTGATTGAGACAGAGCTAGTACTGGAATAAACCCAACAAGGTTCTAGTCATGAAGTCTCGGTAAGCATTGAAGAGGTTGAAGAATGAAAAAGAATTGAATGTGAAAAGGGTGAAAAGAAATAGCCCTCCATTAATTCAACCTTAGGGCAAAAACCGGGTTCAATACATATGCTACTGGTGTTTACTAAGGTAACACTGGTATTGAAGACAAGACGTCATGGACCCAGTGACGCACTACACTAAACTTCCCAAGCTACTCAAGTTCCTCTTAAAAGGACTTGTTTCATTCTCACGGGGAACCTACATAATCTATCGACTTTCTCTTAGAGATTGTTGATATTGAAGAAGGAGACCTTCTCCCTAGTCTCCGGCATAGGAAACCAAATATGCACGATTGAGTGTAGAGCCAAGAAATTATCCACAATATCTCATTAGGACACAAAATTAATGAAGACTTGCTGTTTCACACAATGTGGAAAGTAAGTATATATTAAGAGTCCTACGCACTATCCTTGTAGTATTGCAAGAACATCCGAGTGATATGAAAATATTCAAGATGAAGATGGATATCCTTCTAGAGCCAACATCAAACAAGCTCTTGGTGGGTGACATGTGAGATCTTTCAAAAGATCAAGCTTGTGACAATTGGATAGAAATGATGGGGCGATTCATTCTTGAATCAACCTTGGTCCAGGAAATGAATTGACGAATACTTTTGGAAATACCGTTCGATGTGCAAATCTTCTTTTCTCTAGCACATCAAATGTGTATTCATGTTTTCAAACACAAAAAGTATCTCTGATTGAAAAAATACTTTTGGAAAAACCGTTCGATGTGCAAATCTCTTCTTTTCTCTAGCACATCGAATGTGTACTCTTTTTCAAATACAAAAAGTATTTCTGATTGAAAATTTATCTTTCTCATAAAACCTTCGTCGTATTGCAAAACTCATTCTTCTAAGCAATACGCGATTGTTTTCAAATCAATTTTTCATCAATCAGTGAATCTCAATTCGCTGGTTCACTCACTCCATGTTGTCTTCTTTGAGACGTTCTGGTTTGAGAACGGCTAGAACAGCTGTGAAACCCTATCAAGGAGATTCTTCGGAACTCTACCTGATCACAGGCAGTACTTGTACTGATCAACGGGGAACCGTGGGCCGTGTACCTTAATTCGATGAAAGTGATCAAAGATACTTTCGTGTGTTTTATTGCTAACTGTTGTTTGCAGGTACATTTGGACGGTTGTAGCTGATCAGAATTGAGAAGTCAATCCAAAGCCACATGCTCACAGCATCCACACTTAATTGAAGAAATCATAACTAGTGCATATCTACATAACCTGGCTCTGATATTTTTTTACTTTGCGTCTGCTACGCTGCTACAAATATCATGAACCAGTAAAGCTTCCGCTACTCTGATGAAAAGATGTCATGATCCAAAAGGTGTGAGCATGTCGGTCCATAAGTCACAACATCGCATGAAGGAAACACAACAAAGGGTGATTCAGAGATTTACTGTGGCTGATGATCTCAAAGAAAGCTCAAAGATCATCAAGATGTGGATCAGTTAAAGGCCTCCACTAAAAGTACAAAATAATCGGACTTTCAGGTATCACTACTAAAGTACAAAGATTATGGGATTGAAGAATTGAAGTCTACGAGCTCGAGCATGAAGATAAAGATAGAATGCTAGGATACAAAATGTATTTCATGGGGTGACCTCCCTTAGGGGAGATTGTTAGGATTTAGAAAATCCATGTTTGTTATTACAAATATCGTCATTAAACGTTATTTATATTTTTGATCTTTGCCTAAGTTTTGTTAACGACAAAAGTAAATTTAATTTATAAAAGATTAAAGCTTGTCAAGTTTATTAGATATTAAAACAAGCTTTCTCAAACAATATATTCATCATTCAATCATTTACATTTATGATTAGTAACATCTTGATATGAATCTAATCATTATGTATGATAGTAGTTTATAGAATGTGTTAGGTTCTTAAAACCAAACACTACTTAAGCATTTGCATATTTCTATAAATAGTAATACAACTTTTGACATCATGTATTACATCATTGAAATCATTAGAAGATTTCATTAGATATTTTGTGAAGATTTGTACTCTTCATATCTTGCACAATCTCACTTAGATAGAGTTGACTTTAGGCAAGATTTGATATCTTGGCTGTCAGACCGGCGGTACCAAAATGGTACACGGGCGGAACCCTTTTAAGGGGTCCGCCGTCCGTGGACGCTCCTGTCCATTTTGGCTATAAATAGCAATGCCAAGCCAAGTAGTTTTTCATCCCTTTCTAACATACTCTCATACATATCTTCTCTCTAACCTTTCTAACTCAGTTTCATATCATATTAGTGATCTCTTTTGTAGCAAAGAAGATCAAGTCATATTCAAGCTTCAATGAGAAGTTGGAAGTCTTGTTTGTTTAGTGTTGTATGATCTAGTGTTGATCCATACTCCATTGTTGTATCAAACCATCATAATCTTGTGAGTGTGAGTGGTTAGTATTTTAGTCCTCAAAATACATTGTGTGTGGGAGTAGTTGTACCCTTGGAAAGAACTCGACATCTAGCTTAGTGTCGGAAATAGTGTAAGCGAAGTGTAAAGGTTTTCTCCGCCGGTGAAAGGAGCTTGTTGACTAGTGAAGTTAAACTCTCGAGTGTGAGACTCGAGGAGTGGAGTAGGGCAAGGAAAAAGAGTCCTTGTAGGCCGAACCACTATAAACAACTTGTTGTGGTTTGATCATTTCTTTCCTTATTTACTTATTACACATTGCTTGCATATTTCATTAACATACTTAAGATCAATATCAATTGATCTTTCAATAAGTTTCAAAACAAAGTTTTTAATCGGTAAACTATTCAACCCCCCTTCTAGTTTTCTACAATGTTGAAGAGTCGGTCACCCCAACTCTATTCTTGCATATGTTAGCTCGTAGACATTATGTTATTTACTAGTTATTTTAGTTAGTTATTTAGTTTAGTACAACACCGTAGAGGACGGACGGGTCTTTACCCACTGTATGCCTGATCCACAGTCCGAAGGAGGACGTTTAGTATGTAACTATAAATACCCTCTACCTCCCAAGGTAGAGGGTTGGACCTTTCACTCAATCTAACCTTCTTTCTTTTGTTTACTTTTCCTCTCTAGAAAGGCTCCCATCTCCCACTTTCTCTCTCTAAACTCTTGCATAATTCGACCCATATATTGAATGTATGATGTGTTTATGAAAACCAATATCTTACACTTCTCCCCCTTTTTGTGGAAACAAAAAGAGCGTCGAAAAGAAACTAACACATTGTTTTAAGAAAAACATGTAAAAAGAAAAGATGTAAAGAGAGCAAGTGACGGGAATGGTTCTCGTCTTAACTCCCCCTTGATGAGTCCATCCCTTTGTGAGGGCGTCAAGTACATAAAAGTAAGTAAGCTAATGTATTGCAATTATGTTTGAAAATGGTTCGTCCTTGTGACGAAAATGCTCCCCCTTGAAGATTGCAACGTTGCAATGGGGCGTCATGAAGTGTAATCCAAATAAGGATTAAGTTGCAAATGGTTTTGCAATGTATGGTTTGACACAAAGCTCCCTCTAGCTTAGGGTGTCAAGTTCTTCATGTGTATTTTGAAAATCTACAAAATAAAGGTTAGAAAACAAGAGTATAGTGCATAAATTCCTGCAAATTAGACTTAAGTTAGTAGAAAATTGTTCTTCTGTACCATGGATCCCACGGTTCCCCTTTTTGTGGGATCCGTCTAGGCAATTTTCAGGGATCCGTCTATCTGGTGACTAATTTTCAGCAATGGTGATATACCAAACAATGCTAAATATGAAAGTGAGTTATGTGTACAAACAACGAACATATACTCAAAGAAATATGGAAAATAAGTTATCATTCAATAAAACAAAGAGATAATCAACAAATCTCCTAAAACTAAGAGAATGATCAAGCCATGTAATACATTTTCTACTTAATGCTAATGAGGAATCTTAAACTTAAGAAGCAACCACGTTCTTAAGGATGATCAAACATAAAAATGGGATTCCTAAACGTTCTAAGTTGAGCTTAAGACTAAGACACAATTTTTTTGGCTCATGGTTGTTTACGTTTGTTGACCTCTTTGAAACGTTCGAGGAGGTGATAAAACATGAAACGTTGCTCTTCACGTAGTTCATGTATCAACCTTTCAACATGTTGACAATGATAGCAATCCTTGTCATGGTTTTGAGGAGATGGTGGTAAAAGTTGAGCTTCTTGAAGCGGAGGTTCAAGTGAAGTGAGTTGAGGATCCTCAAATAAAAGAGGAATTGGTGGAGGCTCATTAAGTGGTGGCTCAACAAGGTTTGAGGTTGGAGGTAGAGAAGTGCCAACTTCCATGTGGTCGGGTGGTTGACTTTGATGTCTCCTCATAATCCAAAATGGAATATTGTAGGGAAATGGAGAAGTTGACATTGGTGCAAGTGTTGATTCAACACTTTGGTTTTGTTGTACAACCTTTTCTAGTGAACTTGTTGGTAATGATGGAGAATGAGATGGCCAAGGAGGTAAGTTCTCTAAGTTTTGAGAATGTAGAGATGATTGTGAGGTGTTAAATAACGTGGCTTTAGGCACCAATGATGTTGATTGAGTTGAAAAGGGTATGTTTGGTTTAGTAGAGTTTGGTGATGATATTCTTATGGGAACAATTCTCTTGGGAACTAGTTTGATTGGCTTATTTGGTGTTGGGGAAATCATAGCATTTGTGGACTTAACCGGAGATGATTCGGATGAGGAAACTTCATGTATGACCCTATCAAGCTTCTTGGGTGGTTCTTGGGTGGATGAGTTAGCACTAGGAGCTTTTCTCATGATGAAATGAATAAGGAAGATGTTTCTAATTGCTGACAATCATGTTTGTGTTTGATTACTAAGGAGTTCTAGCAAGATGACTTATAAAGGGAAGAATTTGGCAAGTGGACTTAAGCAATTAAGATTCATGGAAATGTGATAATTAACATGCACAAGATTCAAGTTCAGAGTTTCACTGATCTAGGGACTTAATAAAGATGAGGTGGAGTGTTCAAGTTAGCAAGATGAGCTTGAAATGATTGTTTTGGCTAGAATTGACATAATCTGTCACCCGGATCCCACGGTTCCCTCTTTTGAGGGATCCGTCTAGGCTAATCCTAGGGATCCGACTCTCAGCAGCTATGAAAGGATAAAAATGATGTTTTTAAGGTCTAAGATCTATACCATCTTGAGTGTTTCAGTCCTCCTAAGTATCTTAAATGTGGGTGTCCTTGAATGATCAAGAGCAATGAGTGATATAGCTAATGATTGCCTTTTATGGGAGAAAAATGAGACTAAATGGCTACCAATGGATGTTCAAGGATGACACTAAGAGTTTTGATGGTGTCAAATCATAATAAATGATCTAGAGATCAGATGTTAGCTTGAGATGGAGTTTGAAAAATCCTTAAAAATCAAAATAATTGAAAAACTAATTTTTGACCCGTTTTGAGATAAAGATAGCTAGAAACAATTTCCTAAAATTGTTCAATATGTCCATCTAAGTGTTTTGAAAAATGAAAAGCAATTTGTGAGTATTGAAGCAGAAATATGGTGAGTTTTGAAGACTTGATAAATCAAAAGGTACTTTGAATAAGATCTTTATGTAAGCAATGAGTGGGTTTAAGGCTTTCTCATTCTTGAAGAAGACTTAGTTGAGTTCTAAAAACTTATGTTTAGCTAGTGTGAAGTGATCTAGTCAACTATTTTGATGTATGGGATACTGTATTGCTGATCTTTTGTCACGGATCCCACGGTTCCCTCAAGGGAGGGATCCGTCTAGGCTAATCCTAGGGATCCGGCATCTGCAGATCAGAACCATCACATAATCAAGTTCAGATTTTGCACTTAGAAAAATTCACTAATAACCATTAAGCTAAACAACGATATAAACATGTCATCACATAAAACATCTCATAGATAATGGTAGAAATAACAATATCCAAGTTAACACAAACAAGAGTACTAAAACATAGTCATTCACATATTAATCAAATGTCTCAAATTAAAAATAGTCCTATAGTGTATTTTGTCAATCCTTTCTTTTCCTCTTTCCTGACTTTGTGAAGTGATACGCTAGGTTTTGAATCATACCCCTCAATTGTTTGAATTATGCGGTCTCATTTGGAATAGTTGGAAGTCGTTGATAGTAATCAAAGGGTTCCAATTCGATGTTAGCTATGGGGTCAGCATCTTCTTCTTCTTCATCTTCTTCTACTTCACCATCTGAGGAATCCGAGAGAGCTTTAGTTTTTCTTCCATTGACCGTGAACCGTTTAGGGGGTTGTTTGGTAAGAGGTACCATGACGTGATCGGCAAAGAAATGATCATCGTTGATAGGAGATGGTTCAAATGCACTAACATACTTACAAAGTCGTGTTAGGAGCATACCATATGGAAGTACCATGTTGGAAACTTTGAATACCCCGGCCATCCTCTTCACCGTGTAATAGGCGAGATTAAATGGCTTTTGGTGGATAAGACAATAGATCATTTGCACGAGACACGCATTTAGATGATCCTTGTTACCAACTAGGCTAATGACATTTTCCCTAAGAATTTCTTCCCATTTTCTAAACATGGGGTGCATTTCAAAAATTTCCATTTGAGAGGGATCACGGTGAATGAGCTTCTTGTTTCGGTTGAGACAGGATTGGTCGGCTCTTACATTGAAAATGGCGTCTCGGACGGTTTTGGGTTCATCAAGAGGAGTATGGTATATTGGGTCGGGATCAAGAGCAAAGGATTGACAAGATATCGCCCAATCTTGAGAGTACATACAAATTCCTTCACAAGGAATATGAAGAATTTGAGCGAATGTGTTGAGAGGTAGCGTGAAGTTTTGTTTGTTGATGATGAAGGCGATTGAAATGCTTTCATTGGTGTTTCGAATGATCCTAATGCTTTTGTAAAATTCAAAATCAAAAACCAGACAAATTTGTTCATCTATGTCAACAAGACAATCAAAGTTGATTGCCAAGAGGATTTGACAAATGTCGGTATTTTCAAGGAAACATTCCTTGACTATACGTCCTTCGTGGATAAGTCGTTTTTTGAGTCTTTTGAAGACTTTTCGGTCGATTTTTGATAATCCAACTTTTCGATAGTAATGGATGAGGTAATGGACGGTATCATGATGGTCTTGTTGAGTGGCTTTAGGCATGGTTGGTCCTAGAAACACAAATATTCCAATTAGGTAAACTTAGTTGAGATGGGTTTATGGTTTTGATTTGTATTAACAATGTTGTGAACACAATGTAATCCTAATTGTGTTAAAAGCCCCTTTTAATGATTAATTTTGAAAACCCTAATTGAATTAATTGATTAGAAATTGTGAAACCATAAACCCTAGGATGAGGATGATAAAAATTAGAACAAGTTAGTGTAATTACTTACAATGGTGTTCTAGAGAAGAATACTTGAGGGTATGGAGTCCTATGAGGATAAAATCAGTTCTTGAGTCATTTTGTATTATGTGGGGAGAGGGAAAATGATCAGTGACGATTTTCAAATGCGTATAGTTGTGTTCTGTCCCACGGTTCCCCCGGATCCCTTGTATTTGGGATCCGGCTAGTACAACTAGAAGGATCCGGCTACTGTGGATAGAAAAAGGGTTGTTTGGCATTATTTTTGTGGTAGGCTATAAACTAGCTTACGGAACAAAAATAGTTTAGAGGTTTCAAATAAAAAGATGTTTTGGTTGACGGGATTTGATAAGTTAATTATCAAGGATCTATTTATGACGACAGCGTTAGTTTGACAAAATCAAGCAGAATACTATTCCCGATGATGAGTAAGTCAGGAAAGTGACGAAAGAGATACTTTTAAGAGACTAGCAATTATTAAAAAAACAAGAACTATGATATCAACATAATCATGTAAGCTAGCTAATGAAAAGTAAATATACCTTTATGCTTCTTTGTTGTTCCCCGTTCACTATCGTTTAAAACAGTTTAAGAATCAAAAACAAGTTAATAGTGAACAATGACTGAAATTAACATAAGTAAAACACAAAAAGTAATTTTTAACATCATATTCTTTATTAGAAATTAATCAAAAAGAATACGTTACCCAAGTACTTGCGGAATAGTACTTGGGATTGAAATAACAAAGTTTGGTGACTCCTCTCTAAGCTCAGGCTAAGTCTGAGCACAACTCTTAAAGCTCACTGAGCTATCTCAGGAACTAAGTTGTATTTGGAGGAGAGAAAAGATGGCTTGCGTGTATGTGTGTTTTTACAATTCACAAGCTCTACCTTTTCACTCCATCTCTTATGCTATTTATACATGTATGAGTTTTAACTCTTTCCTAAGTGACAAACTGACATCATACAGAAGACAAAATACTGATGTATTTTGTCTCTGTTTACAAAGACTATTCTAGGTAAGAGACAAGACTACTTTCCAAAAGTCAGTGATGACACTGAGCCTGATCTTTAGCCATTCAGGGAAAGTTGACTTTGGTTGATAAGGACATAGTCTTATCTGATTCAAACTTATCCCGCCTTGTCCCGCTCTTTCTTCAGTCTTTACATCCTTCAGTCTTCTACTTCAGTTTGTCTTCAGTGTAAGTAGTTGGAGAGGAGTCTTGGGGATTCAGTGAGTTATTGTCATCACTCACTGAATCCATCATCTTCTTCTTGACTCAGTCTTCACCCTTTAAGTTCCGCCTTACTGAGTGGAGAGACTTCTTCTACGCCTCGTACTGAGTATCCCGAAGATGACTCACTAAGAGGCTATGCAATCAGTGACCTGTTTAGTTTTTAATGGACTAAACACTTGGGCTATTTTCTATTCAAATCCTAGATTAAGGGGTTTGGGTATTTACTGAATCCAACAGTCTCCCCCTATTTGGATATACAAATAGCCTAAGTGTTTGATCAGTGTAAGTGAGCTAATGGCTTCTTCTTACACTGAATGTACTAATGAATACAATAAGGAACACTGAATATTGATCAAATTACAAGGTTCCTATTACTAGTACAAAAGATAATTCTAAATGATGTCAGTCCAGATGGATTCCCAGAGCTTCAAGCTTGACTTTCTTGGTGATGAGTGTTTCCCTGTCAGGATGGTCTCTTATCTTTGCGTTTAAGTCAGTGCAGAACCTGATATTCGCAGGAGTCTGAATTTGAGAGGCCACTAGAATATAGTTGATCATTGTAGCCACTCCCGCCTAATCGATATCACTCCACCTTTGGAATGATGGGTTTCCATAGACATCAATGAAAAATAACCCTCTTTCAGGCTTTTCAATCACTAGATTTTTCACAAATTTCACTCCTTCAGGCAGCTCCCTATTACACTCCAGTCCAGGCACTTTAATCTTAGGTTGGAACTCAACTCTCTTCTTTTTGCCAGTGGATGATTGTGGTTGAGATCCTTGAGGTGCAGTTAAGGCAGGCTGAATTTCCAGTTGTGCTGGTGAATCCCTCAGTCTTTCATATCTTTTACTGAGCATCTTCATCAGCTCCTTAGCCACTGTATTTTGCTTCTTTTCCATTATTGGACCAAGTTCATCGAGTTCAGTGATCCCAAAGTCAGTGAATTTTAGGGGATCATGAACCTCAAAATGCCTTTTATCAACCCCTTGTAGACGTTCATTGCCAGTGGTTTAGACCTGGGAATGATTTTGACATCAGTGATCTTCTTAGGCAGTCTTCTGCTTGTCATTGTCCAATTATAATGGTCAATTCTTGCTTTCCTGATGGCTGCAGTTCTTTTATTCTTTTCTTCCAAATGCTTTTTCATTTCAGCCATTTTTGCTGCCTGAGCATCCTTGAACTTCTGTCCTGCCTGACCCTTTTCAAGTTTCTTAGCATCAATTCCAATGCTTTCAGGTTCCTCGGTAAACATTTTAACTAGTGCTTCCTTACTCTTCTTATCTTCCTAAGCTTGTTTCAATCTCCTTTCTTCTTTAGCAAGATACTTACTTAGCTGTTGAGGTGTGAGAAGGTATTCAGTGTCACCGATTTTGTAGGGAATCTTCTCAGGCTCAATAGTTGTCATGATGTCTTTTCCTTTGTCCTGGCATGAGGAAGATGATGCCAACAGGGGCGGTGTTGTTGTTGTTATTGGTGTGATTACTGTCAGTGTTGTTGTTGAAGGTGTTGGTGGTGGGATGGATGAGATGGGTATTGCTGAGACTGGTGCAGATGATGATGTTGGAGCTACAAATACTGATGGTGTTTGCGCCCCCTCAGTGTGAAGAGGAGCTTCTTCAGCAGTATTCTCCCCCTCAACTATTGCCGGAGCTTCAGTGAGGGCAAGAGTTGGTGTTGGTGCTGAGGGGGAAGGAGTTTCTTGACCCTTGAAGGCCTGATAAATTTCAGTGATCATTGCCTTTATATCTGAAGTGTTTGTTTGAATGCCAGTGAACTTTGCTTCCAAATTGGCATGAGATAATTCCAAGGCTGTCATCTGAGGCCCAAGATTCCAAGCCATGAAGGATGATTCCTTAGCCAGATTAGCCACATGAGCATCAAGAGAACCCAATGTAGATTGTAGGGACTGAACAGAACTCTGTAGGCCTTGAACATTGGCAGATTGAAGCATATCAATCAGGTCAGTGAGACGGGAGGAATTCTTCATATAAACTTCAGTGGCTTCTAGCACTTTAGAATTGAGTGATGGGTCCTCCTTGACAGTCTCTTGATATCATCTATTGATGAGCCACACTTCTGAAGATACTCTGGAATTTTACCCAGGTTTGCATTCTGTTCGTCAATCTGTTGATACATAAGATCCCTGTGTTCGTGAACATTTTCATTGAAGGTGAGCACATCGGATTCAAGATCAGCGTAACTGGCAGCGCCTCAGTGTGTTGTTCCTACACTGTTTCAGTGACCCCAGAGTATAACCTTCTTGAAGCTTTGTGACCCACTAAACAAGCTGCCTTTCAGTAAGTGGGAGAACATTATCAAATGTTTCAAATTCATCAGTGGAGGAAGAGGAGTCATCACTTTCATGCTGGAATGGTGATCAGTATGCTCCTTTGGATCAGGCTGAGGCTCTTGTTCAGATTGAACCTCAGCATCCACTTCTTCCCCAGCTGATAAACTTCATCATCAGTTTCAGCAAGCTCATCTTCTGAAAAGAGTATTCCAGTAACATCAGCAGCGGTTAACAAGGGGTTGGTGATGGGTTCCATATCAGCGGGTGGTATGTTTCCCTCTGAGTCTTTATCCCCCGTTGACCCCTCGGACACTGGTGGGCATTTCCCAGTGCCTTCGCTGGAGTCAGGATTGGTTGTGGGTTCCATATCGGCGGGTTGTTCCTTTCCCTTCGAGTCCCCTAGTGACCCCTAAGACACTGGTGGGTGTTTCCTAGTGCCTTTAGCAGAGTCAGTGATAGTTGTACCCCTATCAGTGGGTTGTTTGATTCCCTCTGAGTCTTTGGGATCGATCAGTGTGCCCTCAGACAAAGGCTGTGATTTGCTAATGTCATCCTTGGGCAATGTGGAAGGCACTCCCCTACCAGCGGGTTGTATGTTTCCCTCTGGATCTTGGGGAGTAGTGGTTGTGACCAAGGGCACTGACTGTGATGTATCAGTGTCATTCGTTGTCACGGGGGTGGATGTTGCCTTGTCACCAATGGGTGTCAAATCAGTCTTAGTCCTTCTTTGCCTTTTGGCCAGTGCTCCAGAAGCCTCAGGGTTAGGAGACACTGGTTCCCTTTGGTTGTTTACAGCAACCATATGGGCCATCAATTCAATGTTTGTGAAAAGGGATGGGTCCTTTTGAAAATTTGATTGGCTCAGGATGCCAGGTAAAGCACAAAATTTTTCTTCCTGAGGATAATTTGTACCCAGTAACACTTGTAAAGCACAAGAGACAAACCTAGGATACGAAATGTATTTCGTCCTAGTTTTACTCTGTAGCTTGGTTACGAGATCACTGTAAATGATCTCCCCTATGTCGACAGTGACCCCATTCATCAAGCAGTATGCCATCATCAACTGAATAGAGTTAACTTGTTCAGTGGATGAGTGGTTCCCGCTGAGGACCTGAATCACAAATGTGAATAGGATCCTCCAAGCCATGGGAAATGAACTCTTGGTGACTGGGGTCTTGTCCAAAAACGTTGGATCTAAAACAATTTGTTTTAACCCATCCTTCACTGTAGAGGGTTCAGGATGGGCCACATATACACCTTTGTTGTAATCTAACCCTGTGGATGTGCAAAAAGTTTTATAATCCAGGGTGAATTGTTGCCCCCCGTTGAGACTGAACCTGATGAGATATTCCCTGAGAGGTCTAAGGTTGTTCTCATCAGTAGATGGTGTCGGGTCAAAGGCCTTGGCTGTAGCCCAAAACTCCCAAAGGAGGTTTTGGTACAGAGTAGAGGGACACTGAACAAAGGCCGTTTTCAATTGGCAGTTATAAAGAAATTTCATAATGTCCTTATAGGCTGGGACATTTTGAGGATATTTAAAATCTCCTATGACATTATTTGTTTTAAACTCAACATTTGTAAGATCCCCTACCCACTGAGAAGCAAACTGGAGAGATTGTGTTCTAGCCATTTCCATTAAAGATTTTAGGTTTTCTTTTTTTTTTTTTTTTTTTTTTTTTTTAAATTTCTTTTGACTAGAACAATCAAGGTTTTTAGATCTCTCAAGTTTTGTAATGAAAAACTTTGGTAAATGTTTACAAGAAGGGTTTTCCAAAAGAGGTTTGAAGAGTTTTTGAGAACACACAAATATTTCTAGGTTTTAGAAATGATTTTGACAGAGTTTTGTTGCAGAAAATAATTTGTGTGTGTTTGTTTGTTTTGGAAGAGGGTATTTATAGAGTGGTGAGAAGGGTGGTTTGTGCACAAGTGGGAATATTAAGAGTCGAATTTTGAAAAACGTTTGAATTTCCACATTTAATGCTACCACTCCATTACCCGCAGTAAAATCCCGTTTTTCAAGGGAACAGTTGTAGTGTACAGCAAAAGGGCACTTTTGCAGAGATAAAATATCAATTTGATATTTTTTGTGAGAGGAGGCATTAAATGCCAAGTGGGATGACAGTAAGACAAAGAGACATATATTCCTATATTAAATTGGCATAGTTATCAACCTATGACATTTAAGTAATTGATACTTGGATCATTTAGCTACGCATTTAATGCTCTTTGTCAAATGTCAGGGACCCTAAATGAGTCTTACTCATTCAGTGAGAGGTTTATTTTGGGTGTTCAGGGAGGATGAACCATTTCAGAGAACTTACTAAGATTGGTTTTCAGATACCTAACTTTCAATGTCAAGCATTCCCAATTCAGCTTTCAGTCTCCTGAAGGTAGGTTCATCCAAGGGTTTAGTGAAGATATCAGCCAGTTGATATTCAGTAGGGATGAAATGAAGTTCTATATCTCCTTTCATTATGTGATCCCGGATGAAGTGATATCTGATATCAATGTGTTTGGTTCTTTGATGGAGGACAGGGTTGTTGGAGATTGCAATAGCACTGGTGTTATCACAGAAGATGGGCACCATTTTGTAATGGATGTCATAGTCACTGAGTTGACTTTTAATCCATAATACATTGGCACAACATCCTGCTGCAGCTACATATTCAGCTTCAGCTGAGGACATAGCCACTGATTGTTGCTTTTTAGCACTCCAACAAACTAGTTTTCCTGCAAGAAATTGACAGGACCCTGAGGTGCTTTTTCTGTCCATGTTGCAGCCAGCATAATCAGAGTCAGAGTAACCTTTGAGATCAAACCCTGAGCACTTTGTTTCAGGTACCTGAGTATTCTTTTGGCTGCTATGAGGTGAGATTCTTTGGGATTGGACTGATATCTTGCTATTAGACAGACTGAGAATTGTATGTCAGGTCTAGTGGCAGTTAGATACATCAGTGAGCTAACAATCCCTTTGAAATGGGTTTGATTAACAGATTTGCCAGTGAGATCAGGTCCAAGGTTGTTAGGAGGGACCATTGGAGTCTTCATTGAGGCACAGTCAGATATCTCATATTTCTTCAAGAGATTTCTGGTGTATTTCTCTTGACTGATGGATATCCCTTTATTAGTTTGCCTGATTTGTAGTCCAAGGAAGTATGTGAGTTCACCCATCATGCTCATTTCAAACTTCTTTGTCATCAGTTTTTCTAACTGTTTGCAAAGTTTGTAGTTTGTTAAGCGAAAGATGATGTCATCAACATAAACTTGGACTAGTATCACATCCTGTTGTGTTCTATAGACAAACAGTGTGTTGTCTATCTTTCCTCTGAGAAACTTGTTTTGTATCAGGAAGGCTGAGAGAGTTTCATACCATGCCCTTGGAGCTTGTTTAAGACCATAAAGGGCTTTGTCAAGCTTGCAGACATAGTCAGGGAATTCACTACTCTCAAAGCCTGGAGGTTTCTGAACATACATATCTTCCTTTAGATCGTCATTTAAGAATGCACTTTTGACATTCATTTGGTAGACCCTGAATTTCATGTATGTTGCATATGCAAGGAAGATCCTGATTACTTCCATTCTTGCAACAGGAGCAAATGTCTCATCATAGTCAATGCCTTCTTGTTGACTGTAACCTTTGGCTACAAGTCTGGCTTTGTTTTTAATGACAATGTCGTTTTCATCAGTTTTGTTTCTGAAAACCCACTTCATTCCTATGATAACGACATCCTGAGGACATTTGATCAAGGTCATGACCTTGTTTTTATCAAACTGTTGCAGTTCTTCTTGCATAGCCTGAACCCAGCTTGGGTGCTTTAGAGCCTCAGTGACACTTTTGGGTTCTATTTCTGATAGGTAATCAGCATATAGACATTCATTGGCTGAAGCTGTAGTTAATTTAGCAGCCATGCTTCTAGTGAGCATGCCCTCAATGGGTTCACCAATAATGTTTACAAGCTCAATATCCTGAGTTTTTGTCCACTTACTTTGTGGTCTAGGATCTGAGCTAGAAGAGGTCACTGAAAACTCAGGAGTGAGATTTTTCTCAGGAGCAACAGAGTCATTTAGAGCATCTGTTGAGATGTCATGTTTAGGTTGGGGTTCTTGAATCACAGGTTCCTGAACATTTGGTTCAGTATTACCTATCCTAGTAGGGACTGATTGATTATCAATGAATTCACTGATAGTTGGTTGTGGTAGGTTGTGAGGTAAGACATAATATGAGATGTCAGCATCAGCTTGATATGAGGAATTGAATTCAGTGTTGTACTCATCAGGAGGATACCTTGATGAGTTATCAATTCCTATTTCCTCCACTGAGGTGTTGGTGAACCTGATGCTTTCAGCACTTTCATCAAAGGTGACATGAAAGGTTTCCTGAACTTGTTGTCTCCTTGTGTTAAAAACCCTGAAGGCTTTGGAGATCAGTGAGTAGCCTAAGAAGTATCCATCATCAGCTTTTGCATCAAACTTGCCTAGATGATCCTTGTGGTTATGAATGAACACAGAACATCCAAACACATGAAAATAGCTGATGTCAGGAAGTCTACCTTTGAAGATCTCATAAGGGGTTTTATTATGTCTTTTGACAATGATTGACCTGTTTTGAGTGTAACAGGCAGTTTTGACTGCTTCAGTCCAAAAATGCTTTGAGAGTGCTAAGCCATTTAGCATGGTTCTAGCAGCCTCAATGAGAGTTTTGTTTTTCCTTTTAGTGACCCCATTTTGTTCAGGGGTATAAGGAGATGAGAAATTCCTTTTTCATCACAGAAACTCTCAAGCTCTTGATTTCTGAACTCAGTACCATTGTCATTTCTGATTTGTTTAACAGTAATATCATTCTGGTTTTCAATCTTCCTGATGAATGACATTATTGTATCAGCTGCCTGACTCTTTTTGTAAAGAAAGTATACCCAAATGTATCTTGAGAATTCATCAACAATGACAAGTGTATACTTCTCATGCTGGATAGATCTGGGACTGACAGGTCCAAAGAGATCCATGTGCAGGAGGTGAAGGCAGCTTTTGATGGAGAAATTTTGTTTGGTTTTGAATGATGCTCTGTGGTGTTTACCTTTTTCACAGGCAGAGCATGGTTTGTCATTAGCAAAAACCAGTGATGGTAAGCCAAGGACCTTGTTTTGTTTTGCCTAGTTGTTGAGGTTTTTGAAGTTGAGGTGTGAGAGTCTCTTATGCCACAGCCAATTGATAGTTTCAGTGGCCTTAGCAAAGAGGCAAGTTCCATCTTGAGAGAGTGTTGACATGTCTAACACATAAACATCATCTCTCCTAGGAGCTATCAACACAACTTTCTTGTTGGCATTGAAGATGGTACCTTGTTTGTCATTGAACTGCACAATGTACTTAGCATCACACAGTTGACTGACACTGATGAGATTGTATTTTAGACCATTTACATAAGCTATTCTAGAGAAAACAATTCCATTGCAGTTTATTGAACCATAACCTTCAGTAGGACATGATGAGTTATCACCAAACACTACTTTGGGTCCTGGTTCCTCTATATACTTGTGCAGATATTCCTTTACACCAGTCATGCTTCTTGAGCATCCACTGTCTAGATGCCAAATAGGCTCCCTGGCGTGTCTTTGCACAAGTAGTAAACTGAATTAGTTTCTCTTAGTGACCCACTTACTAGTGGGCTTGGGTCTTAAGGTCTCTTTGAATTTGGTAATTGACTCATGGTCAGTGGTTGAGTGCATTGTGCTACCACAGGTTTTGCATTTAGAGACTGAGGATGACTCAGTGATTTTGGGTTGTTTTGTACCTCTCCTTGCATGAATGACACTGTCATGTTGGGATGTCTCATGAGCTGGATTACCGCATATATCATAGCATGTGTTCATGAGACAATCATCCTAATGATGATCATTAAACCCACAGTGAGGGCACAGAGGAAAAGGTTTTGCTCTATTTTTGGGAGCTGTTTTGGATGATGAAGCATACTGATGACCAACTTTGGTATAGTTTGCTTGACTGACATACTGTAGGTGGTCTGCAGTCCTGTGATCATCCTTTTTGCAGATCATGCAAAAAAGGATTCTATAGCAGTTGTCAGTGGTATGGCTGGTGTAAGGACACAGCTCACACTTTTGCTTGGGTTTGTTGGTGGATTTTGACTTTGATGAGCTAGATGAGGCTGACTTAGTTTCCTTGATTGAATCAGGAGCTTTTTCGATGGATTTCATCTTTTCAGTCAGCTTCCTCACAAGCTCAGTTAGTTGTTGAATTTGGTCAGCTTCAATGGGAACAGAGGATGTTGAAGTCTCAGTAGGAGTAGACTCTTGTTGAGTTGGTTTTTTTGGTCTTTTCAGGATGGTTCTACCAAGTCCAGACCTTTCTTTTGGTGAGTGAGGATTGAATTGTAATAGAGTAAGCTCGGAGCTTAGTGCAGCACCCTGAAGAGGTTTCAGTGGTGGAAGCGGTGCTTGAGATTCTGCTTCAGACTCAGAGATGTGTTCAGTACTACTGGGCACATCAGGGAGTCCAAGCATGCTTTTTAGAGCTTGGCTTTCAGGCTCTAGAATTCTTCCAGAATCGAAATTTGGAAGCTTACTCTCAGGATTGACCCTTTCAATCCAATCACTTGGTTTGGGAGTAGTCAACATGTTGGTAATCATACCACCAGACACAAAAGGCTTAGGACCTTGGTCTTTGTTGAGAGAGTCAGGAAGATGATCTTCACCTAAGACTCTCTTCTTGCTACTGGGGGCACCCACAGCATCAAAGACCCTGGGATTCTTGGCAGTCTAACTATCAAGAATATCTTGAACCTTTTTGAGTTCGTCTTGAAGAGCCTGATTTCTTTTAACTAGTTTAGTGTTTTGAATTTGCAAAGTGACAGCCTCAAGTTTAGCTTGTTTTAAAAGAAGCAGTTCATCCCTACAGTTGTTTAATTCAAAACTTAGCTTGTTGTATTTTGAAAAAAGATTTAGTCTTTGCTCCTCTACGAACTTAAGGTCAACATTGAGATAGTTCAAGTAAGACTGCCAATCAGAGTCATCATCCATGGAAAGTAGAACATTCCTGGCATGATTCTTTCCAACAGCTAGCGTGTCCTCTTCTGAGAGGGCCATCAGTGCACTAACATGCACCATTTCATCATCTGATGATACTGGCTCTTCATCCCAGTCGAAGGTCTCAGCAACAAGGCCTTTGTTTTTACCTTGCACAGATTGAACACTTTTTGTTGTTTCTGAGGGATTGGCCTCGAGTAATGCAAGCTTAGCTTTTTCTTTCTTATACTTAGCTTCATAATCAATGGTTTTGTTATTATCAGATTTGTTTTGAAAGTTTTGATGAGACTGATACATTTTTTGTTGAAATTTGCTAAAGCCTGATGACAGATTTGACCCTAATGTTTTCTAAGAGGGTTCTGAAATTGTTTTAGAAAAACAGTCTTTTGCAAAATGACCCTTTTTGTGACACTTAAAGCATTCAGTGTCCTCATTTGCTTTAGCATTTGAAAAACTTTTGTTTCTTTTTATAAACGTTCGAGAGTTAGCAAGGAGTGCCCTTTCCTGAAATTCTGTGTTCAGGTCATTTAGGTACTCCTCACTTGATCTCTCATCAGGCTCATCATCAGAATTTTCCTAAAAATCTTGAACAACATTGTTAGAATAGAAAGCAGTTGATATTGGTGATGAGGTGGTGGTCAGGGACTTCTTGACTTACTGAGACTTCTTTAAGTCAGGGTATCATCTGTTGATGAGGTTTTCCTCATAGACAAATTTCCCATAAATTTCAGGAAGCTCAATATTTTGGATATGATTAGCATTCCTAAGTCTCTGAGAGAAATTCAACCACTTCTCAGGGAGACTGTTGACAAAACCAACATTGATTTCATGTTTGGACAACTTAATACCATCATTTGACAATTCATTTAAAAGAGTTTTGTACCTGGTGTAAGTTTGAGAGAGAGTGTCTGAGTCCTTAGCCCTGAAGGTGTTATACTCAAGTTTCAGGTCCATTATCCTGTTTTCCTTGGTATTAGATGGTCCTTCATGACTATGAACTAGGTCATCCCAGGTTTGCTTAGTTGTACTACAGCTTATAACAGACTCCATAATATCATCAGGAAGACAAGATATTATGATACTTTTGAGTCTTTGGTCCTGGTTGACCACTCTCCTTTCATCCTGGGTCCACTGAGCTTCAGGTTTGGGCAACCCTTCAGCAGTCTTTGGGACAAATGGACCTTCATTTATACACTTGATATAATAAGATTCCATCCCAATCAAATAGCAAAGCATTCACTTTTTCCATTTGTTGAATTTGCCAACTTCAAGTCTAGGGGCAACAGCTGAATAAGCTCCACCCTTTTTATCGACTAGTTGGGGTACATCAGTTTTAACCATTTAGGATCCTAATTTAAAAACTTTTAGAGTGGCTTAAAAACGAGTTTTATAATTAGCCTTGCTCTGATACCACTTGTTGTTCCCCGTTCATTATCCTTGAATATAAACAATAACTATATGTATAACGATGTACCTCATCGATTATACGACCTAGGCATTCTTCACTAATGCCACTTGATTTGATTCCTAGGCATCCTTCACTAATGCCTTTGACACAACGTTTGGCACCTTTCACTAATGCCTCTGTCTTGACACCTTTAGCATTCTTCACTAATGCTTTTGACACGGACGTTAAGCACCTTTTACTAATGCTTTCCTCTTGACTCTTTCGGCATCCTTCACTAATGCCTTCAACACAACACATCTACGGAGGAAGAAAGAACTATCAACAAGAGAACCTCAGTAGTCTTGATGATGACGAAGCATGGCAACTCATGGACTTGAGCTTGCTCGATTTCAAGAAGTGGTGATCTCGCCTATAAGAGGAACCTAGAGAATCACACGAAAACAAAAGACAAACTACATAGAAAGATCTCTTAGGATCAGTGGTTAAAGAGTTACAATACTTGGGGAAAGTATGTGTAAGAGTGGCAAACCAAAAGGAAGAAATGGCTCACTATTTATGGAGAAGAAATGCTTATTGTTCCCCGGATCCCACGGATCCCTCCCACAAGGGATCCTTCTAGTATAAGACTAGGGATCCGTGGGACGCTCCTCTTTGCCCATGGGTATTTTGGTTATGGGTCATGGGTCATGGGTTATGGGTTGATCCATGGTTCTTTTATTAGATACAATGTATCTTATGAGTGCAATGCACCTAGTCAAATGGGTATGGGTCAATACCATGGGTTATGGATGTGATCCATGGGTTGTAGTTTTTACCCATTATAATACATACTAGTTATGTATATATTTACCCAATATGTAAACACTAGTTTTTGTACATATGTATTACTAAATCATAAAATCACTTATACTTGTTTTAGTGTTTTATGTGAGAACGTTAAGTGTGTTAGAAAACTATTGGCTCAAACTATTTACGTATTTTATTTGTTTTGTTAAAATGATTTTACGTTTGTTATCGACAAAATATTAGAAGATCGTAAAATATAAATAAACGTATTTACGGCTTATTTGTATTAACAGTATACACATTTTTAATCATCATAAGAGCACACAACAATAGACATAGACTGCACTTACTTTAGTTTAGATAATTAGATAGTAGAGTAATCGGTAAAAATACCAACCCCCCAAATCCAATACCCCGAGATTCGTACCTTTCCATTTTCTCAAAAACATAAAAAAGATAAAAAAAAAATTAATCTTCCTCAACCCTAACCTTAGCGTAGTAATTTCTCACTAGCATTCCTATTCCCTTAGAGAATGATATCAATTCCCGAGGCTTACCCTAATACTATACTACAACAATTAGGTTCACTGCCTAGGGTGTTGAAAAACTTGCTCGACGAAAAGGAAGTTCCTTTGACCCCGAACGCGCGTTGTACGCGTATCAAGTTTTTGGCGCCGCTACCGGGGGATAGAATAGCTAGTTAGATTTCCACCTCGTTTAGGTTCCCTTGCTTGATTCCTATCAAGTAAGTTTTTTTCCCATTTTTAGCTTCCTAGCAGTTTATCCCCCTTCTTCGTGACCTTTGTTAGTAACCCTATCACTTTTCATCATGGAAGGTGATAATCAACCACCACTCATCAACCCACCACCAAATGACCCGCCAAGAGGCCGTACTCCTTATGAATACTTAAGACCAAGCCACCCAGGCTATAGAAACACCATTGAGCTTCCCGACCAAGCCAAAACTACAGCCCTTCGATCCGACACCAACCGGTTGGTTCAAAACGGATGTGCATTCCATGGACTATGTTCCGAAGATCCTAATCAGCATCTTAAGTGTGAAAACGTAGAGGGGGGGTGAATACGTTTCCATTTCAAACTTAAAACTTTTGTATCAAATATAGTATAAACCATTGCACTTGCTAATATCGACGCGAGGATGCATTTAACGCATTACAGCATGTAAGGCCAACCCCTTAATATCACATAAGCTTCCGCAAGATTAATGGTTCATTATAAATCAAGTTTCACCATTATTAGTCCGGTTGATTTTTCTTGATCAAGTGTGTCATAATATGTAAAGTGTTAAATATAGTTTGTGACTATATGAAAGACCAAGTATGTATCACAAACATAGACATCAACCACATAGAAAATAAACAATGTAATGCAAGAATAAACGTAAAGCGATAAGTAAAAGGATAGACAAACCAACATGAGGATTTATAGTGGTTTGGCTACAAGGATACCTTCTTTGCCCTACTCCACTCCCCGAGTCACCTACTCGAGAGTTCGTAATCACTACACGACACCAACTCCTTATGGCGGAGAAGCCTTTACAACGTCGTCTACTCTTTTTCCGGTACTAGGTTAACCACCGGGTTCTTTCACTCCAACGTGAACCACACCTATCACAACGTCGCCTACCCTTTATTAGGTACAAGGCTAAGCACCTAGTTCTTTTACACCAAGGTGAACTACACCTATCACAACGTCGCCTACCCTTTATTAGGTACTAGGCTAAGCACCTAGTTCCAGTATGGAGGAACTACTACCCATCACAACACAACACCTAATCTCAAGGAGATCTACTCCTTGTTACAACACCATTAAGGATATCACCATCCTTGGATCCAATACTACTCTATCTTGTACATCAAAACATACCATATCGAATGTACACCCTAGGCATCTTTCACTAATGCCATTGACATAATCCTTCAGCACCTTTCACTAATGCCTTTAACACGGATCTTCGACACTCTTCACTAATGCCTTTGACACATCTATGACACCTGTTATGTTTTGTGGCCCAACATAACAAACCTTGTGTTTTATGGCTCAAACACATAATCATCTAGTCTAGTTATAGATACAAGAATATGATACTAGACATTATCCAAGACAATGTGTCTAATGGATATGAAATCCTAGACTAAACATCAAGAACCCAAAGCATGATGTACTTAGTCTTCTATGAATGAAGATGACAAGTTTGCCAAGCTTGTTGTAGAAGATCTTCATGTGCTTGTATCTTGTGATGGGTGATCACTTTAGTAGGTAACGAAGCAAGATCTCTAAGCTTGCTTTGGAGGATCACTTCGGGAGTATGCTTACAACAAATGAAAGTTAGAAGCATTATGATCATATGAGATGTGGGTGGTTTACATGTTTCCTAATGATCTAACTATCCTATAAATGGTGGAGAGAAACTATGTGTGAAAGTGTATTGAACAATGAAGAAATGGCTCACTATTTATAAAAGAAAACTAGACACTGTTCCCCGGATCCCATGGATCCCTCCCTTGAGGGATCCGTCCAGTGTATTACTGGGGATCCGTGGGACGCTCCCTTTTACCCATGGATTTTGGGTCATGGGTCATGGTTCATGGGTTATGGGTTATAGGTACCAAGTAGATTCAATGTATCTATAAGAAGCAATGTATCTAGTTCATGTTTTTGAGTGCCCACCAAGGGTACAATATATCTAGACATTGGGTATGGGTCATGGGTTATGGGTACCAAGTAGATTCAATGTATCTACAAGATGCAATGCATCTAGTCCATGGTTTTGAGTGCTCACCAAGGTACAATGTATATAGACATTGGGTATGGGTTATGGACTTTGGGTTTTACCCAACTACATTCAATGTATTTGGTCAATGGGTTAAATACTTAAGTTTTCTACCCATTTATATTACCCCTTAGAATATATACTAGTTATGTATATATTTACCCAATATGTAAACACTAGTTGTTATACATAAACTATTTAACTAAACATGTTTTAATGGTTTGTTGGGGGTTTGATCATAACGCAACATAACAAACATGTACGAACCTGTGTTGTAGCATACAAGGACTTGAGTCGTCGAGAGGTGTTGAGACAATATATAATTACAAGTAACTTATATATTTTATGTGATGTATTACAAGTTACATGTTTGTCATCAACAAAATAAATGAGAATGTATAGATTAAATATCGTAATATTTGCACTAACATTAAGGATTTCCTTAAAATCGTCGATTCCATCGCCCTCGATGCTACTACTAGGGAGACCACGCATTTGCGTCTCTTCCAATTCTCTCTACGAGACCAAGCTAGTAATTGGCTTGAGCGACTTCCCGCCGGCTCCATCTCAAGTTGGGATGATCTCACCTCCGTTTCCTTGCTCAATTTTTCCCACCGGGGAGAACTACTAAGCTTAGATGAGACATCTTGATGTTCCAACAACTTCAAGGTGAGTCTCTCTACGAGGCATGGACCCGATTCAAAGACCTGCTCCATAGAGTCCCTCATCATGGCATTGATCTTTGGCTTCAAATCCAAATCTTCTATGACCATACCGACTTCGTCACAAGGCAATCCATTGGTCGAGCCGCCGGTGGAAGGCTTAGCAACTCCAATGCAGTTGAATCATGGGATATTATTGAAGAGCTTGCCAATCAAAACTACGAAAATTGGAGTGAGTCCCATGAAACCCCCCGTCAAGGTGATCAATTCCATATCGATTCCTCAAGAGTCTTTCATCACTGAAGAGCAAATGAGTGCTCTTGAGAGAAGGATCGATTATCTAATTGAGAGGCAAAGGAGAGCCCCTGAAAAATCCCTCGTGAAATGGTTAATTCCGCTAACTCCACCAACCACCCAACACCTTTCTCTGAATCCCCAAGTGGTGAGCAAAATCTCAATTCTGAACGGCGCTTCCGTTCTACTTCTCCAATTCTGAACAAATGAGGGAGTACATGGCAGCCCATACGGAAAGATTAGCAAAATTTGAAGAGGAGGTTTATAGGCAAAGGGAGGAGATGTAGGCAAAGATGACGGAGATGATGAACTTAGTAAAAGAGTATACCAAGACAAAAATTCCCGAAAAGGTGCTAGTGATAAGCAATGATTACCCTCCCCCCACTTCGTTTGTTAACGCCATTTCCATTGTGCCTGATGAAGATGGAACAGTTGAGGAGAAGGAAACTGAGAAAAGTAAGAAGGAGAAGGCTGTTGGGATATGAAAGTGCTAAAGATATGAAAGTACTGAAGATATGAAAGTACTGTAAGTTGCAAAGTACTGGAAAACGTCAAAGAGTCAAAGTACTGCTAAAGACAAAGTCAAAGTACTGCACTATGAAGTCAAAGTACTGCAAGAACAAAGAACTATTATATTCGTTTATGGAAAGTATTGTATTCTATGTTTAGATTACTTGTCGTACAAGAATACAAATTGTAAACCGACTAGGATATCCTTGAGCCTATAAAAGGACTCCTAGATTGGCATTAGAAGTACGAGTTTATGAGTTTTAGAGTTTACAAATTCACAAGTTATTTAGTATTTTAGAGAGAAGTTTGATAATCTTAGAGTTGTTTAGAGTATCTGCATAATAAGCAGATTTAGAGTTTATAATAAAAGTTATTCTTCTTAGCTTTGTTAAGTAAATTCCGCGTACTTAATAAAGATTGCTCAGTGTTTCTTTGTTAATAACTTAGGATTTATCCGAGGTTATTAAACCTTAACAAGCTAGTTAAAGTTAGTTTGATTAAAGTATATCGATCCAACAAGTGGTATCAGAGCTTGTGTGGAAACTCTGACTAGGAAGAAACCCTACTTCAACTATATTCAAGATGTCGATTGAAGCTGTTCCACCACCCTCAATCACCTCACTCAGAATTCCAATAATCAAGAAGGGAGAATATGATCTCTGGTGCATGAAGATGAGGCAGTATATTGCTATTACAGACCATGCTCTATGGAATGTAATTGTTAATGGAAATGAAGTAGTTCCAAAACCTATTAATATTCCTGGACAACCAATTGCACCAAAGGCAGTCTTACCAGCAGCAACCCTAAGGAATCAAGAAAAGGCACTAAACATTCTCTTATCTGCCATTCCAGATGGTCATCTTCTCAAATTTCATGATGCTAAAGATGCTAAGCAGCTCTCGTCTGCTCTCAAGACTAGATTTGGAGGGAATGAAGCCTCTAAGAAGATGCACAGAAATTTGTTGAAGCAACAGTTTGAAACTTTCACAGTAGGTGAAAGAGAGAGTCTTGATGCTGCATATGATAGGTTTCAAAATCTCCTCAACATGTTGGAGTTATACAAGGCAGAAGTGTCAGTTGAGGATGCTAATTTGAAGTTTCTAAGGAGTTTGCCATCTACATGGCATGTGATTGCTATAATGATCAGAGGACAACAAGGTTTGGATGTCATGGACTTTGATGATCTCTATCATCAACTAAAGGCGTATGAGCATGAGATGAGTGGTCAAACAAATTCTAAGTCTCACAGTATAGCTTTTCTATCATCTGAAAAGAAGGGCAGTACTTCTGTCAAAAGTATTGTTTCTCCTCAAAGTATTGTTTCTCAAAGTACTGCTGTTTACAACCCCCCTTCATATGCTCAGCAGGCCCCACCACCTACCACTTTGCACTCAGATGAAGTTGTGTGCTCCTTCTTTGCACAACAAGCCAGTTTACCTGTCACTTATGAAGAGGATCTAGCACAGATTGAAGAAGATGCACTTGAAGAAATTGATATCAGGTGGCAAGTTGCTATGATCACTGCAAGGATCAAAAAGTACATGAAGAAGACAGGCAAAAGTATTGATTTCAAACCAAAATAAGGAATAACTTTTGACAAATCCCAAATTGAATGCTTCAATTGTCAAAAGACTGGTCACTTTGCAAGGGAGTGCAGATTTGCTAAGTATCAAGCAAACAGAACATCTGAGAAGCCAAAACTTGAGCTCAAAGAAATTCCAATTACTGAAACAAAGGCTTTGGTTGCTCAAGAGAAGTTATCAGAAGTTGACTGGAGTGAAGAGTTTGATGATGAACCAGTGACTTACTGTATGGTAGCAGTGGAAGATGCAGTTCAAGACACAGTGGAAGCATTGGACTGGAGCACTGTTTTTAATGAAGAACCTGAACATGCTGCTTTGGAATCTGATGATGGCTTTGGAGGATTTGATTGGAGCAAAGAAAGTGAAGATGATCCTGTTCTTCTTGCAATGGTGGCTACTTCACCAACTCAGTCTCCTATCTCTGAGGTATGCTCAAACTGTTATGATTTTTATCATAAATTACTTAACAATTATGTGATTGAAAGAGATAATTGTGTTAGGGCTAGGTCTGAGGTAGCAGGTTATCAAATTACTTTAGAGTCTATGGAAGCTAAAATTATAACACATGAAAATAATGAAATGGCTTGGGCTGAAAAGTATGAACAACAGGATTACCAGTTAAAACTTAGTGAAAAATGGAAACTAAACTGTAAAATTGCTGAAATTGAGAAATTAACTAAGGAGAGAGATGATCTATTAGAAAAGTTTGCTGCCTGGAATGAATCTGGTCTGTCCCATGTTACTTATGTTGAAAAACAAAGAAGAGCATACATTAGAACTGGATTAGGTTTTGGTATGAACTTTGATAATATAGAAGAAAAACAACCTAGTGATCAGGATGTAGGTGATTTTGAGGACATAACCACTAGTGATGATGAACTCATTAACTATGTAGATACATCTAGTAATGAGGGCTCAATAAGTGAACCACCTCCTGAGTATAAGAAAGACAAGGGATATAATGTTGTCCCACATCCCATTAGTCATCAACCCATAAGGCCTGATGTTTCTTGATTTGGAGTAGACAATCTAGAGTTTAGGAAGAAGCTTGTTGCTCAATCTAGATCTGAAAAACCCAACGAAGCTGTTGAAAATAATGTTCAAAATCAAGCAGTACCTTTAAATCAAAGTACTGCTTAACAAGCAGTACCTTCTGCAAAACCTTTTCAAAACAGTACTGCTAAACCTTTTTGGGATAATTTTGGTCAAAACAGGTTCAATCATTCACCAAGAAGGTAAAATAATTTTGGGCATACACATAAAAGAAATCACTTTGGACATATGGGTCAAAAACTGTGTTTTGTGTGTTATAGTCCTAATCACTTAATCAAAGATTGTGATCGACACTCAGAATACCTTAGCAAATTTCCAAAGAACAGATCTGTCAACCACAAACCTAGAGAGCACAAACCAGTTTGGAATAATTCAAATAGGATTAATCACACAAAGTTCACACCAGATCACAGATACCCACATCAAAAAAGACCTTTTTCAAAACCTTCAGTATCTCACAGTACTTTCCAAAGTACTGCTCAGTCAAAACAAGGTACTGATCACACTATTTGGAATAGGAATCCTAGGAGATCTCACTATCAACCTAGAAGGTATTACAATTCACATAGGGGATCTATATCACAGGAACCACGTGTTAAACCAGAATGGGTTAAGAGGGAAGGTACTGCTGAGGGACACTAAGTACTTTCAACAAAAAGTGAATCTGATGTTTTTGTGACACAAGAAAATGGCTTGTGGTAAAGGCTGTGGAAAAACCATTATTGGTAATTAGTTCACCATTAGATTGAAGAACTAACTAGTCCAGAAGGGTACAACTTTTGGTAAAGACAAATCAAATCTGTTGATAGCTGGTGGTTTGCTAAAAATCATATGGTTATCAATGTACCATGGTCTTACACACCAAAACATTTGGCTACTCCAGAGTTAATGGCTTTGGTAAAGAGACTAAAATCCATTAATTTTCAATGATTCACCTCTCACAGGAGTTAACACACCTGGAAGTGATGAGAATAGTATGCAACTTAAACTGAATTAATGTACAAAATTGTCATATGTTGCTGTGTTGCTGAAAAGATGGAGTTTGATGGATGCTGCTGTAAAAGAATAATCCTAAGAGATACTTTGACAAGCACAGACACTACATAGATACAATCCAAAGACTAAGAAACAATATGTCCTTAAAGATGAAGTTGTTAAAGATATATTCACAAAAGGGAACTTGAAGTCAAGCAAGTAGAATTCAAGTTAGGGGAGGATTGTTGGGATATGAAAGTGCTGAAGATATGAAAGTACTGTAAGTTGCAAAGTATTGGAAAATGTCAAAGAGTCAAAGTACTGCTAAAGACAAAGTCAAAGTACTGCACTATGAAGTCAAAGTACTGCAAGAACAAAGAACTGTTATATTCGTTTATGGAAACTATTGTATTCTATGTTCAGATTACTTGTCGTACAAGAATACAAATTGTAAACCGACTAGGATATCCTTGAGCCTATAAAAGGACTCCTAGATTGGCATTAGAAGTACGAGTTTATGAGTTTTAGAGTTTATGAATTCACAAGTTATTTAGTGTTTTAGAGAGAAGTTTGATAATCTTAGAGTTGTTTAGAGTATCTGCATAATAAGCAGATTTAGAGTTTATAATAAAAGTTATTCTTCTTAGCTTTGTTAAGTAAATTCCGCGTACTTAGTAAAGATTGCTCAGTGTTTCTTTGTTAATAACTTAGGATTTATCCAAGGTTATTAAACCTTAACAAGCTAGTTAAAGTTAGTTTGATTAAAGTATATCGATCCAACAGAGGCTGAAACCAATAATGAGCCCGAGACCATTGAGTACTACCTTAAGCACGAGATTAATAAGAAAACCATTGTTAACCAAGTAAACAACTTTAGGTACAATGAGGTTATTAGGAAAGCCCTAGAAGGAGAAATAACAGAAAAAGAGTATGACACCATGCTTGTGGGACCTATGTATGAGTTGGTTCTAAAAAAACCAGTAACTAAAAAACGAGAAACCACGGGGAACTTCGTGATACCATGTAGCATAGTTAACATTGATAATATAAATGCCTTAGCTGATCAAGGATCTGATGTGAACATAATGCCACTATCAGTCTATAATAAGTTGACTAGGGAGAAGCTAGCCAAGACCAATCTTAGACTTTCCTTAGCAAATCACACATATGTCTAACCCATAGAAATAGCGGTGGATGTCTTAATAGAGGTGGCTAATATTGTCTATCCGGTGGACTTCGTGATTATAGACATTGAGGAAGATAGAAACATGCCACTCATTTTTGGAACACCTTTTCTGGCCACTGCCAAAGCAACCATCAAATGCGGTGAGGGCATCATGATACTCAAAAGCGGTAAGGGATACGCTAGGATACCTAATGTTCCAAGGTATCCTCTAAAGATTATGGAGAAGATTACGGATGAGAATCCACAAGTCCCTAATAATATGGTTAGGAAGAAAATTAACGATTGGGAAAAAGGGCTTAGAGATTTCATGGTTCAAGGACTACATGCAACATTGTGGAAGCGCGATAAAAAGTTAGAAAATAATCCTACCTCAATACCACAAACACAAAGGAACCCTAAGGAATTTTTAAAGGGAGAGAAAGTACTTTTGTACAAGTCAAGAATAAAAGCATTAAGAGGTAGAACCAAGCCAAGATGGCTTGGGCCTTATACAGTGAAAGAAACTAATCTAAAGAATAAAATCATTATCATAATAGACGACGTTGGGAAGGAATCCACGGTAAGCATACAACATCTACAACCTTTTGATAAAGGATTAGTAAAGGTAGGAGGTGACGGTAATGAAGTCACGTAGGGGCACAACTTCGAGTCTAGCTACAAGACTCATAAATAAAGAAAAGCGCTTCGAGGGAGGCAACCCATGCTTAATTGTTCGCTTGTTTGTGTGTCGTATATCTTTTATTGATTGTTTATTCTCATGTTTGAATTTGTAAAAATGCTTTATTTTGTCTTTAACCTCGTCTTAATTACATATAAAGGTATTTTACAAAAGGGATAAGTGTAGGGAGGATTACACACGTTTTCAAAAAGAACGTGAACATGAGAATTACGATTATTTAAAAAGATATACATGTGTGTTTGTTCGAGTCAAATGCTTGTATCGAGTCATAATGGATGTTTTGCAGGAAATTTTTCCAGATTCTAAAGATATAAATTTTCCAGAATTTTTTCCAGAAAATCGCAGACCAATCTCTGTCAGGATAACCTGACGACGTCAGGGTCGCAACTTGACGGCGTTAGGAGGAGTAGAAACAGCTTACTACTTTTTCTTGTTTTCTGTGCTACTTATATATTTTTGGAATTTTTTAGGTCTTAATTTTCCAGGAAATCTGTAAACATCCATTCCACAAGCATTATATGCTAGTTTAGTAGAGTCATATATATATTGTTACTGCCGATTTTACGCGAAGGTTTCATTTGTTTTCTTAAAGTGTGCAGGTTTTATTTATCAAGAAGAAGATACATAAGATTGGAAGAATCTTTTCACGCATACTTTCTTCTTGAAGAAAGATTTAACCACTACTTCACACGGATCCTACTGAGCTAATCAGGAGAGTACTAGTTTCTTTCGTTTTTAATTACCTTCCATTATCATAACTTTGATACTTTCAGGGAACATTGGGGACAATGTTCAGTTTAAGCGTAGGGAGGGAAAATAAAACGGGAACTTTGAAACTATTCTTATCCTTGACTATTTGCCTTGTCCAATTTCATTTGTGTAATAAACCATGAGAAATATTGGTTAGGGTAATTTTGGCACCAAATTTAAATTTTTTCATGATATGTAGGAGTGGGCCATTAGTCTTAATAAAGCGTCTCATGGATAGGAAGTTATATGACTAGCACAAAAACCCTTTACCACTTAAATTCCACCCAAAATGTGAGGATCACCCTTAGATTTGTAGGAATTAAAATTCCACTTTAATGCTTCGAGTGTGTACCGGTAGTATAATAGATTCTAGAACTTGTTTTGTAATGCATTCCGAGATCGCTAGTGAGACTACACTTGTATAGTTAGGAATAACTAAATGATAAGAGGCATTAGGATAACCCTTGTTTGATACCCGTAATATAATTACTTCTTCCACATCGGTTGAGTAATTCCCCCACACCCTTGCGTTGTACTCATCTTTATTACACGATACCCCTAGTTAACCCCTCAGAGCCTATCCTTTTCGCGGTTCTCGTGATATTTTGGTTTTCCGGAATATCAATGAAGAGCATTGTTTACAATCCACCCCCAAATGTACACCCAAATCGCCTTAGCCTACCTTGTATGCACTCTCTTTTAGTGCATTATTGTTATCATACTAAACCCTTAGTTCAATTATCTAGTTGCTTGCATAAGTTGCTAAGTCGAGTCATATCCTTTGTACACAGTTTTGGGACGATTGAGACTCATGGGAAAAGTTAAATTTTATGAAATGAAGGGAAGGAATGTTAAATTCAAATTCCCTTTATTTGCGTAATAATGTACTCCAAGTGTTTTGATCATTTCAATTCAGGTCAAATTAGTGTTAGAGTAATAAAAACTCAAGTGTAGGGATGTGCCTATAAATCCCTATTATTTTGATGTTATTGTAGAGGATGGTAGAGTAAAAGTGTATACAGAGTGATTCAAAAAATAAATAAATAAATAATGAAATATATATATATATATATATATATATATATATATATATATATATATATATATATATATATATATATATATATATATATATATATATATATATACGGGCTACCATCCTACATCTATCTTTTAATTTATGTTTGTTTATTTCAAAGTTATCTAGAGTTTAGAGTGTCGAGTCGTGGCTTAGTAATGCCATTCTTCTCATGCTTGTAACATAAAGATTTTTGACTTGCCACCACTAAATCGCCTATCCCACCAAACCCTTTGTTTCCCTACCATAGGCCTAACGTTACAACCCTTTAAAAGACCTCTTGGATAGTTTTTCCTAGGGGCTTACGCCAAAGCGAGGGAGGTTTGATCTAGTCTCAAGCCTATGGTAATCTATGTACTAGGACCGGTTAATGAGTGTTTATCTTCCATTTCGAACTTGATATATTTCATATACACCCGAGAGATGAGAGTATCCAAACACCACTTGTGAGGTGCTAGTATGTAATTTCCATGCTTTTTATGACTTTTGTGGGGCTTATATGTTTTGTGAATTGTTCTAAACTAATGCTTCATGACCCCTAACTTATAAATTAATTAGCTAAAAGCACATTTGCTTAAGGACAAGCAAATACCAAGTGCAGGGATATTTATAAGGATTTAAAAGGTACACTTTTGAGGGGTCATTTAAGCCCTTAATTGATCACTTTTGTATCTATTACTACTTAATTTCTTTCCTTTTCATATTTTAGGTCTTTTGAAGGCAAATTGCTGGAATGACACTTATTCGGACGAAAAGGCGCGAAAATACGAAGAAAATGGCTAAATCAAGAATCGAGACACTCAAGCTGCTGGAACTGAAGAGGACGGCATCACAGCTTAATTGCGACGCCGTCGCGACACACCTTGAGACGACTCAGAGAGCAAATTGCTATTTTACAAATGACGGCATCAGGTTTAAAAGAATAGGGTGTCACAACTCAGACGGCCTAGATTTGGATCCCGACGGCGTCAAAGGTTGAAGCCGACGGCGTCACAAGCATAAGGTGACGCCGTCATAAAGTTGACGTTGCCAAGATGAAAACCTAATGGCCGCGACCCGACGGCGTCACAATTAAAGAGTGACGTCGTCGCATATTGTAACTCTATATATAGAATTTGAATTTTCAGTACCTTAGGGAGGTAGTTTTGTGGAGTAAAACCTGAACCGAACATAGGCTATCTTGGGCAGTATCTTAGGGTTCGATACCTTATTTTACAACAAGATAAGTGATTTGCTTCATTAATTCCATTATGTCTTCAATTGTTTGTGTGTATGCTTGCATGTTTTCCATGTCCGGCTAATTTACTTGTGTGTTTGCTTAGATCTATGAAACCTAGGTATTGAATATTGATTGGTTGTCTCTTATCTTAATTGTGATTAACCTAGTATTGCGATAGGTCATTCATTGTGTTTTTAATGCTTGAGTAATCTTTGTGAACATTAGTTTATAATCACCTAGAGTTATTGTAGTCTAAACATCCAAAGATAACCTTAGAGTTAGTTTATGAATCCTAGAGATTTCGTAGGCAATAACCTTAAGGTAGACTTAAAGAGTTAGGGAAAAACGTATACCCTACGACCTTAGAAGAAACAACGCGTTAATAGCATCTAAGTAAACACATTTTTAATCATCATAAGAGCACACAACAATAGACATACACTACACTCACTTTAGTTTAGATAATTAGATAGTAGATTAATCGGTAGAAATACCAACCCCCCAAATTCAATACCCCGATATTCATACCTTTCCATTTTCTAAAAAACATAAAAAAGATAAAAAAAAATTAATCTTCCTCAACACCAACCTTAGCGTAGTAATTTCTCACTAGCATTCTTATTCCCCTAGAGAATGATATCAATTCCTGAGGCTTACCCTAATACTAGACTACAACGATTAGGTTCACTGCCTAGGGTGTTGAAAAACTTGCTTGACGAAAAGGAAGTTCCTTTGACCCCGAACGCGCGTTGTACGATTATCACCTGGATGTTTGACTTGGCACCACTAAATCGTCTATCCATCCTACATCTATCTTTTAATTTATGTTTGTTTGTTTCAAAGTTATCTAGAGTTTAGAGAGTCGAGTCTTGGCTTAGCAACGCCATTCTTCTCATGCTTGTAACATAAAGATTTTTGACTTGGCACCACTAAATTGCCTATCCAACCAAACCCTTTGTTTCCCTACCATAAGCCTAACATTACAACCCTTTAAAATACCTCTTAGATAGTTTTTCCTAGGTGCTTACGCCAAAGCAGTGGAGTTTTGATCTAGTCTCAAGCCTATGGTAATCTATGTACTATGACCGGTTAATGAGTGTTTATCTTCTATTTCCATTTGATATATTTCATATACAGCCACGAGATGAGAGTATCCAAACACCACTTGTGAGGTGCTAGAATATAGTTTCTGTGCTTGTTATGACTTTTGCGGGGCATATACTTATTGTGAATTATGTTAAACCATTGCTTTATGCCCCCTAACTTATAGATTGATTGGGGAAAAGCACATTTGCTTGAGGACAAGCAAATACCAAGTGTAGGGATATTTGGTAAAGATTTAAAACGTACACTTTTAAGGGGTCATTTAAGCCCTTAATTGCCCACTTTTATATTCGTTACTGCTTAATTTCGTTCATTTTCACTTTTTAGGTCTCTTGAAGGCAAAATGCTGGAATGATGCTTATTTGGACGAAAAAGAGTGAATATGTGAAGAAAATGGCAAAAGTCAAGATCAAGACACTCAAGCTGCTGGAAGTGCACCCGACGGCGTCACAAACAAAGGGCGACGCCGTCCCTATATTTGTGACTGCACAGTAGCGAAATTGCTATTTTACACTTGACGGCGCCAGGCTTTAAAGAGTAGGGCGTCACGAAGACTTTTCATCCCAGACGCCCTATATCGAGATTCAGACGACGCTGACATCCGCCTCTTTAAGGGGCGTCTAATCAAATGTAGTATAGTGTGTGTTCCAAAGTATTGCAGAAGAAACTGCAAACCTGGGTCATTCTTCCCAACGAGGCTGTGATGGTATTAATACGGGTTTGTGATCGGGTGAATTTGGACAGAAAAAAAAAGTATAATGAGAGAGTGAGTGATTAAACTAAGGAAATTAAATCAAATAAATATTTTGAAGTCATTTTAATTCTATATTTAAAATCGATTAACGTTTAAAACCTAAAATGTAAAAACAAATCAGCAATCCAAATAGGCTTCAGCAGAATCAAGATAAAAACGAATCAGCAGAATCCAAAATAAACACTTCAGCAGAATCAAATGCAATTTAGCAGAATTCAAATGAACTCATAACATAAGCTGAAAAGCATAAAATAAGCACTGAAGTAGCAAATTAGGTTGGAGCAAATCAGCAGATTCCAAAACAATAAGCTACAGAATTCAAAATAGTACTTCAGCAGAATTCAATTCAATTCAGCAGAATCAGATAAAGCACTTCAGCAGAATCCAAAGTAAGCAGATTTACTAGGCGAATAAAAATAATAAAAATACACAGATGAATATAAGCAATCACAATGACATAATAAGCTGATAGGAACATAAAAATGACAATTACAACACTAACAACTACAAATTTATGAAAAGGATAAAATAGCAGTTGAAATCAAAGGTGAGCAACAAAGAAATCCAATGAACAAGAATGTAACTTTAAGAAATATACTTTTTACAACTAGATCAAATAAGCATAAAAGAACACAATAAGCAGGTAACTAACATCTCCATAGTGATAAGCAAAAATTTGAAATTTAATGCTTACAAAGTGGATGCAAGCCAAACTGAGAACCAAGCACCAAGAACAATTCCTATAGCCTCCCTTGAGGCACTAGTACCATATAAATCCCGAATCACCCAAGCTTCTTGCTTCAAACTCCCTTGAATACTGATTTTTGTATTTTATGACCTATTTATTGAGATTTTTGTGATTTTATGCTAAACTAGAATTAAACTGATTTTAATTATCCAAAAGCATTGGAAACTCATAAGTGAACTGAATTGAGATGAATTGAACAATAAACTACAACATTTAACACATATCAGTGAAGTTGTCAATTTCACTAGATAAATGCTAAATATAAATTTGGTGAAAATTACTTGTAATTAAAGGTAAATAAGGTTCAAAATACACTAAGGAAACTGAGTACAATAATCTTTGAATGAAAATTATAACTGAAACTAAAATTACACTACTTACGAAATAAAACTATATTAAGCTAACTATCCTCCTAACTAACTAACTCCCTTTTCTTTGGCTTCTGCCCCTTTTATATGCTCCAAAAGACTTCCCACTTGCTTCTGAATATTTCCTATCAACAATCTTGACCGTGGGATAAGTGGACTTCTTTTTAGCCGTTGATGGATTTTTGGCGGGAAAATACTCTTGCCAAAAGGACTTGATTGAGTGCACGGGATGGGAAGCATTTAATGCATCTTGTTTTGTTAGGTGAGGTGGAAGGGCTAAGGTGAGGGGTGATGATGATGGAGGTTGGAGCGTGGGTGGTTTTGCAGAGGGTGGTTGAAGGAGAAGGTGGTATGGAGGGAAAACGGGGCAGGTTTTGGTTTTGGTCAAACCCAGTTGACTGGGGAATTATTATTTAAGCAGGGGGTCCAATAAGGGGGAGGTCAAGTGGATATTGGCAGGGGTCAAGGCTTGTTTTGACAGGGGTCCAAGGTCCAAAGGGTGTTTTTGTTTATTAATATCCTAAGGACCAAAACTGAAATTTCCCAAACTTGAAGGACCAAATCTGCCATTTTCAAAAAGTTGTTTCAAGGGTCACTTTTTCCAAGTTTCAATAGTACAAGGACCATAATAGACATTTTTAGACTTCCAAGGACTATTTTTGCCAATTTTTGAAACTTGAAGGACCAAACTTGTAATTTCTCAAAACTTTTGACATTTTTCACCAAAGGACTAATTTTGACAACTTATGATTTTAAAAGGACCTTTGGTGTCTTTTCTTTTAAAATAAGTGCTCAGGGACTATTTTTGACAACTTTTGAAACTTGGGGAACTGAAACTGCCAATTATGCAAACTTAGCTCATTTTTCATCTGATTTTAAACATTTTGCATCTGAAACATATAAAATGCAATTTTGAGATATTTTCAGTATTTTGATGCATTTCTGAGCATTTTTAAATGTTTTGCAGTTCAGATTTGACCAAAAATGATGAGTATTTACACACTCATCAGACGCCAGAAGCTGAAGCTGACGGCTTCACAACCATAACGTGACGCCATCCCAAAGTTGACTTGGCCAAGACGAAACCCTAATGGCAGCGATCTGACGGCATCACAGTTAAAAAGGTGACACCGTCACAGTTGTAACTCTATATATAGAATTTGAATTTCAGACTTTTAGGGAGGTAGACTTGTGGAGTAAAAACCTAAAATGATTGTAGTCCATCTTGGACAGTATTTTAGGGTTCTAATACCCTATTTTACATCGAGATAAGTTATTTATTCCCTTGATTTCATTATGTCTTCGATTGAATGTGTGTATGCTTGCATGTTTAACATGTACGGCTAATTTACTTGTGTGTTTGCTTAGATCTATGAAACCTAGTTATTGAATATTGATTGGTTGTCTCTTATCTTAATTGTAATTGGATTAGGAGTGCTTAAAGCCATCGTTGAGTTTTAAATGTTTGATTAATCTTTGTGAACATTAGTTTATAATTACAAGTGGAATTGTAGGCTAAAAATCCAAAGAAAACCTTAGTGTTAAGTTTATGAATCCTTGAGATTTTGTAGTCATTAACCTTAGGTAGCTTAAAAGAGTTAGGGATAAAAGCACACCCTACGACCTTAGAAAATACAACGCGTTAAGAATAAGGACGTGACAATTCAACCATCAATAAAAGATAACTAGGGAGTAATAGTATCTAGGTAGACGCATCTTTAATCATCATAGGAGCACACTTCAATAGATATAGACTACCCCTTAGCTTAGATAATTAGATAGTAGAGTAATCGGTAGAAGTACCACCCCCCCAAATTCAAACCCCGATATCGTACCTTTTATTTTCTAAAAAAAACATAAAAAAAGATTAAAAAAAAATAATCTTCCTCAACCCTAACCTTTGCGTGGTAGTTTCTCGCTAGCATTCCTATTCCCTTAGAGAACGATATCAATCCCGAGGCTTACCCTAATATTACACTACAATGATTAGGTTCACTGCCTAGGTGGTTGAAAAATTCCTTTGACTTCAAATGCGCGTTGTACACGTATTACATATTCCCTAGTTCTTTGAATTATCTTTCGGGTTTAGCATACGAAATTCGCAAGCCGTAAAGCTATTTATTCATAAGCGTCACTTTCAAAAACATACTCAAGCATTATATACAATGAATGATGCCTAGTTGCACTCCTAAGCCAATTACAATTAAGATAAGAAACAACCTAACAATGATCAATAACTAGGTTTCATAGATCTAAGCAAACACACAAGAAATTTAGCCAGACATGTTAAACAAGCAAGCATACACACCATCAATGGAAGACATAATGATACTTTGGATTAAAATACTTATCTCGATGTGTAAAATAGGGTTTGGGACCCTAACATACTGTCCAAATTGGATTACAAACTATTTTGGGTTTTTATGCCAAAATTCTACCTCGCTAAATGCAAAAAAATCAAATTCTATATATAGATTTACACTTGCGGAGGCGTCACCTTTTGCATGGGACGCCATCAGCTCGCCGTCATTAGGGTTTCGTCTTGGCCAAGTCATCGATGGGACGGAGTCACCTTAGAGTTGTGACGTCGTTAGGCTTTAGTTGGGACGTCATCTTGATTCTAGATCTGGGCCGTCTGAGTGGCGCCCTTCTTCCTTATAACATGACGCCGTCAGGTTGTAATTCCAGAATTTTCACTGAGCCGTCTTGGGCACAATCTGATCAAGTCTTTAAAGAGGGACGGCATCGCCCTTTGATTGGGACGCCATCAGGTTCTGTTTGAGCAGCTTGAGAGGCTTTGATCTTGACTTTGCCATTTTCTTCATGTATTTTCTCCGTTTCGTCCAAAAATGCTTCATTCCAGTATTTTGCTTTCAAGAAACCTAAAAAGTGAAAAGGAACAAAATTAAGCAGTAACGGATATAAAAGTGGTCGATTTAGGGCTTAAATGACCCTCTAAAAGCGTATATTTTAAATCCTTATCAATTAGATCAGTGTTCCTTATTATGCTTACTAGTACATTCAGTGTAAGAAGAAGCCTCTTGTTCACTTACAATGATCAAAACACTTGGGTTATTTGTATATTTATATATCAAAATAAGAGGAGACTGTTGGGTTCAGTGAATACCCAGACTCTATAATTCACTAGAACAAAAAGTGGATTTGGCCACATCGAATATGTGTGACAATATACATATAGTCACACATGATTTTTCGGCCGTGTGCGACTAAAGGTGCCGCGACCATAGGTACTCTATGGTCACGTGTTTGACTTTTTTTTAGTCTCTATTGCAAAAGAGTAACCAAAATCGTAACATGTGTGACTAATTAGGTACAAATTTTGTTGATTAATCCATATTCGTGACCATAAACACTGTATAGTCACGCAAAGCATGTTTTTTTTGGGGTATTTAGTCACATACAATTAAGCATAAAGTGGCCAAAAGTGTTAATAAGTGTGACCATATGTTGTTTAAGGTGAAGAAATATGTCTTTTGTGTGACTATTGATCATCCAATGGCCACTTGAATTTTATGTTTGTGTGGCCTTTGGTAACATTTAGTCACACAAAGCATGTTTGTTTTGTGTATTTAGTCACATACAATTAATCATAAAGTAGCAAAAAGTGTTAATAAGTGTGACCATATGGTGTTAAAGTGAAGAAATGTGTATTTTGTGTGACTATTGATCATCCAATGGCCACATTAAATTTATGTTTGTATGGCCTTTTGTAACATTTAGTCACACAAAGCATGTTTCTTTTGGGTATTTAGTCACATACAATAAATCATAAAGTGGCTAAAAATGTTAATAAGTGTGACCATATGGTGTTGAAAGTGAAGAAATGTGTCTTTTGTGTGACTATTGATCATCCAATGGCCACTTGAATTTTATGTTTGTGTGGCCTTTTGTAACATTTAGTCATACAAAGCATGTTTCTTTTAGGTATTTAGTCACATACAATTAAGCATAGAGTAGCCAAAAGTGTTAATAAGTGTGACCATATGGTGTTTAAATTGAAGAAATGTGTCTTTTGTGTGACTATTGATCATCCAATGGCCACTTGAATTTTATGTTTGTGTGGCCTTTTGTAACATTTAGTCACACAAAGCATGTTTCTTTTGGGTATTTAGTCACATACAATTAAGCATAAAGTGGCCAGAAGTGTTAATAAGTGTGACCATATGGTGTTAAAGTGAAGAAATGTGTGTTTTGTGTGACTATTGATCATCCAATGGCCACATGAATTTTATGTTTGTGTGGCCTTTTCTAACATTTAGTCACACAAAGCATGTTTCTTTTGGGTATTTAGTCACATACAATTAAGCATATAGTGGCCAAAATTGTTAATAAGTGTGACCATATGTTGTTTAAAGTGAAGAAATATGTGTTTTGTGTGACTATTATTCATCCAATGGTCACATGAATTTTTTTGTTTGTGTGGCCTTTTGTAATATTTAGTCACGCAACGAATTAAGCAAAAAGTGACCAAAAGTGTTAATGATTGTGACTATATGCATCTTTTAGTCACATATAAGAAATCAATATATATCAAAACAAATTCAAATATATATATATATATATATATATATATATATATATATATATATATATATATATCAAAATATATTCAAATACAATAAAATTGGAATGTATATAAAATTGTAATGTCGTACATAATAAAATTTCTCAATAATTTAATGATTTCTGACTCTTGGTCTTCTTAGCTTCCTTTTGCATGGCATCACTAGAGACGTAGCACTTCGTTGGTAATTTAGGCGCAGTTTTGTTCTCACCAATCATTTGTATGGTACTTGGTGGTGTTTCCTGCAGGAAACAAAAGCCAGGTGTATCAAACAGTGAATTAAATACGAAGCAGTACTAACTATATGAACCAACAGTGTTAAATTATAACTAACAGTTGTAACTAATACACTAGCAGTATTAACTTCAAGCAATATTAATCTCTGAGCATTTTTAACTTTGTACTAGCAGTACTAACTTCCACTAGCATTAGTAAGTTTTGTACTAGCAGTAGTAAATACTTAGCATATTTTCTTTGAATATCATGAGCAGCACTAAATCCATCATGTAAAAAACTAACCTTGCTGTTGGCATTAGGAGCAAACTTGTCAGCAATGACAACACCAGTCATTGAGTGATTTTTCCAGATCAGACAGCAAAACACATGCTTGATGAGCCAGAGCATTTTCTGTTTACAATGGTCATCAGTATATACAACCAATATAGAATCAAATAATTCAAAGTCTAAAAAACATCCACATATACCGCTTTTTTCTGTTCACTTATGATAAAATCTCGCTCCTTAATAACATACTGACATCTCTTTAATTCTTCCTGAGTATTGGACAGTGCCTTAGTGGTCAGATCCAAATTGTTCTATAGACCATATACACAAGATAGCAGTCAGTGAGCAGTAAGTATAGCAATATAAGATGTCCAACAGGAATGTCTTGCAATAACTAGCATGAATTACCTGGGTAGAATAAAGCTTGTCACTCAAATCATGGCACTCTTGGACACGGGCATCAAAATTAGCTTGCAACTCTTCAAATTGTTGTTATAATCTGATCCGCCATAGCCTAAACAGAAAAAGAACGTTTAACTCACATACACCTACCAAATTTTTAATCATTCAAATCACCACCAAATTTTTAATCATTCAAATCACCACTCAATAACCCAGAACACATGCAATGAGCCCAAGTTAAGTTGATCTCAGCCGACTCATTTCACTTTCTGTCCTACTAGTAACTTTCATGTATCTAGTTAATCTACAACTTATTCGTATCACACCTTATCCTTCCCAAACCAGTTTACATGCCTAAATGTAGATAATCGCCTTAGAAGATCACCACTTTCCCACGGTCTACATGAAGGCTGATATGAGCCAATGGCTGAACCACCAGCACTTGTACTCATCAAAATACACATGGCCTGTGAACCAATTCGAGATAGAGAACCTATTTTGGAGCCTTGCCCATGTCCCAACCATTCTGTACTACCAGCATTAGTGCCAACTACAGGTGATGACGCCCCAGCAGAACTGATAAGAAATTTAAATAATTAGAATTTCAAATAAGCACTTGCAAAATCAGCAACAAAGCTAGTGCGGAGGAGCTTATCAAAACCAGATTAAAGGTCACAAGCTTTAGTTTTTTGGCTGCATGCAAACACTCAAAACAGCTTACTGCGATTTGGATACACAATAAGCTGATGAGCTGTTTGAATAAGATTAGCCAACCTCCCCATCTCTGATATAAAAGGATATTGTGTTACCTTCTACGTATGCACGTGGAAGCTGAACACCGCCATCTCGTCCACAAGCAGAGTAACCACTTAGCCTCAGGTTTCCTCTCACGTGTTCAGCCGCCAAAGCACTTTTGAACCATTCTGCTATCTGCCCTAAAGCCTGTACTCTCAAATATACGAAGAAAATATTATCTTTCCAAGATCAACCCACAAAATAATACACAAACCTGATAAGTAATAACCTTTAGATCTTTACTCGCCCAAAAAAACTATCGTATAAGGAGGTTTGGATGTGCGTCTTAAAAGTGATTATGTGATATCGAGCGTGTTTTAATGTGTGCGCTGAAAGTGATTAACAGAAGTTATTAATAGGTAGTCTAACTTACTGTTACAAAATCAGTTTTTTTCCAGCTGGTATGACAGTGATTTTTGACAATAATAATTGATCAAAAGCAAACGGTAACCTCTTTATCCATACAATAAACACAGATTTTGCAGATTGAAATACCACAATCAAATAACTGGTTCTAAACACAAATCCAGATAATTACTCTACCCTTTGATAATCAGTATTGCTAGAGCTAGTGTCAAACTGATCATTTGAGTTTTAAATAATCTTATAACTATAAGTAGAGCTATGTCACCCAAACATTACAAATTCATTAAAACAATAAAACTTAAACAATAAATTAGGACAAACCTTTTGCAGACGGCGCCTTTTGTCATCCCCGGTTAAATCATCTGAAGTGCAATTATACCAGCAATCACCATGTATTGGCGGATCATTGAGAGGATTACACAAGAACCTACCCAAATCAGAACCCGCATGAGGCTCATCTAACTGAAAATAAATAAATCATAAACCGCGATAACTTCAAGCAAACAAGAACCAGATTACTAATTTAAACTCACCTTAACAATGTCTCCAACGTTCCTACAATCCCTATCGTGTGAGTGACCGACAGCTTGGCTGTGGGATGCTCAACCACAAGCTCATTCAGAAATAGCTTGTAAACAAGCCGATTAGTACCTAACATTATAAGAACAAGACCCGAATATCATAAACTAATGTTTATTTTTATTAATTTCTTTTTAGATATAAAAGTAAAGAGTTTACCATTGGGACCACGTGAGGTTTGAGTAATAGTGGAAAGCTGTTTACAAGCATCGATATTCTTAATAAACGCTTCATATTTTTTGAGAGCCTGTTTGGACAAAGAAAAGATTACATTTGTTAGTTGATAAAGATAATACAAAAAAACAAAGAAGCATTTGTAAATGAAACCATTAACACATACAAAGTTTGATTTTATCTTAATAAAAGGGTGTAAATTATCTGTTATCAATATCTTGTTCGATATTCAATTTTGAAAGTTGAAACTTGTAACTTGAATCAATCAATCAATCAATCGGGTATAACTGTAACTAAAGAATAATAATCATTACTAAAGAAACAAAGAGAAACAAAATTTTACCTGTTTCGTCTTCTCTTCATTAATCAGATTTTGTTGTCATCGTTCGGTGCAGCGCTTGGGCATCGGTTTTGTTGATAATTTAAGGGGGTTTGAATTTGTTGATGAGAAATCCTGTTTGGTGCGGCACTTGGGATGATGATGGTTTTGTTGATGACATAGTCTTCTCAAGATGATGGTTTAGGGGGTTGCTTTTGGGCAATGTTAAAACCATGCCGTGGCCCACATTGAACCCTCTGGATTTCATTATCCTGACTACCCGAAACCATTGATACACATTCATCACCAGTCTTAATGATACTGCTAGTTTGGTGGTGATTGACGGTGAAGTAAATGAGATGTGGAATATGAGAGGAAGACGTGGTGCTAGATCTGGTGCGTATGTGGTGGTTTGAGGATGAGATGAGAATGACATGAGTTTAGTGTGTGTGTTTGGGAGCAAATGGAGATGAGAATGACTTGGAAAAAGTCAGATCCAGTTTTTGTTAAAGTGTTTTAAATTTGGGTTTCACCTTTGGCAGGGCAAACAAATTTTTCACGAAAATATTTGGGCGGGGTAAATGAGTAAACAAATTTTTTGAGGAAATATTTGTTTTGTAAGAAAATATTTGTTGATTTTTCGAGTTTGTAAGTGATATAGTATATTTTTTTATATATTTTATATGTAATGTACTAACTGTAAATGCTTATTTATGAATGTATCGAGCTTATCGAGCTGAAGTCGAACCAAATTCAATTCTTAGGTTATATTTCAATTTTAATTTGTGTAAGAAAACACATCTTTACAAATAAACCGAGCTTTTCGAGTCAAGCTCAAGCCGAGTTCAAACTTTCTCGATCCCGGATAACATGATCGAGAGGTCCCTGGATACTTGCTTTTTAGTGTCTGTGACAAACGGTATCCACCTGCCAAGTCGGTGCAACCCATGCATGACCGCCTTTAATAACTTCAAATACAAATCATATAACCTTCACATTATAACTATACACCTACCAAGCCGGTGCAACCCATGCATGACCGGTGTTAATGGCTAATTCACATGGGTCACGGGTAGAGGTGTTATTCGGGTTGACCCGGTCGTGTTCGGGTCAACTTGGGTCGGGTCAAATTGGGTCAAGCCTTAAAAAAGCATAACCGAACCCGACCTTGTTTAGAACTCGGCTCGGGTCAATTCGGGTTCGGGTGAACTAGGGTCGGGTCAATTCGGGTTCGGGGTCAACCCGAGTATTTTACATTGTAAAAGTGTTGTTGAGCCGGGTTATTCAGGTCGGGTTCGGGTTCGGGTCGGGTCAAAGCTGAAAAAACATACCCGAACCCGACCTTGTTTAGACCTCGCGTCAATTCGGGTTGACCCGAATATATTTTTGAACCCGATTGACTCGACCCGAATTGACTCGGGTCGGGTTCGGGTCGGGTCAGCCCGAATGACACCCCTAGTCACGGGTCATGTGCATTAGGTTATCATTGGTCACATTCATTATTGGGTATTTGACATCGTATGGGTCATATGCATCGGGTTATAGTTGCTTAGAGTGTTATATTACGACACATCTATAATTGTTGACAATGAGTAATTAACATGGGTAATGGGTCATGTGCATTAGGTTGTAGTGGCTTATAGTGTCATATTATCGACCAATACATGACTGGTGATCGACAATGGGTAATTGACATGGGTCATGGGTCATGTGCATTGGGTTGTAATGGCATATAGTGTAATGGAACCCATGCATGACCGGTGATAATGGCTAATTCACATGGGTCATGGGTCATGTGCATTAGGTTTTGTAAACTAAGACAAATACTATACAACAATAAAGTAAATTACAATTAAGCCCTAATCTAATCTAAAATAAAAACGCGAAGTTACTAGGAACTTAACGAGCCTAAAAACCTAAACTAGCAAATTTTAACCCTACAAATGCAAAATTATTTTTTTTAAGGTCCTAAATGGTTAAAAATAATTTTAGGAAAAAGATTTGTATTTTTCTGATTTTTATTTTATTTATTATGGATTAAAAAACTTTTTATCTTAAAATATTATTAAAAATATTAAACAAAATAGGAAAAATCTGAATTTTTTTGTAAGAGTACTTAAAACTAAATAAAACATAGGAAAAATAAAACAAGACAATCAACTTATTGGAATAAGCTACAAAAAGCAAGAAATACCGGCGCTTGTGGTAGTGGAGTGTGGTGTTAAGTGTGGTTGAGACTAGTGGAGGTCTCGGGTTCATTTTTATATGTTTTGTATATTTTTTTTACGTTTTCATCCGTTTGTAACGTTTTTCGTCCCCTTTTGACCATTCAATTGATTTTGACCGATCTCGCTAGTTTTCGACAGATTTCGACGGATTTAGACCGTTTTAGACCGACTACGACCGATTGCGACCGTGTTCGACAGATTTCGACCTTTTCGACCGATTTCATCCATTTTTGAACGTTTTGGCAATTTTCTCTCGTTTTCATATGTTTTCAAGCTTTTTTTAACGTTTTCCTCCGTATTAAAACGTTATGAAACGTTTATTACGTTTTCGTATATTTTGTATGATTTTTTCGTTTTCATACGTCCTTCTCCTTTGTTTCTTTGTTTTGCTACGTTGTGTTCGCTTTCGTACATTTTGTACGCCTTCATACCATTTTTTAAAGAAAACGTTAGACAATAGACAAAAACGGTCCCAGCCGTACAAAAATGGTCGAAATCAAGGAAAAAAATGAACGAAAACGGTTTAAACCGTTATGATATTTTACCCTTTAAAACAAATAAGCTACAACTTATTAAGTTTTGCTAGATTCGAAATTTTAAAAGTGAAACAAATTGAAAATAAGCAGAGGGAGAAAAAGTCACGGTTTAATAAGCAGCTTCTATAAGCACTCTTTAAGCTACTAGCCAAAAACAATGAAGCTTAAACTTCTATATTAAAAAGGAAATGCATTACATTAACAAATATGTTACTCTGGCAAGATGGTAAGTCACCTGACTTCCGTAGGGGAGGTCGCAGGTTCGATTCTCGCTGGGGTGTAACATCCTTTTTTATTTTCTTGCTATTTTTTATTACTCGTAACATATTTTAGTCACACATTTGTGATATGTATCGAATTGTGACTACACTTAAATAATGTGTGACAAGATATGACTCTATGATTTAGACACCTAAATAAATACTTCATGTGACCATACATAACATCTTGAATTTAGTCACACAAACACTCAATGTGACTAATATCAAGGTTAATGATAAAACCGTCGGGGCAGGTTTACGTCGACTTAGGAAACTCGGTCAACGACGTCGAGGAACCTTAGTCATTTTGAAATAGGCTCCGTCGTTCTACGTCGGCCTAGGAATCGTTGTGGCACGTTTACGTCGGCCTAGGAAACTTGGTCTACGACGTCGAGGAACCTAGTCGTTTCGCAATAGGCTCCGTCGTTCTACGTCGGCCTAGGAACCGTCGGGGCATGTTTACGTCGGCCTAGGAAACTCGGTCTACGTCGTCGAGGAACCTTGTTCATTTCGGAATAGGCTCCGTCGTTCTACGTCGGCCTAGGAACCGTCGAGGCACGTTTACGTCGGCCTAGGAAACTTGGTCTACGACGTCGAGGAACCTTGGTCGCTTCGGAATAGGCCACATGAATTTTATGTTTGTGTGACCTTTTATAATATTTAGTCACACAAAGCATGTTTCTTTTGGGTATTTAGTCACATTCAATTGCATAAAGTGGCCAAAAGTGTTAATAAGTGTGACCATGTGATGTTTAAAGTGAATAAATTTGTATTTTGTGTGACTATTGATCATCCAATGGCCACATAAACTTTATGTTTGTGTGACCTTTTCTAACATTTAGTCACACAAAGCATGTTTGTTTTGGTATTTAGTCACATACAATTAATCATAAAGTGGCTAAAAGTTCACATAATTATGACCATATAGTGTTTCCTTAATTAATAAAAGTTCACCTTTGCACCAAAAAAGAAATATTTTGTGTTGTGGTCTGCTTATAAGCAAAAAAGTTTAGTGGTTAAGGCTGCCAGTACAAAGTTAAGTCTAGTAGGTTAGTTTTAGTGGTTAAGGCTGCCAATACAAAGTTAAGTCTGCCAGACCTAAGTTAAGTCTGTTTAGTATTCGTAGTTAGTTCTGTTTATGAAAAACATAATATTTTTTTTGTGTGACTATTGATCATCCATTGGCCACATCAAATTTATGTTTGTGTGGCCTTTTCTAACATTTAGTCACACAAAGCATGTTTGTTTTGGGTATTTAGTCACATACAATTAACCATAAAGTGGCTAAAAGTGTTAATAAGTGTGACCATATGGTGTTTAAAGTGACGAAACGTGTATTTTGAGTGACTATTGATCATCCAATGGCCACATATTAAGTTACGTGACCATATGTACTGGATTTTGGCTACACTTAAATAATATGTGTGACAAAACGTTTAGCGTGACCATATATGGCATTTGGTCACGGTGTTAGTAGCAAATGTGACTTTATAGATTAGCTTTTGGCAAGCTAACACAAACTAAACTTTAAACACACATATTAACTTACGTGAACATATGTACTGGATTTTGGCTACACTTAACGAATGTGTGACAAAACATTTTGTGTGACCATATATGGCTTTTGGTCACAGTGTTCAAGTGTGTGACATATATTTGTCACTGTTTATATGTATATCGTGACTAATGCTTCAACCTTACTTTTCATTTGTCACTTGTTCCAATTTCAGATGTGGCTAAAGAGTTGGCAAAACATATCAGTCACCCTTAAATAATGTGTGACAAAACTTGAATCTATGATTTAGACACACAAAAAATTACTTCATGTGACTAACGCATCAAGGTTACTTGTATTTGTCACGCGTTCCAAATTCATATGTGGCTAAATGATCTGAAACAAAATCACCAGATACCTTTAGCCACACAATGTTCAATTGTGTGGCGATACAGTTCTAATGGTCACACAATCAAAATTTTCATGTGTGACTAATTATTAAATGGAGTTGAGATCAATATAGAACCCATATTTGCCATAGAACAAATGAACCAATCATAGCCCTCCATCTTTTATTTAAATTAATAAAAAATTATTTTTCACCTTTTTTTTAAAAACAACATATCTTACAAACGGTAAAATTTTAAAATATAAAAAATACACCATCGCGACGAGAATTAAATTATCTTTCTATAGATATGCACTTTTATATATTTTCGACAAACACTTTTTTTCAAAAATTCCGTCCGAAAAAATCATATATGATTTTTACGGATCATATATGATTTTCAAAAATCATGTATGATTCGATTTTTATGAATCATATATGATTTTTACGAATCATATATGATTCTCAAAAATCATATATGATTCGTAAAAATCGAATCATATATGATTTTCATAAATCATATATGATTTTTGTTGACCGAAATTTTGAAAAAAAAATGGTTAAAAATATATAGTAGTGCATATCTATAGAAAGATAATTTAATTCTCGTCGCGATGGTATAATTTTTATCGCGTAACGATTAACGGTTTGCGAGATATTTAATTTTTTAAAAAAGGGTGAAAGTTTATCATAATAAAAAAATGAATGGCTATTATTGGTTAATTGGATCTATGGTAAATTTTGGATCTATATTGAACTTTTGCCTTATTAAATGTTGTCAATTTTCGTACCTTCAGCCACACAAATATGCGAATGTGTGACCGTTCCATTTCGACCATGCGTGACCAAATCCCGTTTTTGTACTAGTGATTCTAGGATTTGAATAGAAAATACCCTAAGTTTTTATAACCTTAAACACTAACAAGTCACTGAGCGCACAGCCACTCAGTGAGTTATCTTCAGGATGCTCAGTATAAGACGTAGAAGAAAAGTCTCTCCGCTCAGTGATGGATTCAGTGAGTGATGAGAATAACTCACTGAATCCCAAAGCTCCTCACCAACTATGATCACTAAAGACAAGACTGAAGACTAGAAGACTGAAGAATGGGTGGGACAAGGCGGGATAAGTTTGAACTTAAAGAGTCCTTATATGCCATAAGTCAAACTTTCCCTGAAAGACTAACAACCGGGATTAGTGTCATCACTGACAACCAGAAAGCTGCCTTGTCTGTTACCCAAAATAGGTTCATGTAAACAGAGACAAAATGCATCGGTATTTTGTCACTATAGCTTTTGTCAGTTTGTCTTTTAAGATATAGTTAAAATCATACTTGTATAAATAGCCATAAGGTAGGAGTAAAAGTTAAGCTTGCGCATTAATTGTGAAAAACACACACAAGCAATTTTCACACCTCCAAATATGACTATGTCCCTGAGATAGCTTAGTGGTTCCTGGTAGTTGTGCTTAGACTTAGCCTAAGCTTAGTGAGGAGTACCCATACTTGTCATTCAATCCCAAGTGTTGTTCCACAAGAACTTGGGTAATATATTCTTCTCGGATCATTTTAATAAAGAATATAAATGTTGAAAAATCCCTTGTGTTTTTATCTTGATTTAATTGATTTTTAAATTGATTTACTTCAGTCATGGATCACACTTAGTCTTAATAACTATTTTTGCTATTTGTGATACGGGAACAACACTATAACAAGAAATTTACCTGAAAATCGTAAGTGATTATAGCTAAAACTCACATGTGATTTTTTACCAGATCATCCGTAACCTGAAAGTTACCTAAAAATCACATGTGATTGTTGACTAATGTTTTGTAACATGAAACTTACCTACATATCATTAATCATATCACATGCGATAACATCTCAAATGGGAGGTGATTTGCACACCTAAAAGTATTGTTTCTTGACATTTACACACTTGTGATATTCTGAATATCACAAGTTGTTTTCTGAATATCATAAGTGATTTTCAACTAATAATCTATAACATGAAAGTTACTTGAACATAATAAGTGGTTATAGCTAAAAATCACATGTGATTTTTTACCAATCATCCGTAACCTGAAAGTTACCAAAAAATCACATGTGATTTTTGACTAATGTTTTGTAATTTGAAATTTACCTACATATCATTAATCATATCACATGAAACGTACGAAAACGGCCGAAAACATCTGAAAAAAATCGAAAACGTATAAAAATGAACAAAACCATATGAAATAAAAAAAACGTAAGAAAGCAGATGGAAATGTATGAAAATGTCTTAAAACAGCCGAAAATATAAAAAAAATGGACGAAAACGTATGAAAACTAACTAAAACTTAAGAAAACGAATGAATACGTATGAAAATGGACGAAAACGCATGAAATCGTAAAAACACGTATGATAACAGATGAAAACGTATGAAAATGGACGAAAACGTAAGAAAACGGACGAAAACGTATGAAAAATGGACGAAAACGTAAGAAAACGGACGAAAACAGATGAAGACGTAAGAAAACGAACGAAAACATTTAAAAATGGATGAAAACGTACGAAAACGGATGAAAACATATGAAAACGAATGAAAATGTATGAAAACGGACAAAAAGATATAAAAATGTCTGAAAACATATGAAAATGAACGAAAACGTATGAAAGCGAATTTAAAAAAAACAAAAAGAAAAGAAAAAGTGAATTAAGAAAAGTAAAAGTATAAATATATATATATATATATATATATATATATATATATATATATATATATAGTAGGAATCCAGTGAGAAGTAAATTAAAATAAGAAGTGGTGAGAAGTGACCAAAACCACCCATTTGTGATGCAACAACTTGCATTAGATGCATTTGTATTCATATAGATGCAACATCTTGAGTTTCGAAAGTTAATTTGATGTATAGATGGTACAATTTGATTTTCATAATTTCGGCACGTGCAGAGGAACAAAAAATAAGAGAAATCATGAAATGCATCTAATATACGTATATGCATCTGATTAAAAGCTAGAAAACACATTATGGTGCGTTATAATGCATCTAAGATTATAGGGATGCATCTAATTTAGGTCGGTGCATCTTGGATTTGCGGTTATAGTTCTTCTTATTCCTTTGTATTTTAAGTAATCTTCTTATTTAATCCTAACTCTATATATATATATATATATATATATATATATATATATATATATATATATATATATATATATATATATATATATATATATACTAGTTTTCAAAGCCCGTCCGATGGACGGGAATGACTTGTAATTATCGTTGACATACTTTACTATAGCTAAAGAAGACAGGTAAATACCATTCTAATAAAGAGTAAGGTAACAAAACAAAGTAGCCCGTGAATACCCTTCTGAATCTAAGTGTTTGTTTGTATAAGTACCAAAAAAATGTAACTACTATTGTCTCGGAGAAGTAATGTGCGTTTAAGATACCCGGCTATAACATTCGTTGTTATTCAATTATCCTTTTGAGTGTTATTACTAAAAGAAAATAAATGAAAAAAAGTAACCTCTTTGGCACCTTAATGAAACCTTTAATAATCAATTTTTATGAATAGCAAATATTATACAATCAATATCCAATAAACCAATATATTTTAGAAAAATGTATTTTTTGAAAATGTTACATTAATTTACGGCATCAAACTTAATGTTATATTACGAAAAGGTTGGACAAAATTCTAGTCCATTTAGGTGGTGATTCACCTGAATTTCTTAATGCGCTTAGCACAAATAATTCATAAATCAGTTTTAAGTAAAATAAAGAAAAACTATGCATCAAGAGTGGAGTGATAAGATGTTATACCTAGAGCTGTGCATGCTTAAATTTATGAAGGGTGACATGTTCAAAATATTCAGGGAAGTGGTCAAGAACATGTGTAGATATAATAACCTCGTGAACAACATTGGTTTATTTCCTTTTACCTAAACAATAAAGATCTAAGTAAATAATAATTGAGCTTGCATAAACTATATTTTAGTTATGGACATACACGTTTTATGGATGAGATGTCCGTTCCAATTTGATCCTTATGTTTCAACGTTTCGTTATACAAATAACTACTTATCTTGATCATCTCCAATTGCTCATTGCTCCAAAATATCTACATAACTAAAAATGATTCATATAAGGAACAAAAAGGAATAGATGTAACCATATTTGATCAGATGGGGGCAGTTTTATGTGTACCCATAATGAACGACACAAAAATAAATGTTTTTTATAATAGAATTGATCTTACCTTGAGTTTATTAATTATCAACAAAGCAATATGTCCATTGGTTAACTTGTGATCACCGACAGAAGACTCCAAGCGCAAATCCATATCATGCATGGATGTAAAACCGAACCACATTTGATCAGATGGGGGCAGTTTTATGTGTACTCGTAATAAAGGATACGAAAATAAATGTTTCTATAATAGAATTGATCTTACCTTGAGTTTATTAATTATGAACAATGCAATATGTCCACTGATTATCTTGTGATCAACGATAGAAGACTCAAAGCTCAAATCCATATCAGGGCTTCCAAGATCTCCTGCACTCAAAATCACTTCTCCACCACTTCTTACACGGACTTCATGATATTATCCTTTGGAATGATGATATGTAACTCCAGCCGCAGCTATGTCGTAAAACAATTCACATGGTTAGAGTTCACATCTCAAATTATCTCATTATTACCAATATTATTAAATGTTGTTTATTTTTGAAAATGCTCTATAAATTCAAATTACCTCATTATTACCAATATTATTAAATTTTGTTTATTTTTAAAAATGCTCTATAAATTCAGAAAGATTAGTTTTACGTCAAATTAATCGGTCGCTTAATCTACAAAAGCTGAAGGGTGAGGAACCATTACCTAAGGTTCTGGTGGTCAAGAAGAGAATCCAATCAACTATTGCATGAACCAAAACATGTATATTTTCAATATTGGCTTTTTTAAGAAGCTCCACAGCCCCATGTCGTCTCCCTGAATCATCAAATGTCGAACCACAAATCTTCGTGTCTTCAATGTGTTCAACCGTGAACCCATTATCAGGAACATTTCCTTATTCTAATAATGCATTAAAGATAGAAGCTTGCCATCTTTTTAACTTAAGTGTACGCATTAGAATACTATGCTCTACCCACTCATATGTGCTTTTGACAGCATTTGTATCCCAATCAATACCTGAATTTTCATAAAAAGTAGTTTTCGGCTCTTGAATAAAACCCAAAATTTACCATGATACCGCCTCCCAAGACCATCCCTCTTATGTTGGAAACACAATCTTCTGAGTAAATTTTTTGAGCAGGCGAATCTTCCTCATTTGCAGTTAGAAGGGAAGCCAAATACATATTTTCATATAAGATGTTTGTATCAAAACTACCTACACCCCCACGCTTAAGTAGCAGTATAGAGTAATTTTGAGATAAAGTCACAACTAATGGGAAACCAACGGTTCCTCCTCCAATAATGATATAATCGTATTATTGAGCTGGAGTGAAATTAGTTGCTTTGTATGTGAAAACATGAATAAATAGATGCCTCACCATTCAGATCAAATTCAGAATATCATTTCCACTCAGGATTTGAAGGACAAGTAAGTATATCAGGCTTTCTTTCATGATAAAATGTATATAACGCATCGATATAGTCGGGTTTATATGTTCCTAGCGGCCGTGCTTCAGAATATATTTGTATTGCCTATAACACGAGCAATGGGTCAGTTAAGTTAAGAACATAAAGAGGAAAACCCAAAACCACCACCTAAACCAAATAACTGACCTGGGATACAGATATTAGCCTGGTTCGCATGAGACAATGAATAATCATATACCCATTGCGGTTATGCCCATGAGTGCAATGAACCAGAATGTACTTCTTTGGGTTCTTCTGCCGAGTTAGAAATTAAGAAACCTGATGACAAATAAATTTAGTGACTGCTAAAATGTAGCCACAGATATATGCAATAACAACAAAGTGACATATCACGATTCTTATGATGCATTTACATCATTTGTTGCTTATAAATTAACACTTAAACGCGTTCTTTTCTTTCATATCTTTCTTTAATTTGACAAGCTACCATCTTGCTAGAATTAGTTTCTCAAAATTTTTTGTTCTTTCAGTGAAATGTCACATTTTCAGCAAACATCAGGCATAAATGACTTGTAATACAACTTGCCTCGTATACAAACTGATTTACAGCCTCATTCTCTGGCACAGACCACGCCCTTTGCAGTTGATCTGAATGAGAAAAATATAAAAGCAAGAATAAGTGAATAATCATTATCAGAAGAAATAGATGCAAACAAAGACATGGGATCACTTGATCATACTCCATAAGTTGAAGATACACTATAAACTATCTCGTAACTAACCTTAGTTATATAACTACATGTTGATCTTCAACTTGAACTGAGATCATTACCACATTGTAAATAATATAACATAAAATTCATGGCCCCAATAATTATTCAGCTAAAGAAGTAGGTAAACCCGAGAATAAAATTATCATTAGTTCAGTTGCAACTGAGTTGCAACTTCAATTAACATGTTCAAATTAACAGGAATCCAAATGTAATACAGGAATCAATGCAGTATTTACAAATCAAGAACCCGATAAACAAAAGTATCATATCAGATTATAGCGTTTAAATCGTGTATTTCACGAGGCAAACCTCAAAAGAATTTCAACCTTGTAATCTCCGCAACTTTGCGCCTCTCAACTTTCACGCACTGCTCCTCTTTAAATGGGTTGGTGTCGCAAGAATCCTCTTGATTGCATTAACTTCTAATGGGTTGTTCTTGCTCTATTACAGTTGATTAAAACCAACATCAGTCACATATAAAGCGACAAACTTCATGAATTTGACTTGAAAAAAGTAAAATTAACTCACCTTTGAGCATGTACCACGGCGCACATTGCAAACGGGGTAACCATGTGGGCAGTAACTGTAGTGGTCATCACAACAAGATGCACCTTCTAATGGGCAGCATCCCCAAGCAAAACAGTAGCCATAGTACTCATAGATACAACAACAAGTGGTGGCTTCAGGGCATGTGTTGTACTCGTCATAAACCACTTCAGGTGTGACCGGTGATGGGGGTGATGGACCAGGGTTGGGTGGGTTCTGACCAGTCTTGGGTGGGTATGAAGCCTCCATTGCGATACCACATTTACCTGTATTGTCTGCAATGTTTTTTTCCATTTTCAAGTAACCTAATTCACCCCATTTTGCACCCCATGAGTTCTTCACTATCCAATAATCTTAACCAACTTCTAACCCGTAACCAACGGCCAACACACCATGGTCCAACTCAGTTCCACATGAACCGGTGAAAATACCCTGTATACATTATGTGAGCTGCAAAATTATGTGATATCACATGTCCAAACAACACCTAATTCAAGTCGTTAATGAAATCGAAAGAAGACAATCAACATTAGTATACCAAAAAAAGCTCTAAGTTAATAGTAAGAGAACCTATTACAAAAAAATTATTATTCACCTTGAACATTAACGTCAATTAACCTTGCATACTCATTCTCTGTATGGTAAGTTGTGTGCGTCCAAAAAGAAGATCGTTGTTCCCGGTGAGTACAAAGCCCATGTAATACACCTGCATGTAGTACGGTTAAAAAAAGACATGGCACTGGCCATAACACTAAAGACCAAAACTATATTTTAGAACCAAATATCCATTTTACCGTTACATTCAAGATTACTTGTTAAGGCTCTAGTGTGTGTCATCAATATTGTAACATATTGGATTTCACATACACATCATATCACTAACAAAGTAGGCGTATAAGATGTTTTAGAGAGAGAAAGTTAGAGGTTTGGGAACTTTAGTGAGAGAAAGAAAAATCTTATTATGAGCTCCAACTCTCTACCTTGGGAGGTAGAGAGTATTTATAGTGTTACAATAAAACGCCACCTGACGGGCTATGGATCAGGCATACAGTACGTAAAGACCCGTCCGTCCTCCACGGTGTTACAAAACTAAATACTACTTAACATTAAATAACTACGACTACGAGCTTTCTAACGATTACATATACTTGAGGTGACCGACACTTTAACTACTGGATTTTCCAAATCCTAACAATCTCCCCCTAAGGGAGGTCACCTCAAACACACATTAAAATTACACAGAATACAAACAGATATTACATTGAGATTGTTCTTGGATTCTTGTTCATGTTCTTTGTTCTGTAGCTCGTAGTCTTTGATTCTTCATCTTTGCATGTTTGTATAATCTGAGTGGAGGTCTTTAACTGATCCACGTGATACTGAGTTTTGAGTCAGCTTTGAAATCATCAGCCATATTAAATCTCTGACACATCCATTGTGGTGTTGGTATTATGTGATGCTGTGACATTTGGACCGTCATGCTCACATTCTGGATCATGATATATTCTTATCAGAATAGCGGAAGCTTTCGTTGATTCATGATATTGGCAGCAGCGTAGCATAAGCATGGAGTGAAAATATCAGAGTCATTGATGCACTAATCATGATTTCTTTGGAACTGAATGTGTTGAGTGAGCATGCGGCTATGGATTGACCACTTCATTCTGATCAGCTGCAAACGTTGGGGTGTACCTGCATAAGACAGTTAGCAATAAAGCGCACGAAAGTGTCTTTGATCACTTTCGATGAATTGAGGTACACGGCCCATGGTTCCCTGTTGATCAGTACAAGTACTGCCTGTGATCAGGTATAATTCCAAAGAATTTCCTTGACAGGGTTTCGCAGCTGCTCTAGCTGTTCTCAAACCGGAATGTCTCAAAGAAGACAACACGGAGTGAGTGAACCAGCGAAATAAGATTCATTGATTGATGAAAAGAGATTTGAAAAACAATCGTGTATTACTCAATAGAAATTGTTTTTGCAATACAACGAAGGTTTTAATGAAAATCAATTATCAATCATAAACACCTTTTATTTTGAGAAATAAGTACACATTCGATGTGCTAAAGAAAAGAGTTTTTAAGCACAACGACCGGTTTTTCAAAGGTATCCGTCAATCCATAACCTGAACCAGGATTGATTCAAAAGATTGAATCGCCCCATTGTTTCTGTTCAGTTGTCACATGGTTGATCTATTGGATAGATCTCACATGCCACCTACCAGGAGCTTGTTTGATGTTGGCTCCAGAAGGCTTTCCATCTTCTTTGTGAATATGTTTGCATATCACTCAGATGTTCTGGCAATACCACAAGGATAATGCGTAGGACGCATAAGATATTATTTCTCTTTCCACATTGTGTGAAACAGAGAGTCTTCATTTAAAGTGTCCTAAAGAGATTTATTGATGATCTCGTGGCTCTAGACTCAATTGTGCATATTTGGTTCCTATGTCGGAGACTAGGGAGAGGGTCTCCTTCTTCAATATCAACAATCTCTAATAGAGAGTCGATAGAGTATGTCGGTTCCCCGTGAGAATGAAACAAGACCTTTTAAGAGGAACTTGAGTGGTTTGGAAAGTTGAAGTGCAGTGCGTCACTAGGTCCATGACGTCTTGTCTTCAATACCGATGTTACCTTGGTAACCACCAGTAGTATATGAATTGAACCCGGTTTCTGCCCTAAGGTTGAATAAATGGAGGGCTATTTCTTTTCACCCTTTTTTACATTCAATTCTTTTTCATTCTTCAACCCCTTCAGTGCTTACCGAGACTTTATTACTAGAACTTTGTTGGGTTTATTCCAGTACTAGCTCAGACTCAGTCCGCACTCTTCCCATATCTCACTTTTCTCCTTTTTTCCATCATACCTAAGGACTTCTACACTATCTAGTGGATTGTCCCCTGGTTAGATCCCTCTGGTTCTGGCGGATCGTGGGAACGAATACCTAACCTAACCATCCTTATAACACCGTACATAAAGTAGAGTTGGTCGGTCTTTTGGTGTAGATTTTCCGCCTTGAAACCAGTTGAAAACCATTTGAAAATCAATCAAGATACTTGTGATATAGAATCAAAGCATTTTGTATCTTAATTGTTTTGATATTTTTAGAAATGCTCCCCCTCAACATATGCATAAAAATTCAGAATTTGTTTAGCACGTGGAGGCAAGAGATCTTTGAAATCATTGGATTAAGAATGAAAGGTCCAATCTTTTGATTAACATTTTCTAAAATGATCATCATCAATTCCCAATCAATTTGAGTAGATAAAACATTTTGAGGAAGGATGAGGTTTTCACAAGTTTGCTCCCCCTCAATATGTGCCTCGAATTTTGAAAGAGTTTTGCACATATTAGAGGGAACCTGCCTAAGAGACAATTCAGTCACATTTCAATTTAAGGTTTAAAATAGATGCTCCCCCTCAACATGTGCATGGAAAATTTGAAATCATTTGTCACTTGCGGGGAGGAAAACATGCTAAACACTTATGAAACCATTTATCGAATTATCAGTTTAAATCCAATTTAAATCACAAATTCTCCCCCGATCACAATTATCAAACCATTTGAGATTTGTGATCTCTGTAGATTTAAATTGATTTTGAAAGCTTTTAAGGAGAATTGTGACTTGATTATGAAAGCGTTTTAACTGATAAAGATCGGTTATTGAGACTTTAAACTCCATTGATTAAACATGCATAATTATCTTTTGAAAACATAATAATAACCAAGGTCTGGAACCAATTGTGTAAAATATTGTAAAACATTTTAGAGTAGACCTTGCTCATTTAAGTGCAAATTGTTTGAAAATAACACTTTTTGATTTAATTGAAAAATCATTCTCCCCCTCAATCAATGACGAAAGTTGTTGATTGATGGATTGAGATTTTGACACTTGATAAGTTCTTCTGATTTTCAAAAATAGAGTCCGAAGTGTTTTCAAAACAATTGAGTTTTCATAAGATTGCAAATATTTTTCAGATGAATCATTTAGAAGGAAAAATATTTGAAATTAAACATTTGTCTTGTTAATGACAAACATTTGTTTTTAGAATCAGAGCATTAGGTTTGAAATATGAGATAAATCATGGCTCTGTTCTTTCTTTGAAAAACGGGTTACTGCCTGAAATGACAATAAACCATTTTTACTTTCTCCCAAAAAAAATTTTTTTTTTTTTTTATATACTTTCGAACAACATCTAAAGACCCGTGTCATTCTTTGAATGACAAAACAAAGACCGTAGATATTATCAAATCGAGGTAAAAAACATGACCAAAAGACAATATTGTTTTGAGATTTTTTTGGGGTTTTCAAATTTTTATGGATTTTTTTTTCTTTTTTTTTTCTTTTTTTTTTAAAGTTTTATATTTTCTATTTGATTTTTGGATAACTATATACAAAGTATAGATGAAGAAAGACCTTTATTCCTCGTCTTCCTCCTGAAGACGTTTGAGTGTTTCTGGTTGAAGGCTTTTCAAGCCAAGTCGTGGAAGAAAAAACTCAAAACGTTCTCTTGGAAGAGCTTTGGTGAAGATGTCTGCTAACTCGTATTCTGACTTCACAAAATATAGTTCCACCACACCGTTTTCCACTTGCTCCCTGATGAAATGATGTCGAATGTCTATGTGCTTTGCTCTTGAGTGTTGAACGTTGTTTCATGAGAGAGCAATAGCACTTTTATTATCATAGTACAGAGGGATTTTGTTGAATTCAAAGCCATAGTCAGATAATTGGGATCTCATCCAAAGGATTTGAGCACAACAAGATGACATGGCTATGTATTCAGCCTCTGTAGAGGAAATAGAAGTACTCATTTGCTTCTTTGAAGACCAGCTCACAAGCTTATCACCCAAAAATTGAGCACCTCCTGAGGTACTTCGACGTGTATCTTGACATCCTTCGACGTGTACCTTCGATGTGTTCCTTGGAGATATCGAAAGACCCGTTTAACCACTTCAAGGTGCTTTTTAGTAGGCTTAGCCTGATATCTAGCACACATGCACACAACGAACAAGATGTCTGGTCTGCTAGCTGTGAGGTACATCAGGGATCCAATCATACTACGATATTTCGTTTGATCTACCATGATCCCTGAGTTGTCCTCATCCAGCTTAGTACGTTCAATCATGGGAGTGTCAACGGTGTCACATGATACAAATCCAAATTTCTTTAAAATCTCATTTGCATATTTACATTGATTTATAAAAATGCCTCCGGGGCTTTGTGAAATTTGTAATCCCAAGAAAAATGACATTTGTCCCATCATTGACATTTGAAACTTGGAACCCATTTCATTTGAAAAAGCGATCACATTCATTGGGGTCAGTCGAGGCAAAAATAATATCATCAACATAAATTTGAACGTGAATTAAATGTTTGCCTGACTTCCGGGTGAACAATGTCGGATCAACTGCTCCTTTGCTAAATCCGGTGGATAGAAGAAACTTTGATAGTGTACCATACCATGCCCTTGGAGCTTGCTTTAAACCGTAAAGAGCCTTCTTCAAACGAAAGACGTGAGTAGGATGCTCTGGATTCACGAAGCCTTCAGGTTGGCTGACGTATACGACTTCTTTAAGATCTCCGTTAAGAAACGCCGTCTTTACATCCATTTGATAGACTACCATGTTCTTACTTGCAGCATTAGCCAAGAAGATTCTGATTGCCTCGATACGAGCAACAGGAGCAAATGATTCTTCAAAGTCAATAACCTCTTCTTGACGGTATCCTTTTGCAACCAATCGAACCTTGTTCTTTAAGACATCACCATGCTCATCAAGTTTCACTTTGAAGATCTATTTTAGAGCAATGATCATAGCACAATCTGGAGCAGGTACTAATTCCCATACATCAAGTCAATCAAACTCATGAATTTCTTCTTGCATGGCATTGAACCAGCAGTTTTCATTCATGGCTGTTTTAATGTCTTTTGGTTCGACCTTAGAGAGTACGGAGTTGAAGAAACACCATAAGGCATCGGTTGCAAGTTTTTTCCGTGTGGATACTTGATAAGGTTTTAAAAGGTACCATTTTGAGGGGTCGTTTTAGTCCTTATTTGATCACTTTTGTATCCGTTATTGCTTAATATCGTTCCTTTTCACTTTTTAGGTCTCGTGAAGGCAAAATGCTGGAATGGCACTTATTTGGACGAAAAGGCGCGAATATATGAAGAAAATGGCCAAAGTCGAAATCGAGACACTCACAGTTGCTGAATGTAGAAGGCGACGGCGTCAGGTGCTATTTGCGACGCCGTCCAGAATTATTGTGACGGGTCAGAACTCAAAACGCGTGTTTTCAAGAGACGGCGTCTAGTTGTGAAAGAGTAGGCCGTCGCTACTCAGACGGCCTAGATGCAATCCAGACGACGTCAGAAGCTGAAGAGGACGGCGTCACGGACATAAGGTGACGCCGTCGCAAGGTTAACGTGGCCAAGACGAAACCCTAATGGCGGCGACACGACGGCGTCACTAAACATAAGGTGACGCCGTCGCAATTGTAATCTTATATATAGAATCCGAATTTTTCAGTCTTTGTGTGGAGAGTCTTTGGAGTAAAAACCTAAAACCGAACATAAGGTGTCTTGTACAGTATTTTAGGGTTTTTAACCCTATCTTACACCAAGATAAGTCTTTACTTCATTAATTCAATTATGTCTTTGATTATTTGTGTGTATGCTTGCATGTTCTCCATGTCCGGCTAATTTATTTGTGTGTTTGCTTAGGAAGTATGAAACTTAATTATTAAATATTGATTGGTTGTTTCTTATCTTAGTTGATTAATGATCTAGTAATGCGATAGGACATTCGTTGTGTACTTAATGCTTGATTCATCTTTGTGAACCTTAGCGTATAATTACCTGAGTGGTTGTAGGCTAAACCATCCGAAGAGCGCCTTAGAGTAGGAGTCTATAATCTCTAGAGGGGTTTGTAGACGAGACCCTTTGGTAAGTTCAAAGAGTTAGGGAGAAACGCATACCCTACAACTTTAGACACACAACGCAACTAGGAATAAGACGTGACACTCAACTATCAATAGGAGATAATTAAGGAGTAATACAAACTAAGTAAACACATTTTTAAACTATCATACGAGCACACATTAATTAGACATAGACTCCCACAACCTTAGTTTAGATAATTAGATAATAGTAGAGTAATCGGTAGAAATACCAACCCCCCAAATCCAATACCCGAGATTCGTACCTTTCCATTTTTCATAAAATATAAAAAGATAAAAAATAATCTTCCTCAACCTTAACCTTAGCGTAGTAACTCCCTACTAGCATTCCTATTCCCCTAGAGAACGATATCAATACCCGTGGCTTACCCTAATTACTACACTACAACGATTAGGTTCACTGCCTAGGGTGTTATAAAACTTGCTCGAAGAAAAGGAAGTTTCCTTGACCCCGAACGACGCGTGTAACGTTATCAAGTTTTTGGCGCCGTTGCCGGGGAATAGAATAGCTAGTTAGTAGTCCACCTCGTTTAGGTTTCTTTGCTTGATTCCTATCAAGTAAATTTTTCTTATTTTTAGATTTCTCTTAGTCTATCCCCCTTCTTCGTAACCTTTGTTCGTAACCCCATCACTCTTCATCATGGAGAATGATAACCAACCACCACTCGATAACCAACAACCAAACAACGCTTCACCACCAAACAAATACCCACTGCTTGACCCAGCCTCTGCCAACCAACTTCGAGCCCGTATCATGAGTGAGATTGGAGAGCTTAGGAAATTAAATATGATAATTGAGAACACACTTGAGGAAGCCCTTAAGGAATCTGATCAACCTCTAGATAGTGATTTGACTACAAGTGATTCGGATGATGATCTAGAAGAAGGAAATTATAAGATGTTAAAAATTATGGAGGGTAGTAAGGAGAAGGGAGAACTTAGGGAGTACTTTGATTCATACCCTAAAAGGAAAGAAACCGCTTATCACCATAGTGTGGTTAATTTTCCAAGACCACCTTTCGAGCCTCGTATAAGGAGGGGAAACCCTAAAAACATCAAGATACCTTGTATGATTGGATACTTATACAGGGATCACACCTACATTGATTATAAGGCACCCATGAATATAATGTCTAGGCTCTATTACAATTGGATCGTGAGCAAAAAGCTAGAGCCTATGAGGGACCCCTTTCGCCCTAGGAAAGCAAGTAACTATGTGGGGAGGATTAAGGGATTGCACGTGTTCATAGGTAACTTCACATATAGGTGTGATTTCATGATTCTGGAAAATGTCAAAGGAATCATTGATGGGTTTTTAGGAGATGTGATACTTGGGAAACCATTTATAGAAGAGTCTAAGATGGTTTATGATAAAGAGAAAGGGATAATCGAGTTCTCAAACGAAACCGAGAATGTTAAATATGTAATGCCACACAAAAATAAGAATTTTGAGGGTATGGATAGTTTAGATGTAGATAACATTCCGGCATTTGAAGTAGACTGGAAGGACAAAGTTTACTACACTGCTTGTCTTTAACTAGGGCCTGAATATATTCGTGATGAAAGAAGAGTTAAGGAGATCGAATGGGCCTCTAAGATTAGGGCAACGTAGGAGCACGACTACGAGTCTAGCTACAAGACTCTTTAATAAAGAAAAGCGCTTCGTGGGAGGCAACCCATGCTTAATTGTTTGCTTGTTAGTGTCATATATCTTTTATTAATTATTTATTCTCATGTTTAAATTTGTAAAAATGCTTTATTTTGTTTTTAACCTCGTCTTAATTGCATATAAAGGTATTTTACATAAGGGATAAGTGTAGGGAGGATTACACACGTTTTCAAAAGAAACGTAAACATGAGAATAACAATTAATTAAAAGATATTTATGTTTGTTTGTTCGAGTCAAATGCTTGTATCGAGTCATAATGGATATTTTGCAGAAATTTTTCCAGATTCTAAAGATGTAAATTTTCCAGATTTTTTTTCCAGAAAATCGCAGACCAGTTTTTGTCAGGATAACCTGACGGCGTCAGGATTGCAACCTGACGGCGTCAGGAAGGAGTAAAAACATCAGATTACTTTTCTCGTTTTCTGAGCTACTTACAAATTTTTGGAATTTTCCAGGTCTTAATTTTCTTAGAAATTCTGTAAACATCCATTCCACAAGCATTATATCCTAGTTTAAATCGAGTCTTATATATATTATTACCGCCGATTTTACGCGAAGGTTTCGTTTGTTTTCTTCAAGTGTGCAGGTTTAGTTTATCAAGAGGAAGTTACATAAGATTGGAAGGAGCTTTTCACGCATAAATTCTTCTTGGAAAGAATTTAACCACCACTTTACACGGATCCTACCGAGCTAATCAGGGGAGTATTAGTTTCTTTCGTTTTTAATTACCTTCTTTGATCATAACTTTGATACTTTCGGGGAACATTGGGGACAATGTTCAGTTTAAGTGTAGGGAGGGAAAATAAAACGGGAACTTTGAAACTATGCTTATCCTTGACTATTTGCTTTGTCCAATTGTGATTGTGTAATAAACCATGAGAAAATATCGGTTAGGGTAATTTTGGCACCAAATTTAAAATTTTTCATGACATATAGGAGTGGGCCATTAGTCTTAACAAAAGCGTCTCACGGATAGGAAGTTATATGACTAGCACAAAAACCCTTTACCACCCAAATTCCACCCAAAATGTGAGGATCGCCCTTAGATTAGTAGGAATAAAAGCATTCATCTTTAATGCTTAGAGTGTGAACCGGTAGTATATTAGATTCTAGAACTTGTTTTGTGATGCATTCCGAGATCGCAAGTGAGGCTACACTTGTGTAGTTAGGAATAACTAAATGATAAGAGGCATTAGGATAACCCTTGTTTGATACCTGTAATATAATTACTTCTTCCACATCGGTTGAGTAATTCCCCCACACCCTTTGCGTTGTACTCATCTTTAGTACACGATACCCCTAGTTAACCCCTCATAGCCTATCCTTTTCGCGGTTCTCGTGATGTTTCGGTTTTTCCGGAATATCAATTAAGAGCATTGTTTACACCCCACCCCCAAATATACACCCAAATCGCCTTAGCCTACCCCTTATGCACTCACTTTTAGTGCAAATGTTTGTTATCACCCTAAACCCTTAGTTCAATTATCTAGTTGCTTGCATAAGTTGCTAAGTCGAGTCATATCCTTTGTATACAGTTTTGGGATGATTGGGATTCATGGGAAAAGTTAAAGTTTATGAAATGACGGGAAGGGGACGTTAAATTCAAATTCCCTTTGTTTGCGTAATAATGTACCCCAAGTGTTTTGATCTTGTCAATTCGGGTCAAATTAGTGTTAGAGTAATAAAAACTCAAGTGTAGGGATGTGCTTATAAATCCCTATCATTTTGATGTACCGTAGAGGATGGTAGAGTAAAAGTGTATGAAAAAAAAAAAAAAAAAAAAAAAAAAAAAAAAAAAAAAAAAAAAAAAAAAAAAAAACATACGGGCTACCATCCTACATCTATCTTTAAATTTATGTTTATTTATTTTATTCTATCTAGAGTTTAGAGTGTCAAGTCTTGGCTTAGCAACGCCATTCTTCATATGCAGTTAACATAAAGATTTTTGACTCACCACCACTAAATAGCCTATCCCACCAAACCCTTATTTCCCTACCGTAAGCCTAACATTACAACCCTTTAAAGACCTCTTTGATAGTCTTTCCTAGGTGCTTACGCCAAAGCGATGGAGGTTTGATCTATTCTCAAGCCTATGGTAATCTATGTACTAGGACCGGTTAATGAGTGTTTATCTTCCATTTCCAATTTGTTATATTCCATATACACCCGAGAGAGATGTGAGTATCCAAACACCCCATGTGAGGTGCTAATATGTAATTTCCGTGCTTGTTATGACTTTTGCGGGGCTTATATGTGTTGTGGACCGTTTTGAATTAATGCTTTATGACCCCTAACTTATAAATTAATTGGCTAAAAAGCACATTTGCTTGAGGACAAGCAAATAACAAGTGTAGGGATATTTGATAAGGTTTTAAAAGGTACCATTTTGAGGGGTCGTTTTAGTCCTTATTTGATCACTTTTGTATCCGTTATTGCTTAATATCGTTCCTTTTCACTTTTTAGGTCTCGTGAAGGCAAAATGCTGGAATGGCACTTATTTGGACGAAAAGGCACGAATATATGAAGAAAATGGCCAAAGTCGAAATATAGACACTCACAGTTGCTGAATGTAGAAGGTGACGGTGTCAGGTGCTATTTCCGACGCCGTCCCAGAATTATTGTGACGGGTCAGAACTCAAAACGCGTGTTTTCAAGAGACGGCGTCTAGTTGTGAAAGAGTAGGCCGTCGCTACTCAGACGGCCTAGATGCAATCCAGACGACGTCAGAAGCTGAAGAGGACGGCGTCACGGACATAAGGTGACGCCGTCGCAAGGTTAACTTGGCCAAGACGAAACCCTAATGGCGGCGACACGACGGCGTCACTAAACATAAGGTGACGCCGTCGCAATTGTAATCTTATATATAGAATCCGAATTTTTTAGTCTTTGTGTGGAGAGTCTTTGGAGTAAAAACCTAAAACCGAACATAAGGTGTCTTGTACAGTATTTTAGGGTTTTTAACCCTATCTTACACCAAGATAAGTCTTTACTTCATTAATTCAATTATGTCTTTGATTATTTGTGTGTATGCTTGCATGTTCTCCATGTCCGGCTAATTTATTTGTGTGTTTGCTTAGGAAGTATGAAACTTAATTATTAAATATTGATTGGTTGTTTCTTATCTTAGTTGATTAATGATCTAGTAATGCGATAGGACATTCGTTGTGTACTTAATCCTTGATTCATCTTTGTGAACCTTAGCGTATAATTACCTGAGTGGTTGTAGGCTAAACCATCCGAAGAGCGCCTTAGAGTAGGAGTCTATAATCTCTAGAGGGGTTTGTAGACGAGACCCTTTGGTAAGTTCAAAGAGTTAGGGAGAAACGCATACCCTACAAGTTTAGACACACAACGCAACTAGGAATAAGACGTGACACTCAACCATCAATAGGAGATAATTAAGGAGTAATACAAACTAAGTAAACACATTTTTAAACTATCATACGAGCACACATTAATTAGACATAGACTCCCACAACCTTAGTTTAGATAATTAGATAATAGTAGAGTAATCGGTAGAAATACCAACCCCCCAAATCCAATACCCGAGATTCGTACCTTTCCATTTTTCATAAAATATAAAAAGATAAAAAATAATCTTCCTCAACCTTAACCTTAGCGTAGTAACTCCCTACTAGCATTCCTATTCCCCTAGAGAACGATATCAATACCCGTGGCTTACCCTAATTACTACACTACAACGATTAGGTTCACTGCCTAGGGTGTTATAAAACTTGCTCGAAGAAAAGGAAGTTTCCTTGACCCCGAACGACGCGTGTAGCGTTATCAATAATGGACGAGAGGGGTTTCCAATGATGTTATCCAATGGGTGATCATGTGTCCATTTTCTAAGGTGTTCATGTGGTTGTTGTTGTGGAACTGAAGTAGCAGAGTCGATGTCTCCTGAGGAAGATGGTTCAGATGATGATTCAGGAGCAAATATATTTTCAAATAGAGCATCTTCAGGAGTAGCAAATGGATTAACTTCATCATTGATGCCAGAAACAATTCCATGATGTACATTAGATGATTGATGATTTGTTGATGAGACAGAGTGATCAGCAACAGGCGCTTCTTGACTTAATGATATTGAGATTGAAGGGTTGACTTCATTCACAGGGATAGGAGCAGCCTCTGTTGATGGAATTGACATTTCATCAGCACTTGGTTCATAGTGTTCATCAAACATTGGATCAAACAATTTCTTTAAATCATCTTCAGATGGAGGTACCTATAGAGTTGCTGGAAAGTTTGGTACAAGGGATGAACCAATGGGACTGTTTTGAAGTGCGGGTCCAGAACTGGATTGTCTAGGAGCCATTTGACCGGTCAGCTCATCGAAAGTAACATGAATTGTTTCCATGATATTTCGGGTTCTCTTGTTGTAGATTCGGTAACCCTTCTTGTTTGGTGCATAACCAACAAAAACTCCAATATCTGCCTTTGCTCTTAACTTACCTAAGTCTAGACCGTCATTCGTTGGATAGCACAAAGCACCAAACACACGAAGGTAGGAGAGATCAGGTTTTCGTTTATGAACAAGTTCATATGGATTTTTTCCATGAGAGGTGTGTATAAGGGAACGATTTTGGGTGTAGCAAGCAGTGGCAATGGCTTCAGCCCATAGAAACATTGGAACCTTCGAATAAATTAGCATTGTTCTTATGGCCTCCACAAGAGTTCGATTTCATCTTTCAACTACACCGTTCTGTTGAGGAGTTCGTGGAACGCTTCTTTGATGACTGATTCCAACACTTTCATAAAACTGAATTAAGTCTTTGTTGACAAACTCTATGCCATTGTCTGTTCAAACAATTCTGATTGTATTGTTGAGTCAAACCTGAAGCTGTTTGATTAGTTTGATAATGACATCTGGAGTCTCATCCTTTGTCCACAAAAACTTTACCCAAGTAAATCGAGAGTAGTCTTCAACAACTACTAGAATGTATTTCTTCCCATTTATCGTTTGCACTCTCATTGGTCCGCACAGATCCATATGAAGGGTATGAAGAACTTCCATTACTGAATTTGTGGGTTTTGGTTTGCGGGCATATTTTGTGCTTTTACCCAATTGGCAAGCTGAACAAAGATGATCTTTTTCATCTTTTAACCTGGGTAAGCCTCTGACAAGATCCTGTCTGGAAAGGTTATTAATGGTGCCAAAGTTCAAGTGATTGAGACGACGATGCCATAACCATGACTTTGTTTTAGAAGCCTTTGACAGCAAGCAGATTGGAGAAGACTTCATCATGTCTTCGATAGAGATGGTGTATAGATTAGAAGCACGAGTACCTCTTAATAGTTCCACACCATCAAGTTCTCATACGAAGCAAGTATGTTTTCTAAAGGCCACCTCTAGATCGGAATCATAGAATTAACCAACAGAGAACAAATTATGACCAAGACCTTCCACATAATATACCCTGGAGATTACACTTTTTCCAACTACATAATCACCATAACCCATAATTGCTCCAAAATGGTCGTTCCCAAATCTAACAGTCCCGATGAATTTACTCACGAAGTTCATGAGCCGCGACCGGTCTCCAGTCATATGCTTGGAACAGCCTGAGTCCAAGTACCATAGAACGATTTGAGCGATCTACAGTTCAACACAGACAAGAATGGATAACTGGATAATTGGGATCCCCATGCAAGACTGGGTTCCACTTGGTTAGCAACAGTGATTGGAACACCCACATCAGAAATATAAGCAATGGAATCATCAGAAATAGATGTAGTGCTAGTATCAGTATTTGACCTATTCAAAGTATGTTCACTTCTTAAGGGAATAGTTCTACCAGTAGGCATCCATTTTCTAGTGGGCATTGTCTTAGCAGATTGAGGGCAGAACTGATTGACCTTATGGCCAAAAGGTATCCATTGATAACCTATCTTACTAAATGTTCTTCCTGTGGGTTTCCACTATTTTCTAACTTTCTCTCGCTTTTGCCTTTTAGCCTTCTTTGTATGATTTTTAGCATTAACAATTTTAACTGGGCAATTGATAGCATTAGATAACCCATTCACAACACATTCGTGATTAGTACCAGAAATCAAGCATTCATTACATGTTTTGCAAGCAGTAGCAGAATTCGAATTAATTACAGTACGCTTATAGCTAATACCAGAATCAACACGATTCGTTTTATTCAACTCAAACATAGTGTTCCTAGGGTGATCTTCTACTCTTTTCTAATGCACATTCTTAGCTTGCAAGGTCCTATCATTCCTTGTATTCCTATAGAGGGAATGGGAACATTAGTTGGTTTTGCTACTTTTTGCATTTCCTGTTTAGATGTGCTGGGATCTGAACTACTTTAAGGCCTATTAGAGTTCACATTCATAACATTGGGCATTGAATGAGTTGTATACTTGGCACTAGGCATAGAACAAGGTATCAAGGGATTGACTTGCTCACCTAAGGGTTTAGGGCATATTGTAATTAAGCATTCTATAAGTTCTTGAGATCGTTTGGCATATAAGCATGCATGACTAATTGCATTATCAAGTGGTTTCTCTAACTTATCCTCTTCTACAATCTCACGGATACATTCTAGGCTGTCCTTAAGGTATGAGAAATATGTTTGAATAGCAAGTTTGTTATTCCTAAGATGAGGAGGAACATATTTCACAGACAAAGCATATTTATTACAGATATGCACCTTTGAAACACCATTCTCCCCATTTGTCATTGGCATTTTCCCTTTTACCTGACTCTTCAGATTCTCAATTTCCTTTTGCAACGAAGTTATTTTTTCATTATTTTTGTTATGAGTGACTTTTATTGACTCAAATAACTCATTGAAATGACGTTTAATCTTTTCATTTTCTTCTAGAAAACTCTCATTTTCCTTTTGTAAAGCATTAACCAAATTTTGAAGATGAAAATTTTGAGAATTCCGAGAATCTAAAGGAGGAGGCATTTGAGAGTCAGTCACATTGTTCATTTCGCCCTTTAATTGAGAAATTTGGGCTTTCAACTTTCTGATCATGTTACAGTGAGCTTGAATCTGTTCATCACGTTTGTTTATTTCAAAAACTGCATCAAACTCTGGAACATCTGAGGATATCTTGATGTTTGAAGTTTTAACATTTTCTTTGAGATGTTGATATTTTAGTTGTAACTCAAAATGTTCAACTTCTAGTTTAGAAAAATGTTTTACCAGATTATCATGATCATCCTGTTCAATTTTCTCACTTAGTTTAGCGTTTTTTATTTCAAGCTCAATGACTCGATCATGGGAGACTTTCAAAGCAACAGATAATTCATGAAATTGAGAAGCAGTAATAGAACAGTTAGTGGCAGTATAGAACACATCTTGAGAAATACAATCAGAAATCAGATTCTCATTTAAGATATGCAAGTTCTTCCTCTCAATTTCATTATATTTTAATGCTCGCTCATAGTCACTAACCTCTACAATCATTGCATCAAATTCCTTTTCCATTCCTTTAATATCTGAATCAATCCCCTTTTTAAGACTCTCAAAATGATCTTTTAGTTTTTTAAAGAAAGGCATGACCTCAGTTAAATAGCATTCTTTTGTTTGTTCAAAACTCCTTTCCCCTTCAGTTATCCCAGTGGGTGTGATCCTTTTCTTACAAGTTTTCTCAAAATCGACAAATAGTTGAAAAATAACATATTGACTAATTAAGGTCTTGCTCTTAGTGGCAATAGTTCTAGGAACTAAATGCATTGGTGTATTTGGAGGATACACAGTCGCTGTAGGCATTTTCCTAAGGGGAGGGTTTGTAACAACAAGATTCTCTGCTTTTTGCTTATCTAAGTCCTTTTTCCAGAACACTTGTTCAGGTGTTAACAACGTTTGAGGCTTAAACTTGTTTAAGGAGATCCAGTTTTCCTTCTTGTAATCATGGGGTTTGATCGTTATGTTATTCTTTTTACATTCATGATCTTAACTCTTGTTTTACGTACAAGCTTGAAAATAAGTGTACTTTAAGCTTGAAAATCATTCCTGCTTAAGCACTTTAACATTTTCTTGAAGTTCTTGTTTTTGCTTAGCAGTTTTAGAAAGCTTTTCTTGTAAGGAGTTTAACTCTTGTTTTAACACTTCTTCTCTAAAATTACTTTTTCTAATAATTGTCCGCATTTGGTTATCCAACTCCTGCTCACGAGTCGTTAACTCAAACTTAGCACGTTGTTCTTAAATGGCAACTCGTTCTTTATAGGCATTAAGTTCAGAGATAACAGAATCATCAGGGGCACATGCAGTGTATTCATCAAAAACATAGTCATCATTGACTGCAGAAGATGCATCACTTGGTACGATCTCACTTTCACTTTGATCATATGGGACAACATTGATATTACCCATATTTTCAATATCTGACACAATAGTTTCAGTTGATATTACATTGTCATGCATCTTTTGCACATCAGCATCATCGTATAGTTTTAATACCTCAAAAATGATTTTGTCTTTGGATGAACCAGTTTGTTGTGGTGATGAAGAGACTTTAGGAGGGACCATTGGAGAAATGCTAGCCATGAAAATGGTTTGTGTAGTAGGTTCATCATCAATGTCAGAGTCGTATGCATCACAATCAGTGACTTGAAAGGCATTCTGATGATTGTGGCCTATCTCCTGAATTGGCTGCTCATCCACATCTGCATCATATGTCTTGGCATTTCCCTCAGCAAGAAACAACAATTCTTCTTCATCCAAAGCTACCCCATTATCCTGAGTTTGAACAAGCAACATCTTATCCCTGAAGTACTCTGCATTCTGAGGGCGTTTTGGCGATGTGCAGTTCCTTGCAATATGTCCCTCACCACCACAGTTGTAACACTTGATCGGCTTTGCTTGTCCCTGATTTCCATTCCTTCCCCTATTCTGATTTGCCACATATCCTCTACCAACTCCACCTCTTCCTTGTTCGTACTGTCTTTCTTGAACTGGTTGCACCATAACTTTCCCATCTCTGACAGTGGCTTGATTGTGTGGATTGGATGTAGTTCTGAGATTGTTGTTGGTGTGTGGGAGAGAGTTCATGTGTTGACTAATCAAGAGAGCCAGTTGATTAATGAAATTTCCCACGTGTGCATCAGCATCAGCTTGTTTGAACATAGGATCGGGAATGAGTTTATGATTACCATTACCCATGGGTATAACTTGAAATGCTTTGGTGGTAATTCCAATGTTTGAGTAGAAGGCAGTTGAATCATTTGATGAACTTGTTTCTCCTAGATTTGTTTTGAATTGTTCAAGAATTCTCTTTTCAAACATGGCATGTCTCTCATTCTGAAGAAGGAAGGCATATAGTTGCTCATAGTTTGTGTTCTTCAATCCTTTGGTTAGCTTCACAGAGGTGACAAACTTGTGCCATTCTGGATTCATGTTGTTCACAAACTTTGAGTTTAGCTGAATGTTTGGCATAGTCATTCTGATGTTCCTCATGTCATTAAAAAGCTTGTGGAATCTCACGTAATACTCATAGACACTCTCATCTGGTTTCATCTTGAAGTGCTCAAATTCATCACAGAGTTGTGATTCTCTGTCTTCCATAGTTAATTCAAAACCAGAAAGAAGCATCTTGACATTATCCCACACTGCCTTGGCTTCGGTGTTGTGATTGATAAGTTTGTAGATATCTTTTGGAAGACCTTGAAGTATGATGTTAGAAGCCCTGATATCAGCATCGAATCTCTTTTTCTCCTTATCATTAAGCTCATCATATGTCTTTGGTCTGTCTATCCCATAGATCATTGTTCCATTTGCAGCTGTATCAATTAAGTCTCTTAGAGTCTCAATCTGATAAGGTCCTTCATCAATCGATTTGAGAATGTTGACCCCATTTTCCTTTCCAAGACAGTACAATCTGATTCTTTGAGCCCAAGAGTCGTAGTCAGTTCTGTCAAGCATGGGTGGACGAGTATCTGAACCAGCTGATTGAACATCCTCGGCAACAGTGGAGATGATTGTAGGTACGTTGGTAGACATGTTTAAAGATAACACGGGATTTTATAACTCAAAGATTAAACCAGGAAATAGATTCTTTCACGGGATTTTACTAAATCAAGAGAAAACCGTATTACACACAAAAGTCAACCAAGTCGCTAAGAATCCTTGAACCAAGTCGCTAGGCGCCAAGTTACTAAGTAATTTGAAAACAAGTTGCTAAGCTTCCAAATCGCTATGAATTTTGACAGCAAGTCGCTATGCACCAAGTCGCTAAGATGTCAAGTCGCTAAGTAGCAACTCACTAAGGACCAAATCGCTACCACCAAGTCGCTAAGAAACTTAAAGAACAAGTCGCTATCAAAATTGAAAGCAAGTTGCTACCTTACCAAGTCGCTACCCGTAGTGGAGAATCCACTAAGTGTACTGTTTGTCGGCTTGTCTCAAGAGGCAAGTCGCTACGACCAAGTCGCTACCAAAACACACTACAACTCGCTACCTTTTCCTGAAGCAAGTCACTACCAAGAAATTCACTCCGAGAGCTAAGTCGCTACCAAGAAACACTTAAAAAACACACTTTTCAATCCAAAACAAGCTCAACCACAGTGATTCAAGCTTACCAAATCAAAACCCAAGCACATATAATGATCCTAAACACAAAAGTACACCCAAAATTCAAACTTTAACACAAGAAGTGAACCAAATGATGCAAAAACCACTAAACTTTTTCAAACTTAAAAACCATCTAAAAACCACTAGAAATCCAAAGGTGTGTAAAAGATGATCTAACCATGGCTCTTGATACCATTTGTAACATATTGGATTTCACATACATATCATATCACTAACAAAGTAGGCATATAAGATGTTTTAGAGAGAGAGAGTTAGAGGTTTGGGAACTTTAGTGAGAGAAAGAAAAATCTTATTATGAGCTCCAACTCTCTACCTTGGGAGGTAGAGAGTATTTATAGTGTTACAATAAAACGCCACCTGACGGGCTGTGGATCAGGCATACAGTGGGTAAAGACCCGTCCGTCCTCCACGGTGTTACAAAACTAAATACTACTTATATTAAATAACTACGACTACGAGCTTTCTAACAATTACATATACTTGAGGTGACCGACACTTTAACTACTGGATTTTCCAAATCCTAACAAATATAAGCCGTTGACTGGCTGCACGTCTTAAATTGCAAGAAGAAGAGGCACTTTTATGCAAAGTCAATTAACGTAAGTTGATAGCAGAAACTTATCATGCCCGACTCATCCTGTAGTTGCCATGTCATTTATTTTCAATCTTTATTTAAAGCAAAGAGACCGTGTAGAATATTCAAAAGTTAATGCTTGTAGAATGAACCTTTCGCAACATAGGTTTGTTTTTGGGACAATTGTAACTTTATGCATGTAAATACTCTCAAACTCTGAACTCTCGGTTGCAGGAGTACCAATCATGGCACAAATTTTGGGGAACTGTAATATTTCCAAAGGTATAACTCATGAGTTTCAATAAGTATAATAACTTTTTTAACTATTTAAAATTTGATATCTTTAATCCAATGTTGTTACAAAATCAAAACACAAAAAGTCAGCAACTTGGTGCAATACTTAGCTCAAAACTAAAGGGCATGTTTGGCAATGCATTGTGTAATTTGATCATCTGACTACGTGTTTAGAAGTCTCAATCAATCAGTTTCAAGTTTTCGAGTACAAACTAATTCTGATCATTCATGACTTAAAAATGGAAAATAAGCTCAAAATGTGTAAAATAAGCCGCGCAAAATAAGCTTATAAGACCGAAAATAAGCTTAAACAGAACCTCTTCTAAGTTGTACATATTAGTGTATTCTAAACAATAATTTATTCTCTTAGGGTGTGTTTGGAGCTAAAGCTAGAGTTCATATTATTAAACCTGATAAGGATTAGAAGAAGCAAGAACAACTTGACCAGCACGAATGGTCAAACCATAACCAGGTGTTGCCACAAAACGAACCTTCACTTTCGGCTAACCATCTGTATACTTAACTCATATTTTACCCATCATAAATGCCAGCTGTATCGGTATACTTAACTCATATTTTCTTCTGCTAATTTGAATTAAAAATTCACCTTTCTTGAATACCATAGATCACACACCCACACACATCCGAACACCTTTAAGTGAACATCACAAATAACCTGAACCATGGCTATCGACTTCTATTGCCATCCAAAATATTCAACATTTACCAACACAATCATGCTCATGGTACTTATTGTTTGTGTCTAAGATACGTGTGACCGATCAATTTAGCTGGTAATGGCCTATACAAATGACACTAATATTAATGGGTGGAAAACGTTTGAAAATGCTATGAGCTGTTTAAATCTTTAGGTAGCAAAATTGCTTCATTTATAAATATGTAATGTTAAAGCCTTTTGCTTACTATCATAAGGTACACGCATAATTTCTTTATCCATACGTTAAGGTTTTTTTTTACCCCTATTTGACCCACTATCTTTTTTACATTTTTTACTTTTTTGCCCATTTGAGATGAAACATTACCTTAATCAACCCATTGTATAGGTAAATGGGTCAAAACTACCCCATCTATTAAATAGCATGTGATAAGGATTGTACTGGACTAATCATAATTCTTTTGTCCAGCTACTTACAATCTTAAACAAAATGATTCTCACAGGTCAAGTTAGGGAAACTAATTCTGAAAAAATCATGCAAGCTGTTGAAGAAATTTCCAAGTAATCTCTCTAACTCCATGTGCAGTTAATATCACACAGATTGCAACTTGAACTTTCATCGGCTTACTTACTTTTGTATTAAATTATTCTAATATTCTTATATACAAACTGAGAAGTGGAATACCTGAGTAGGATGTTGTCATAGTCCTCCCCGGCATTAATAACCGGAATGTTAGCGGTCATGGCTGATCTTTGCGCAACACCACTTTCAAAATGTCTCATTCCAATTGTGACAACTCGTACTTTCAGGTCATTTCTCAAATTTACTATTCATCTCGGGAATTTACTATTCATCATTTTACTATTCATTGTTTTCGAAGTCGTTTTGATATTCTAAGAACATATTTCAAAATTTTACTATTCATAAAACACTATTCATTCCCGGAGAAAATCACTATTCATGCTTCACTATTCATCATTTTCCGTAAACTAGGTTTACGAGTATCAAATTCGCGTAACCGTAAGGGTTTAGCTGCGAATTCATGAAAAATCATTAAGGACATTTCATATAGACTAGATTTAGTCTACATATCATTGGCAACATCATCGTCATATTAGTTCATGCATGGTTTTGCATTTTACATTAAACGTATAATTTCCTATTAAATAAACGCTATCGCGTAATCAATTAATTTGAACATTTGATCCGACACTTCTAAAAATTATCCTGATATATTTTTATACTCATATTAAGATTATAAAAATTATAATATTACTTTACCCGGTGTTTTAAATTTATTTTGTATATAAGTTGTTATGTATATATATTTACAACGGTTTTCATAAATACTACTAGAAAATTATTATTTCACTCAATTCTTGTAAGAAATGTATTTTTATAATTTTTATGACTTCAAACTATTTTATTTTGTTCCGTTAAAATTTATTTCTAGCTAACGCTACCCTAAATACTTAATTATACTTATAACTTACAAACTAATCTATTACATTTATATATTTGCACAACAAAAACACATCACTTTTCTTTCTTTGTACTCTTGTCGACAAGAAGGATGACACAACACAATTTGAGTACCAAATATCTACTAGATACCTTAAGACTTACTTATTTTACTATATACTAATACTAACTCATAGTACATAATATCAAAAGGTGAAAAAAAAAATCATTATACTCTCTCTATCCATCTCTTAGAACCGGCCATAGGAAGAAAGAAGCAAGGAAGCCAAATTTTCTCAAGACAAGTTATTTATACAATACTAGCATACTCTTAATCAAGGTTTTGAAATAAAACCCTAGGGTATTAGGAAAAGTCCTTGTTCTTTAAACCTCATCACTTCACTAGTAAGCATTTCATGATCATTTTTAATTTTTCATATTCATAGTTTGGTCATTTTATCATGCTTGAGTAAAACATGCAAGTTAAATGATCATCTATACCACTTTATTTGTTTTTAAGTACTATTAATGAATATATATCATCCTATAATTATCCCTTGAAACATATCATTTTTTATGATGTCTAAGAACCCATGACACCCTAAGAAGGTGTATGGTAGGTTTAGAATAGCTTTGGCGTTGGTTTGAAGTGGTTAGAATAAGTATTACGCGAGAAAAATTCATTTCGACAAGTATATATAAGGGTCTGATCATTTTTACTAATTCTGGAAATTTCGACAATTTACAAAATATTTTGGGCTAGATATTCAGAAAATATACTTTAAAACGAAAACGTAGAAAACGGACTTGTAACGACTAAATTACACGCATTTAAACAAGGTTGTCGTAACTATTTCATATAAGCATAACTAATATATGTTCTAATAGCCAAAAATTACGGCCGCGAATGACCATGTTGAGGGTCGTTTTTAGCATTGATGGAGTACTTTTTATAAAATGATGTCTTCTAATAAAAGTAAGTTCGCCTAGCCTATTTTCCAAAATGTCCAACCATTCGTCAAACGGAGTTGTAACAAATAAAATACGGTCACTCAAAATTTGCCGAAAGTTACCCTTAAACAATATTTTTGGTACAAGTACCCTACTTTACCTATGTTTTTCTCCATGATCGAGACCTCTATGATAAAATTTAAGAACTAAGACCTTGAGATAATGCTACAAGTTTTCCAAAACCGTTGAGTTTGTTTCCTAACACTCGATATGCACCATTTTACGACTAGCTTTTCGAGGCCATTTAGTCACTTTTCATGAAATTGTCAAATGACATTGTTTTACGACTAAAAGTTATAATTTCATAATAAATCACTAAATGACTATCGTAGGATATCATTTCAACATAAATACTTGTAAAGTAATTTATAACTTCACAATACATTATAAGATTATTTTTCGACGATAACCTTTATTTTCAAAAATTCACAAGTGGTATAGATATCATACGAGTTGCATGCATAACATTACATCATAACTTATTGTATATCATATCATTCATAATAGGTCACGGTTTGAGATTGCGTCTCATTTCAGTGTACTCACTTTTGCCATCACATCATTGTACCAAGTGAGTTTCGTAGCCCCTACTTTTGTATGTTTTGAACTATTTTGGGGGAGATACATGCTTAACTATTTTTCACAAGTACTTTAGATTTTTAAGGATAACTTCTATCATGATCACCATCGTTTCAAAACCGAATGTTGTACTATATCAATTGTTCTTGGTTGCGTGCTATAGTTCTACGTCGAATAATGTGCTATGTCAGTTGACTACTGATACATTGAGTCATGTACTATTGATTATGTGCTATGGTTCTACGTCGATTTAGGTACTATTGTGAATTCATTTGACATCATATGCTTGAACATAAACTATACTCATTTTGGCAATGGATTGTAAACACACAAGTTGCAAGTTTTGTATGGGCGGGACTTGGAACTGAGTGGATTTGCAATGCCTTTGCTGCATGAACGTTCTTTAAAGGTTTTTCATGACAAAACAAACTCTATGAACTCACTCAACCTTTTTGTTGACACTTTTAGCATGTTTTATCTCATGTATCTAAGGCATACACTTCATGGCATGCATATGGACTTATCATAGAGTCGCGGTGACGACGCGTCTCACATGGATTTTATGCACTCTAAAACATCGTTTGGATTGTGACAAACTTATTTCTGCACATGTTGATTTTTCATTTGGGACCTATACTTTGTAAACTCTGATTATTTTACTAAATCAAACGATGTATTTTTCAAACGACACTTTAGGTCGTTCAATATAACTGTGATTGTGATGCTATGACAGTCAACCCCCAGGAATTCCATTCCGCTGCAAAACAGGTAATTTGGGGGTGTGACACCAATTATGTCTAAATACCCTTCAATTGTCCTTAGAGTATCTATAGAACAGTAACAAATGAAAATGATTCAGATAGAAAACTTCAACCTATTTAGTAATATCTGGGAACCCAACTGACCCGTTTCGACCCATAATTAATAATGACATAGTTTAACTTTTAACACAGACCCAATTTGACCAGTTACCTTCAAGTGTCTCTCCTTTTGTAGCTGAAGAAAACTCTCGTGCATTTTTCATTGTCAATACTTCACCACCCAATCGGTTCATTGCTGATTCAACACAAACGACTATTTATAAGCGTGTTTGCTTTTTGCAAGTGTCATGGTTTAAAATCTTATACCAAGTCCGAACATCTAAAGGCTAAATACTGAACCATTTATACTGAAGTGTAAAGTCTGAAAATTAAGTTCAAAAACTACCCTCACAGAAACATATGAACCATGAACAATGAAGTTATTTTCTTCACTCACTTGTTCTCATCTTCAAATTCAGTTAGTTCAGCGTTAACGATGGCCAGTGAGTTTTTGACATGTTCTTCCACCTGAAAAAACAGCTCAAAAGTTTAATTCAAATACAGATGAATTTGAAGCGGGAAAAGGTAAACTATGAAAAAAAGTGTACCAAGGAGCCATCACTCCCCAAGCTTGGTTAATCAAACCGATATATGTAGCTGGAATTTTTATTGTAGTAACATATATATGGGATTCTAATAGGCGATTTAGTAGATTAATTAAAGCAATCACTTAATTTCTTTGCAACTGCAGCTATAATAACAGAATTACAAATAATGTTCATTAAGAAATGAAAAGACCTTCACTCAAACCATCTTGAAAAGAATATAAGATACTCACATGCAGGTTTGGGTTACTCTGATCATCGACAGAGAACATAATCTTCAATGCAATTCCAAGGCCAAGAACTTGAAGTTTTCCCCAAAGACGACACTTCTCACACCCTACACAGTCCATGAGTGCACTACACCATGTAGAAAGTAATCCAAATTACATTGCTGTCTAGCAAGTTCTATACATATGGCACCTGTTTGCAGCCATTATGTAGCGCCAAGTTTATTTTATTCACTAAATTAGCTATTATTGAAATAATAAATATTTCTGTTAATGATATTTGACACAATAACTATCAAAAACGAATTGCCCAAAAGTATTCCGGGTTGCCCATAACATGACCCATACCAAAGAATTACCTGTCATGATCAGTTTTGACCCATTAACCGACCCACCTTCCACGACCACTTTTCCATCTTTAATTACAAGTAGAGAGAAGACATACCATGACACAAATGAAGACAACTTTCAGAATCATTTAATGAACAGGATTTTGCAAACAACTCTTCTGCATCAAGAAGATCATGATTCCACATAGCAATCAGGCCCTATACCAATTTCAATATAGTTGTCCAGACATTCCATGGATACTTTATATCCTTTGAACATTCCTCAAATATTAAGTCTATTATATTGTCATTTGTGTAGCCCATATTGAGATTCAATATATTTAAGGCAAATCAAGCCTAGGTGATGATATGTTCCCAAATTCAAGCATTTCATGTACTCTTCACTTACGCAGGCTCTGTTATCGACAACAGCGTAGGCACAACATAACATCAAGTGAGCAAAGAAGAGATACCCATTGGGAACAGAAAGTTTTGAAGCATTTTTAGCATGATTTATGCAGCCAATGCAGTCCTTACTTTGCAAACTTATCTCAGAAGCACAAAGTAAAAGTTGGAACTTTTGATAGTGAAACGATGATGAATATGAAATTCACGGCCATTGACCAATTTGCATACATGATTTGTGTTAATAAACCAAAGAGAAAATTAAAAACATATGCTTGCACATGATAACAATTTAACGATATAAACAAATATTAACAAAAAAAAACTTCACCGAAAGGTTCACACTTACTTTCATCAATAGATTTTTCTTGTAGCTAAGTGCATGCTCAAACTTGTGGTATATATAATTCTAATCATTGTTTTAATAACCAAGAAAAAATGTATATACTCCTTTACTGAAAAAAGAGACTTCATGTTTCATACCATTGAATCATCTTCATCTTTCACATGACCACACTCAATGAATACATGTTCCACAGAAGTAACAAAATAAATTAATTGAAGTTTATTAAAAAAACATTCGTAACTAAAACCATTCAATTAATTACATACGTTGAAAATAGTCATGAAAGATTCTTGTGCCATTTCACCCATGGCGTTTATGATGTTCTCCTCTAATATCATGTCTAGATCAACACAATAAATAACTAAATAATTTGGATTTTGGTTAATGTGTCAAGATAGGAAGGGAATTACTAAAAATTCGGGATGTAAATTCATATATGGCTTGTTTAATAAGTTTGCAAATCTGAGTTTTTTATAATTCCGAATTTTCTTAGCTTTATCTTTTTCGAGAGGGATTCTTCTACATAATTGGTTGCATAGATTTATAATTTTGGACTTGCAACATATATTTCAAAAAGTCATGTTGCCTTAGTGCTAAACACACATATTATTTATCCAAATAACCAAGGTTCAATCCTTGCAAGGCTCCTTTTTTATAAGTAATTTTCGAAAATAACTATAAAAAATCCGAAATTTACATAATATTTAATTAAATTAAAAAAAAAAATTGCTTAGTTGGACAACTAATGATTATGTGGCATTAAATTGGATTATGTGGCATTGAGGTGGCATTAATGCCAAATGCCTCATGTTATATATATATATATATATATATATATATATATATATATATATATATATATATATATATATATATATATATATATATATATATATATATATATATAGGGGAGAGTTAACGTGAGATCAAGCTTAAAGTTGTAAAAATAAGATCAAGTCTAAAAAACCGCTAAAACATTTATAAATAACAATTTTAGCAATAATACACATAAAAACAATATTTTAATACAAATTAACATTTTAGCAACTAATAACCAAATGATACATGAGTTTGGATTAGTGATACATCTGATACACATTACACTAATAAATTTTCCAAAATCTGATACACATACAAAAACCTGATACACATTACACATCTAATCAAAGTGTATCACCTAGGTTTCGTAAATTTTAAAAAGAAATCTATCGAAACTTTAATAATTTTAGTTGTAGTTAATAAAAAATTTATTTTTGTTGTAAGGAGAGTGTCGCTTGTCAAATTTTAGTAGGATCTCATTTTAACAACTTTAAGTTTGATCTTATTTGATCCAGATTCTATATATATATATATATATATGAAAAAAAAAAAAAAAAAAAAAAAAAAAAAAAAAAAAAAAAAGTTAAACATATTTAATATTAGATTAATTTTCATCAATAAATTAAATTAAATTCATGGTGGTGCAGATTAGTCTCTATAATATTTATGGTATTCTTTTTTATTTCAAGTGGTGGGCATATCTATTATTTTATTTTAAAATAATTAAAATTGTAATCTCAATATTTGATTACATATAACAAACAATAGAGTACTATTATTCATTTTATTTTTCCTACTTTTCTTTTAAAAATATATCAATCTCGAATCTAATTTCATTCCTATACTCGTTTTCAAGCTTTCTCCGCTATTTTGAAAGAATGAGTGGAATGGAAAAAGAATCGTTTTTCATTCTCTATTTTCATTCTCAACTCTACCAAACATGAAAATTTTCACGCATTCTCTATTTTGCCAACTCGTATTTTCATTATCTCCCACTTATTATCACTATTAAAATTCAATATAATGCAAAAATTTCTTTAAGGTTTTGTTTTGTACTTTTATAATAAAAAATAAAAATGGCGTGAGAAGAACATTTGCTCAAGTCATTCACCAAAGACTTAAAGATCATAAAAGAGGTATTTTTTTTTTCTTCAATGGGCAAAAAGATTTTGTAAGACTTTTTTTGAAAAAGAGTTACCCTTCTATTTTGCATTGAAGATGCTCAAAGAGCATCTCTAATAACAAAAAAGTGTTCAAAACTATCAACCTATTTTTAACTTATTACTCGAACGGTAAAAATTTATTTAACTAAATCTCAACCTATCTTCATTTCTCACATGATAAATTAACAATAGCTAATATAATAGGTTGAGCGATATCAACTATTGCTCTATTAAGTCTTGCTCAACCTTTACCTATGATCGATTAACTTATTATTGACTCATTTTTAATAATTTATTAACTTCCTCATTTGAGATGCTGTAAGGTCAAATAAATATTCTAAGATAAGATTTATAGTTAATATTATAGTACTGTAATAATTTCATGTATCTACTTTTTGTATATTTAGAGTAACTTAATCCTTGATACTAAGTTATTTTTAATAGTAAAAGTTTTTGCATTTAGCCCCTTATTCATATCCATATGTTAAAATTTTAAATACGAATAGCTAACGTTATATTATGGTATGAAGGTATGATGGATTAAAAAAATTCGTTTTTTTGTGTGATATATATTGCTAAAATTTTTATTTTAAGTTTGCCCTCTCAACTTAAATCCTATCACCGCCCCTGAACTAGTATAAAATATCACTGCATGGTTCACATTATTAATAATTTTGTACAAACAGAAATGCACTGGACAATTCTTTTCATCATAATCTCCCTTTTTTCGTTCTTGTACATCTTTTCAAACAAATGGTTTAACAGAAGATTGGGCAGCTCCGCCCGACTACCGCCTGGCCCATACCCGATTCCGATCGTTGGAAGCATGTTTAAACTTGGAAAAAAACCACACCACTCCCTTGCCGCCCTTTCTGAAACTTATGGACCGTTAATGTCCCTTAAATTCGGTAGCATCACCACAATCGTTGTTTCATCCCGTGAAATCGTGCAGGAGGTTTTTTCAAAACACGATATGTCTTTCTCTAGTAGAACTGTCCCCTACGGTGTCAACAGTTACACACAAAACCTAACAAAAAACTCTGTAATTTGGTTACCGGTAGGGGATAAATGGCGAATTATGAGAAAAGTATTGAAAGAACAGTTATTTTCCGTACGACAACTTGATGCTAGCAAGGAATTACGCAAGAAAAAGGTTCAGGAGCTTCTTAACTATGTCCAAGATTGCAGTACGAATCGAAAAGCGGTAAACATTAATCACACTGCAGCTACAGCAACTCTTAATGTTCTATCGAACTTCTTTTTTTCCGTTGATATAGCTCATTATGATTCGACTTCAACCGAGCTGCCGTTTAGAGATATCATATTGGAAATAATGAAACTTGCTGGAACACCTAATCTAGCCGATTTCTTTCCTGTATTGCGTTCTCTGGATCCAAACGGGTTAGTGAAGCGATCAACCCCTCTTTACCGGAAGCTGATGGCGATATTTGAAAAACATATCAATAATCGCTTGGAGGAAAGAGCTAAACGGTCAGCCGATGCACCTTCCTCTACCAACGATCTTACGGATTTGCTATTGGACAATGTCCAAAACGAGATACCATCAATTAGTCTTGATGACATGCCAGTATTGTTCTGTGTAAGATATCTTTCTCTATACTCCATTTATCTATTTTTGTCAATAATATATTATTAATTCGGATTACATAAAAGCACACGGTAAGGTAAGCCATAGGGTGCGTTATGGCCTATGGCACCAGCCTATAACCCACTGCGTTATACGGCTTCGCGTTGTCTACACCAGCCAAAGTTATACGTTATTTTTTATTTTATTTTTTTAATTTATGTTATATATATATATATATATATATATATATATATATATATATATATATATATATATATATGGGTTTTGTGTTTGTGTTTGTGTTAGTTTTTGTGTTTGAGGTTGTGTTTGCGTTTTTGTTTTTTTGTTGTTGCACCAGGTTTGGCGCCAAACCAATAGAGATGAAGATGATTTTTTTAACTTTTCATTTTGTACCGTGTTGTTATGCATGTTTACATTGTTAGTTCCGTTTACTGTTTTTTACACTGTTAATCCTTATTATGTTTACACCGGTAGTACCTGTCATGTTTGCAATGTTAATTAGTCCCTAGGCTATTTTTCTTATATTTTTTTAAGGAAAAAGATTGGGAGACCTAAAAGGCATGACTAATTTTGTAACTAACTTATGTGTCATTATTTGATTAAATTGTAAAGAAGTTGGTCCGGTTAATACAACCAATAAATTATTGACACACATGTTTAGGCACAAAATTAGTCATAACTTTTAGGTTTCCCAATCATTCATCTTTTTTTAATTTGGTACTTTCAATGTATCCTTATTTTTTATTTACTCAAGTGTTTTGTTTTATTTGAATAAATGGATTGTTTTATTTGAATAAATGAAGAAAAAAAAGTACCAACAATTGTGGACCCCGATGGTGTCATATAACTTGAGTGATAAGCGAGAGCGTCTTTTGGTTAAGTTATAGGGGAAAAAACTAAAGTGATAGAACTTTTTGCTATATATAACAGCTTCATATATTCATGCCAATATCTTTTGGGCAGGATTTATTCATAGCCGGATCTGATGCGACATCAAACACATTGGAATGGGCTATGGCTGAGCTAATCCGTAACCCTGAAAAAATGTCAAAAGCCAAATCCGAGCTTAAAGAACTAATGGAAACTCAAGATGGACCAATAGAGGAATCATACATCTCTAGATTACCTTATTTACAAGCCGTCATTAAAGAAACACTTCGTTTGCATCCCCCAGTTACTTTTCTAGTCCCTCATAAGACTATATCAGATGTTAATGTCCGAGGCTACATGATCCCAAAAGATGCAAAAGTCTTGTGTAATGTGTGGGCCATGGGCCAAGACTCGAACGTCTGGCCAAACCCACAAATGTTCGAGCCAGAAAGGTTTCTAGATGTCAATATTGACTATCAAGGTCAAGATTTTGAGCTCATTCCGTTTGGCACCGGAAGAAGAATGTGTCCCGGATTGCCTCTTGCTCATAGAATGTTGCATTTGATGTTGGGGTCTTTGATTCACAAGTTTGACTGGAAGATTGAAGGAGGGATGAGACCACAAGATATGGACATGACTGATACATTTGGGTTTACTTTTACTTTACAAAAGAATCAACCTCTACTTGCCATCCCAGTTAAACTTTGACTTTGATTTTGTTTTAGTCGTTTACTTTATGCATTGTTTGTATTCATGCATTTGAACAATGTACCCTATATTGCTATAGCCTTCATGCTGATGCCTCCATTTGAGATCCTTATGGACATTTGTGATGTAGTCTTCATCTAAATGGTCTATACAGGATCGATAATGTGTTGAATGTAATCTGGGGCTATGATTTGGTGAATTAAAGGGTGAATATTCATAAGAATGGGAGGATAGTTATATGTTTCTGTATCACTGTCATGTATTTCACTTGTTTTCTGTATTTCATTTCTATATTACACATGGTTTGGCAATGTCATCTTTGTTATTTATTACTAGTTTGTTAATATTAATCATATAGGCAAAAGTTCAATATATATCTCAAATTTACCATAAATCCAATAAACCAATCATAGCCTTTCATTTTTCTAATAAAAAAAATTTCGCTCTTTTTTAAAAATTAAATATCTCGCAAACCGTTAATCGTTAAGCGAAAAAATTCATACCATCGTGACGAGAATTAAATTATCTTTCTATAGATATGTACTTTTATATATTTTTAACGATTTGTTTTTTCAAAATTTCGGCCCAGAAAAATCATATATGATTTGTGAAAATCATATGTGATTCGATTTTTACAAATCATATATGATTTTTTAAAATCATATGTGATTTGTAACATTAATATATGATTTGTGAAAATCATATATGATTCGATTTTTACAAATCATATATGATTTACAAATAATTTATGATTTTTCTGGGCGGAAATTTTGAAAAAAAAAAAAAAAAAAAAAAAAAAAAAAAAAAAAATTGTCGAAATTATAGAAAAAGGCATATCTATAGAAAGATAATTTAATTCTCGTTGTGATGGTGTATTTTTTGTAGTTTGGAGATTTAACATTTGCAAGATATGTTGTTTTAAAAAAAATGATGAAAATGGTCTTTTTATTAATTTTGATAAAAAAATGAATGATTAAAATTGATTTATTGGATTTATGGCAAATTTGAGATTTATATTAGGAATTTCATTTTCTTTTTATTTCTATTTTGATCATTATGGTTTGAAGTTTATCTTAGACAATTTCTTTTTGGGTTTAAGTTTAAGTTTTATGATGATAAAGATTTTATAATTTAGTTTTGAGTTGGTAGTTTGGATATTGTTAGTATGTAATTTGCAAATGGTTGGATAATTGTTGTGTGTATTTTTAATCGAATTTTTGAGTAAAATAATTTTTGCTTGGAAGGTAAAATGGCCAAGTAAAGTTAATAGTTTGAAATTTATGCAAAAATGCAACCGAAACAGTTGTGTCCATGACTGATCAGTTGGAAGCAAGTATAAGTGCCAAAAATTCAATTTTTCTAGAAACACACACACACACTAATCCTCCATTTGGGTTTCAAAAATTTGACCACCAAGAAGTCATTTAAAGGTTTAAGGAGTATTAGAAGATCATCATGGCACCTAAACAAGTAAGCATCTGCAATCAGTTAGCTTAATTAGGGTTTAATTTGAGTTTTTGATTCGGATTGCAAATTAGGTCACGAATTGGGGGTTATTGATATAATTCGAATTAAGATGTAATCTTTTGGAATTAAGTAGGTAATTGATGTAGGAATGCATTGCAAAAAGAATTATACTGATTGATTCAACATTGGATGAGTATTAGTTGATTGAATTTTCGGATTAAATTAGGTTATAGTCTTGAATCAAATTAAGTTGCAATTGATGATTCCTAGTTGTTAGATGATGCATTTTTAGTGATTTTTAGATGCCACATTGTTGTTAGAACAATTAATTGAGGAATTGAGATGGAGTTATTATTTGCGTTCTAAAAATGATGAACAAGTCATAGGGAGATGTTTTGGAAGTGAATTAAGAGCGAATTGAGGTTGTAGAAATCATCATTGAGGTTCAAATGAAGTGTCGGAGTGAATTAGAATTGGAAAAATCTAGTGGAAAGTCAATTGGGAGGCCATTGCCTTCTGCAGAACTCACGACCGAATCGGCTGCGAATCGTAACCGATCGGTTGGAGCAAGGTCAGGGGAGGAGCCGATCGGCTGCCCCTCGAGCGAATCGGTTCCAAGTTCTGTGAAGAAAAATTGCAAAATTTTAACTTGACTTTCGGAGCTCCTATAAACTTTATCGTTGGTTCTAACACCCTTACATTAACTAATATTTATGATTCCTACAATAATACTGCATGTTTCTGACCCCTAACCCGGTTTGGTTTCGTTATGTTATGAAGAATGTTTCAGGAAAAGGGATCGCGTCACGAACTCGAGGAGCAAGGACTATGAATGATCATGTAGATCATTATTTGATTGTGATTTGGATGGGGGTTTGGAAAAACAATGCTTATGTGTGTCGAAATAATATTTTCTCTATCTTTCTCTGACTATTTCTGTAGGACTATTATCGTACTTTGTTTGTTTATTTATTTTTAAGTAGCGTTTAGATTGTTTTTTGTTTTGTTTGTTTGTTTTGTGTGTTGTGTATATTTTGCAGTTTTGTTTGCAGAGATGATATGTCGGAAGCTTATTGTTGGTCAATATTTGGAGTTGGAAAACTCACTTGTGACCAAATATGCATATTGCGTATTTACTCCCGTGATATCTTTTTGACTATTTCTTTTCCCATTTTCTTTACTTTGAAGTTCATTTTATTACATTGAGGAAAATGCAAACCTTAAGTATGGGGGAGGGAAGAAAATAGGAAAAATGATACGATTTTTTAAATTTTTAGTTTTCTTTTGTTTTAATTATTAGGTAGAATTTTCGGATTCAAGTAGCTAGTAGAAGTTCGCCCTTGATTATCTAGTTGTTTTCACACGTTATATATATATATATATATATATATATATATATATATATATATATATATATATATATATATATATATATATATATATATATATATATATATATATATATATATATATATATATATATATATAAAACAACTTGGTGATTTCAATGGTAAAAAGAGGTTTTTGAAAATTTTGGAATTGGACCAAATTACGAAGTAATTCATTTTGGATTCGATAACATCTACTAGTACACATTTTAGCCTTTTTTCCACTAAATTGGGAGGATTCTTTTTGTATGAAACATATCTTTATGTTTTATATTTTCCTATGAGTGTGCCGGTGATTATGTCGATTCTAGAACTTGTACTTGTTATGCATTATGGTTAAAATCACTTTCGAGTCATAAAAATAAGTTCAAATGATAAGAGGCAATCATAGGATTTAACCTAAATGGCCTACCATTTTATATCTAATGTTTTTTGCTAACCACGTCGGTTAGTTAACCACCCAATATGGACCCATTTGTTAGTGCTCATTTTTAGCACTAGATACCCTTAGTTACACCCTCCGAGCCAATCTTTTCGTATTTGTTAAATCCACAAATATTTTACACCTTAAACCTTAGCCGACCCATGTCAATGTCGATTGGTTTGTTGCTAGTTGTTTGGAGTGTTGGATTATTTTTTATGATTATGAAGAAGCTACACTTTGTCATTCGTGTGTGCCATATTCCAACAAAGATGAAGGAGACGTCTTTCTCATTTGTATTTTTTGTGGTGTATGTTCATACGAAGTGTGGGGGAATGTGTTATGAAAAAAAAAGATTATGTGATGATTATTATAGCCAATGTGATATATTATAAAGTATATTGATTAGCCAATGAGCTAAAATGTGTTATATGTGTTTGGAGATCGATATGTAAAGAAGAGACGATTATAATCATTTTCGGGATTGTGGTTTGTTCGATGGCTAGCAACATTGGGGTTTAGACTCGACTTTATTTTTCTTTTTAAACCAATTTAATAAATCTTCCCATGCCTTATCCATACCTTTTATGAACCAAAGCCTTAACGTTATAACCCGAATAAAAGACCTCTTTGATGAATCTATTTTATTTGTCTTGATACTTGTACAAACTTATGGTAAGAAACATGAATTATGACTAGGCACTGAGTGATTTACATATACCCACCAATATATGAGTGTTGAGTGAATTCCTAAAATCATTCGTGAGGTGTTTAGTTATGTTATCAAAAGTCATTTAGTTCATTTTCAGAATTTTCACATATTAAAAGCAAATTAACAATTATTTCTTTTGAAGTGATTGTTAGATTTTTGGAACCACGGTGCTGAGACCATTGAAATCGATCTTTATAAATGCTAGACCTACTTGAGGGCGAGTAGAACTTAAGTATGGGGGAATTTTATAACGCTCAGAATGAGTATGTTTTTAGTAACTTTATTGTTAGTTTTGTGTATGATAATCGGTTATATTTACACATAATTGTTGCAAAAGTGCAAAAGAAGCGTATTTGTATGTGAATGTAGCCAAGTATCGTAAAAGACGAAGAAATGACGAATTAATGCACATATGGATAATTCCCGAGAAAGAAAAGATAGGTGAGAAGGCTCAAGGACTCGATGATTGGAAGCACGAGGATTTCTAAGTATCTACATCAAATAATTATCAAGTTCTATCTTGGAAATCAGCATCGAAAGCAAGGAAAAAGGCATGCATCGAGAAAAGTCAAGAAAAGTCAAAACATGCTTTACGGAAGGCATCTAGCCGATCGGAGTCCGTAACCGATTCGGCTAGACTAGTGTCAAAAGGGCAATTGCTTCGCAACCGATCCAGTTGAGAAGGCTGTAGTTACATTTTTTCTCATTTATGGATGCCATAACTTCCATTAATCATTAAAGTCCGATCATTTCTTGTCCATAACTCCTAGTGGACGTTTTAGGCTTGTTGGTGAAGAGTTCTTAGCTATATATTGCACCTAGACTTAGTTGTTTAGTGTGACACACCCCAAAGAGTAATAGGCTTACACCAAGACTATTACCAAATACTTTTATTCATCCCAAAAGTCCTATTTAATCTGTAAAATGTCCAGGAGCTTGGTGAGAACAATTCTCAACCATTTGGTAGTCATTTGGAGTTGTACGGGTAGTATAAGGCGATTGGAAGCGCGTGGTTGCTATAGTTCCACAATTTTCTAGTTCTTGTAATCCAAAGTTTAGGTATTCTTATGAACTTTGTTATGAATCTCTATTCTTATGAATTATATGAATTACATGGTTACTACTTGTGTTATGTTATGGTTTTAATGGAGTGGTTCTTGAATATACTTGTGTGTAAGGATGTAGGAAATTGTAGAAGTGTTCTTATATATGTGATGCATGTAAAATGTTCTTGTTTAATGAGTTTGTTGGAATAACTACTAGTCTTGTTTAATTTCTTGGTAAAACATTTTCTAGATAAAGGACCGAAAGGATTTCTCGTATGTTTTATTCCAAAATGTTAGTGACAAACTAGTATGGGGATACGATGATTGACACTCATCATATTTACTTGTTAAAACAAGACTAGAAACGATTTCATCACGTAAAGGCCGAAAGTGTTCGTAAGAACAATTTAAATAAGAATCTTTTACAAACAAATGAAATTTCTAAATAATAATCATTAGGTTAAGGACCGAAAGGATTACCTATGTGTTTTTATTCTTAAAATGATTTTTACAAAACATAAACCATGGATTGGAAATCATTTGCCTATGATTTGTGCATTGCATCAAGTTTACACCAATCTTTCATGAACACTCATGATAATTGACTATGGACTTCCCACAAGTATATGTTTCTATAATTTGGTTTCTGTAAAAGCATCACTTTAGAAGAAGGCCTTGACAACCTTTCTCGTCTCAAACAATTTAAGAAACTAAACGCTAATCCCTTGGGACGATCTCGACTTACCCACATTTGCTATCACGAACGAGTATACTTGCTCGTATGTGTTAAAGTAATTACCCGGATAAATCGTGTTTATAAATTTTTAAAACTTGCACATGGTAAGCACATCACCTAGGAACAAAATTTGGTAAATTAGATTGCGGGAATGATTAAAGTTCAGCAACTTACTTGCAAGTCTCGCGGCACCAAAAATTTACTCTTACGGAACCCAAATTTTGGTTCCGTCTGGTCCGGCAGTAAGAAATGGCGGCACCAAATTTTAAAGAGGACGGAACCAATTTTTTGGGTCCGTCAAATCCGTGTTGTGCAGAATTGTTGGCAGAGGAGTTTTTTTTAACCCTCGAGGACTTTTCTGAATCCTGATTTTTTCTTAAAACACATGGAGATAATTATTTCTAGTTAGGAACAAGCAATAACACACATATAAACATACAAGAGCATGTATTTCCAATAGGGTCTAGTGATTTTCACTAAAAAGTGAAAACGGTGAAAATTTGATAACATCCGAATGTTATCCCCCTGCAGGAGAACGTTAGTTCACATCATTGTTTTAAGTTTGGTTATTGTCCTAGAAAGCGAGAACACATAAATTACATCATACAATATTGTTTTTGTCCTTGTACCAAACACTCTCTTAAAACCTCCCTCACTTGTCCAACTTCTTGTATATCTTAGAGATCATCCTACCAAGACACTTGAACATCCCCTTGGTTTTCTTGAATTCCTCCGAGGGGTTCTCAATCTCAGGAAGTGAGGCGTAGTACTCGTGAGGTGGAAGCCTAGAGTTGGGGAGACCGTCTTCTGAGCTATTTGATGAAGATGAAGGAGTAGGAGGTTGTGGCCATTTTCCTTTGGTCTTAGTCTTGGATACCCTTTCATCACTGAATGGCACAAAGATGTGAGGGACAAGAGGATAGTCAAGTTTTAACACTCTAGGACTTGGCGGAATGGGTGCAAAAGCTCTAAAGAGACGGGTAAGAAGCATCCCATAGGGAAGAGCAACGGAGCCTTGAGTGGGAATGTCGACCATCCTCCTAGCAATGTAGTATGCCAAGTTGAATGGCTGACGAGTAGACAAGCTATAAAGCATGTAGCAAAGGCAAGCATTGATATAGTCACAGTTTCCTATGGTGCTTATGACATTTCTTGAAGTGAGGCTTAAGCTCATTAAGTTCCATCCCGTATGGATCTCGATTGATTACCTTTCCGGATCTAGTGACACGAGTTGGTGCTACCCTATCAAAAAAGAGGTGCTCACGGATGACATCTTTGTTGACCAAAGGAGTTTGGTAAGGAGGAAAACGGTCATGAATTGAATCAAGAATTGTGAGTGACCACTTATACGAGTATAGACAAGTTCCAACACAAGGAATTACTAACACTTGGGCGAATTAAGTGAGGGAAATGGTGTAGTCATTTTGGTTGACTTTGAAGCTATTATACATAAGACCATCATCATTTGTTACGGAAATTACACTAGCATAGAACTTAAGGACATATCTAGGACAGATGGGCTCGTCAATGTCTAGAAGACCATAGAAGTGGATGGTGGCTAGTTCTTGACGAAGATTCATTCCTTCGACAAAGGATGGGTGAATTTTCCTATCCTCATGATAATATCGTTTCTCTAGACTCTTAAAAACCTCAACTTGGTCTTTGCTAAGACCCTTAGTTTTGTGGTGTTGTGGGATGTATCCAGGGGTGTCTTTGTGATCGTAAAACTTTGTGGCTACCATGTTTGTTCCTAGGGGCAAGAAGTTACATGTTTTAGTAAAAACGAAAACTAAATTATCATTTTTGTTCTAGTGTGTGCCTATATGCAAACAATGTGGAGTTGTGGTTATCTCGACTCATTTTTATGCATAAAATAGTTTTTATTAGTAGTGTTTGGAAAAATTCAAGAGATAATCCAAACGCTCCTAATTCAATGTGGCTTCGTTTGAATATACCCGGGAATGCATATTAGTTATGCATTACCTTTAGTATTCAAGAGATATTATGCAAGTGATGAAAATAACGTTTTTATTTGTGTGAACAATGAGAAATTGTTTTTCCTACAAGTGAGAAATTTTTCAAAATTTTGACATAGGGTTTTTAGTTAATTATGACAATGCCTTATGGTATGTAACTCCTAACTAAGGGAAACATGGTTAGTTATGTAATTTAACAATGTAGTTCATGATTTGTGCAAGAATATGCATAATCCCCATGTTTTGGTTTTGTGCATAAATTGGAACCCTAGACTCAGAATTAGAGAAGTAATGTAGTTAGGATACTTTTAATGATGATTTTGGCTGTGATTAGTTGAAAAAGAAACCTTAATTATGAGTTAGGTGTGTTTGTAGGTCGTTTGGTTATGTGGGTTGTGAAGAAGAAGGTGTTTCGTATTTTAAAATTTTGCTACTGTGGAGACCACGGACCAGACGGACCCAAATTTTTGGTTTCGCCTGTGTCAAATTTTGGTTCCGTGGGAACAATAACAATTTTTGCTAAATTGTTATGTTTTAGTCATTCTATGTTTTAAGTTATTATATATTTGGTTCCATTAATCCTAAACCAATTCTAAGAAGATTAAATGGTTCTCATTTTAGAGGTTTAGTTAGAATGTCGGCAATGTTATCTTCGGAGGATACTTTCTCGATTGAGATGTTTCCCTTTAGAACATTTTCGTGAAGGAAGTGATGGCGAATTTCAATATGTTTCGTTCGAGCATGTTGGACAGGATTTTTGCTGAGATCAATGGCTCCTTTGTTGTCACAAAGTATAGAGATGTCATTGAGATGAATTCCGTAGTCCATGAGAGCTTGCTTCATCCAAAGAGCTTGTTGACATGCCTTTCCGGCTGAGACGTACTTGGCTTCGGTAGTTGAGATAGCAAGGGTCGTTTGTTTCTTTGTGAACCATGAGGTGAGACATTGTCCAACAAAAGTACAAATACCGCTTGTACTCTTTCTATCGACATAGTCACCAGCATGGTCTGAGTCGGCATACACTATGGTTTCTACACCCGTTCCTTTGGGATACCATAATCCTAAACATGTAGTGCCTTTAATGTATCTAAATATTCGTTTTAAGGCTTCTAGGTGTGATGTTTTTGGATCTTCTTGAAAGTGAGCACATAGACAAACACTGAACATAATTTCAAGTCTACTAGCCGTGAGATAAAGTAAGCTACCAATCATTCCTCTATATTTAGTGTTATCTACGGATTCACCTTCCTCATCCTTGGTGAGTTTCGTTTCTGAGGACATGGGTGTTTTAGTGGGTTTTGAGTCTTCAAGACCAAATTTCTTAAGCATATCCTTTATGTATTTATATTGGTTAAAGAATATGCCATCTTCTAGTTGTTTAATTTGAAGTCCTAAAAAGAATTTTAACTCACCCATCATACTCATCTCAAACTCGTCGTGCATGATTTTAGAGAAATCATCACATAGCTCTTGACAAGTTGATCCAAATATGATGTAATCAACGTATATTTGAATTATGGTAATGTGTGATTCCTTTTTCTTGGTAAAGAGAGTATTATCTACTAATCTCATGGTGTATTTGTGTGTGACAACTGGCAATTTAGGGAGTCTATTTTAGGTAACCGTATTACGTTAAACTAAAACCGAGTTTTGCCTTTATCACTATTTTTATCAACCGTGACTTGATTTTATATCGTCTATTGGTTATCGTGTGAGTTTTAACTCTTTTTGGTAGGCACTATTCGATTCGGCACTATAAAAGCCTAGAACGAAAAATAATGTAACTTTTAGACCGTAACTCGAAAATTTACAAATAAATAGTCAAAACTCGTGGGAAAACATAAATAACGATAATAGAAAGTCGAATGAACGTCGTGGGACACTCGGGGGACAATATATGAGCTCGGGAATGGGTAAACGGGATAGTTTACGAAAAATGGCGACTCCGGCCCCTCCTCTTTTCCCCTAGCCGGCGCCCCTCCTCCACCTTTTATTTATTTTTAGGCCCCTCATGCCCAAGTATATAAACCACCCTCCTACCCTTATTTCATCCTGATAACGCTACACGCGTCGTTCGGGGTCAAAGGAACTTCCTTTTCTTCGAGCAAGGTTTTCAACACCCTAGGCAGTGAACCTAATCGTTGTAGTGTAGTATTAGGGTAAGCCACATGAATTGATATCGTTCTCTAGGGGAATAGGAATGCTAGTGAGGAGTTACTACCCTAAGGTTGGGGTTGAGGAAGATTATTTTTTATCTTTTTATGTTTTTTAGGAAATGGAAAAGTACGAATCTCGGGGTTTGGATTTGGGGGGGGGGTTGGTATTTCTACCGATTACTCTACTTATCTAACTATCTAATTAACTAATGTGAGGGTAGTCTATGTCTAATTATTTTGTGCTCGTATGATGATTTAAAGATGTGTTTACTTAGGTTTTATTACTCCTTAATTATCTCCTATTGATGGTTGAATTGTCACGTCCTTATTCTTAATCGCGTTGTGTGTCTAAGGTCGTAGGGTATGCGTTTATCCCTAACTCATTGAAACTACCAAAGGGTCTCGTCTACAAAATCTCTAGGATTTATAAACTCTAACTCTAAGGTACTCTTTGGATGGTTTAGCCTACAACTACTCTAGGTGTTATAGTGTAAGGTTCAAAAAGATTAATCAAGCATTAACTACACAACGAATGACCTATCGCATTACTATATCATTAACAATTAAGATAAGAGACAACCAATCAATATTCAATACTTATGTTTCATATTCCCTAAGCAAACACAAAAGTAAATTAGCCGGACATGGAGAACATGCAAGCATACACACAAATAATTGAAGACATAATTGAATTAATGAAGTAAAACACTTATCTTGGTGTAAGATAAGGTTTAGAACCCTAAAATACTATACAAGATAGCCTTGGTTCGGTTTAGGTGTTTACTCCAAAAGACTACACACTGAAAACTGAAAAATTCGGATTCTATATATAAGATTACATTCGTGACGGCGTCACCCTCTAATTTGTGACGCCGTCGGGTCGCCGTTATTAGGGTTTCGTTTTGGCCACGTTAGTCTTGCAGCGGCGTCACCTTATGCTTGTGACGCCGTCCTCTTCAGCCTCTGACGCCGTCTGGATCAAATCTAGGCCGTCTGAGTTGCGACGACCTACTCTTTTAAAGCATGACACCGTCACTTGAAAATAAGCAATTTGGCTAATGTATCGTCACAACATGTGCTCCGACGGCGTCGCAGATAACACCTGACGCCGTCCCCTTGTGTTCCAGCAGCTTGAGTGTCTCGATTCTTGACTTTGGCCATTTTCTTCGTATATCCGCGCCTTTTCGTCCAAATAAGTACCATTCCAGCAATTTGCCTTCAAGAGACCTAAAAAGTGAAAAGGAACGATATTAAGTAAAAATGGATACAAAAGTGATCAAATAAGGGCTTAAACGACCCCTCAAAAAGGTACATTTTAAAACCTTATCAAATATCCCTACACTTGGTATTTGCTTGTCCTCAAGCAAATGTGCTTTTAGCCAATTAATTTATAAGTTAGGGGTCATGAAGCATTGGTTTAGAACAATCCACAACACATACAAGCCCCGCAAAAGTCATAACAAGCACAGAAATTACATACTAGCTTCTCACATAGGGTGTTTGGGTACTCACATCTCTCGGGTGTATATGAAATATAACAAGTTCGAAATGGAAGATAAACACTCATTAACCAGTCCTAGTACATAGATTACCATAGGCTTGAGAATAGATCAAACCTCCATCGCTTTGACATAAGCACCTAGGAAAGACTATCAAAAAGGTCTTTTAAAGGGTTGTAATGTTAGGCTTACGGTAGGGAAACAAAGGGTTTGGTGGGATAGGCTATTTAGTGGTGGCAAGTCAAAAATCTTTATGTTACAAGCATACGAAGAATGGCGTTGCTAAGCCAAGACTCGACACTCTAAACTCTAGATAACTGAAACAAACAAACATAAATTTAAAGGATAGATGTAGGATGGTAGCCCGTATTTTTTTTTCAACACTCTATTTTTTTTCTTTTTCTCTTTTTCTATTTTTTTTCGATTTTTTTTTCATAGACTTTTACTCTACCATCCTCTACGGTAACATCAAAATGATAGAGATTAATAGGCACATCCCTACACTTGAGTTTTTATTACTCTAACACTAATTTGACCTGAATTGAAAAGATCAAAACACTTGGAGTACATTATTACGCAAATAAAGGGAATTTGAATTTAAAGTTCCCTTCCCATCATTTCATAAACTTTAACTTTTCCCATGAGTCCCAATCGTCCCAAACTGTATACAAAGGATATGACTCGACTTAGCAACTTATGCAAGCAACTAGATAATTAAACTAAGGGTTTTTAGGGTGATAATACAAGGTAGGCTAAGGAGATTTGGGTGTACATTTGGGGGTGGGGTGTAAACAATGCTCTTCATTGATATTCTGGAAAACCGAAACATCACGAGAACCGCAAAAAGGATAGGCTCTAAGGGGTTAACTAGGAGTATCGTGTACTAAATATGAGTACAACGCAAAGGTGTGGGGGAATTACTCAACCGATGTGGAAGAAGTAATTATATTACGGGTATCAAACAAGGGTTATCCTAATGCCTCTTATCATTTAGTTATTCCTAACTACACAAGTGTAGTCTTACTAGCGATCTCGGGATGCATCACAAAACAACTTCTAGAATCTATTGTACTACCGGTTCACACACTAAGCATTAAAGATGAATGCTTTAATTCCAACTAATCTAAGGGTGATCATCACATTTTGGGAGGAATTTAGGTGGTAAAGGGTTTTTGTGCTAGTCATGTAACTTCCTATCCGTGAGACACTTTTGTTAAGACTAATGGCCCACTCCTATATGTCATGAAAATTTTTAAATTTGGTGCCAAAATTACCCTAACCGACATTTTCTCATGGTTTATTACGCAAATGCAATTGGACAAAGAAAATAATCAAGGATAAGCATAGTTTCAAAGTTCCCGTTTTATTTTCCCTCCCTACACTTAAACTGAACATTGTCCCCCAATGTTCCCCGAAAGTATCAAAGTTATGATAATAGAAGGTAATAAAAAATGAAAGAAAATAATACTCCCCTGATTAGCTCGGTAGGATCCGTGTGTGAAGTATTGGTTAAATCCTTTCCAAGAAGAATGTATGCGTGAAAAGCTCCTTCCAACCTTATGTATCTTTTTCTCGATAAATAAAACCTGCACACTTGAAGAAAACAAACGAAACCTTCGTGTAAAATCAGCGGTAATAATATATATAAGACTCTACTAGGATATAATGCTTGTGGGATGGATGTTTACAGAATTTCTGGAAAATTAAGACCTGGAAAATTCCAAAATTTATAAGTAGCTCAGAAAACGAGAAAAAAATAATCAGTTGTTTTTACTCCTTCCTGACACCGTCAGGTTGCGATCCTGATGCCGTCAGGTTTTCCTGACAAAAACTAGTCTGCGATTTTCTGGAAAAAATTCTGGAAAATTTACATCTTTAAAATCTGGAAAAATTTTCTGCAAAACATCCATTATGACTCGATACAAGCATTTGACTCGAACAAATACACATGTATATCTTTTAATTAATTGCAATTCTCATGTTTACGTTTCTTTTGAAAACGTGTGTAATCCTCCCTACACTTATCTTTTATGTAAAATACCTTTATATGTGATTAAGACGAGGTTAAAAACAAAATAAAGCATTTTTACAAATTTAAACATGAGAATAGACAATCAATAAAAGATATATGACACAAACAAGCAAACAATTAAGCATGGGTTGCCTCCCACGAAGCGCTTTTCTTTATTTATGAGTCTTGTAGCTAGACTCGTAGTCGTGCCCCTACGTGACTTCATTACCGTCACCTTCTTCTAAAACAATATCTTCCTCGTTCACCATTTCATTATTATCTAACTGATAATGTTTCACACGTTGTCCATTTACGGTAAATTCCCTTCCATCGTGGTCCAGTAGCACCACAGCACCATTGCTCATCTGCTTCTTTACCGAAAAAGGTCCTGATAACGCTACACGCGTCGTTCGGGGTCAAAGGAACTTCCTTTTCGTCGAGCAAGTTTTTCAACACCCTAGGCAGTGAACATAATCGTTGTAGTGTAGTATTATGGTAAGCCACGGGTATTGATATCGTTCTCTAGGGGAATAGGAATGCAAGTGAGAAGTTACTACGCTAAGGTTGGGGTTGAGGAAGATTATTTTTTGTATTTTTATATTTTTATGAAATGGAAAGGTACGAATCTCGGGGTTTGAATTTGGGGGGTTGGTATTGCTACCGATTACTCTACTTATCTAATTATCTAATCTAAGGTGTATGTAGTCTATGTCTAATTATTGTGTGCTCGTATGATAGTTTAAAGATGTGTTTACTTAGGTTTTACTACTCCTTAATTATTTCCTATTGGTGGTTGAATTGTCACGTCCTTATTCTTAGTTGTGTTGTGTGTCTAAGGTTTTAGGGTATGCGTTTCTCCCTAACTCTTTGAACTTACCAAAGGGTCTCATCTACAAAACCCACTAGGGATAATAAACTCTTACTCTAAGGCACTCTTTGGATGGTTTAGCTTACAACTACTCAAGGAGTCATATTCTAAGGTTCACAAAGATTTAATCAAGCATTAAGTACACAACGAATGACCTATCGCATTACTAGATCATTAATCAACTAAGATAAGAGACAAACAATCAATATTCAATAATTAAGTTTCATATTCCCTAAGTAAACACACAAATAAATTTGCCGGACATGGAGAACATGCAAGCATATACACAAATAATCAAAGACATAATTGTATTAATGAAGTAAAACACTTATCTTGGTGTAAGATAGGGTTTGGAACCCTAAAATACTATACAAGACAGCCTTGGTTCAGTTTAGGTTTTTACTCCAAAAGACTACACACTAAATACTGAAAAATTCGGATTCTATATATAATATAACATATGCGACGACGTCACCTTATGTTTTGTGACGCCGTCTTGTCGCCGTCATTAGGGTTTCATCTTGGCCATGTTAGACTTGCGACGGTGTCACCTTATGCTTGTGACGCCGTCCTCTTCAGCTTCTGACGCCGTCTGGATTGCATCTAGGCCGTCTGAGTTGCGAAGGCCTACTCTTTTATAACTTGACGTCGTCACTTGAAAATAGGAGTTTTGGCTTCTGTCCAGTCACAAAATCCTCCGACGGCGTCGCAATGTAACACCTGACGCCGTCACCTTATGTTTTCAGCAGTTTTGAGTGTCTCAATTCTGACTTTGGCCATTTTCTTCGTATAATCGCGCCTTTTCGTCCAAATAAGTGCCATTCCAGCATTTTGCTTTCAAGAGACCTAAAAAGTGAAAAGGAATTATATTAAGCAATAACGGATACAAAAGTGATCAAATAAGGGCTTAAACGACCCCTCAAAAAGGTACCTTTTAAAACCTTATCAAATATCCCTACACTTGGTATTTGCTTGTCCTCAAGCAAATGTGCTTTTAGCCAATTAATTTATAAGTTAGGGGTCATGAAGCATTCGTTCAAAATGGTCCACAACACATATAAGCCCCGCAAAAGTCATAACAAGCACGGAAATCACATACTAGCACCTCACATGGGGTGTTTGGGTACTCACATCTCTCTCGGGTGTATACGAAATATAACAAATTGGAAATGGAAGATAAACAGTCATTAACCGGTCCTAGTACATAGATTACCATAGGCTTGAGAATAGATCAAACCTCCATCGCTTTGGCGTAAGCACCTAGGAAAGACTATCAAAGAGGTCTTTAAAGGGTTGTAACGTTAGGCTTACGGTAGGGAAACAAAGGTTTTGGTGGGATAGGCTATATAGTGGTGGCAAGTCAAAAATCTCTTATGTTACAAGCATACGAAGAATGGCGTTGCTAAGCCAAGACTCGACACTCTAAACTCTAGCTAACTAAAATAAACAAACATAAATTTAAAGGATAAATGTAGGATGGTAGCCCGTATGTTGTTGTTCTTTTTTTTTTTTTTTTTTTTTTTTTTTTTTATTCATACACTTTTACTCTACCATCCTCTACGGTAACATCAAAATGATAGGAATTTATAGGTACATCCCTACACTTGAGTTTTTATTACTCTAACACTAACTTGACCCGAATTGAAAAGATCAAAACACTTGGGGTATATTATTATGCAAACAAAGGGATTTTGAATTTAACGTTCCCTTCCTGTCATTTTATAAACTTTAACTTTTCCCATGAATCCCAATCGTCCCAAAACTGTATACAAAGGATATGACTCGACTTAGCAACTCATGCAAGCAACTAGATAATTGAACTAGGGTTTAGGGTGATAACAATAATGCACTAAAAGTGAGTGCATACAGGGTTGGCTAAGGCGATTTGGGTGTATATTTGGGGGTGTGGTGTAAACAATGCTCTTCATTGATATTTTGGAAAAACAAAAACATCACGAGAACCGCGAAAAGGATAGGCTCTTAGGGGTTAACTAGGGGTATCGTGTACTAAAGATGAGTACAACGCAAAGGGTGTGGGGGAATTACTCAACCGATGTGGAAGAAGTAATTTATATTACGGGTATCAAACAAGGGTTATCCTAATGCCTCTTATCATTTACTTATTCCTAACTACACAAGTGTAGTCTTACTAGCGATCTCGGAATGCATCACAAAACAAGTTCTAGAATCTAATATACTACCGGTTCACACTCTAAGCATTAAAGATGAATGCTTTTAATTCCTACTAATCTAAGGGCGATCCTCACATTTTGGGTGGAATTTAGGTGGTAAAGGGTTTTTGTGCTAGTCATGTAACTTCCTATCCGTGAGACGCTTTTGTTAAGACTAATGGCCCACTATTATATGTCATGAAAAATTTTAAATTTGGTGCCAAAATTACCATAACCGACATTTTCTCATGGTTTATTACATAAATACAATTGGACAAAGCAAATAATCAAGGATAAGTATAGTTTCAAAGTTCCCGTTTTATTTTCCCTCCCTACACTTAAACTGAACATTGTCCCCAATGTTCCCCGAAAGTATCAAAGTTATGATAAATGGAAGGTAATTAAAAACGAAAGAAACTAGTACTCCCCCTATTAGCTCGGTAGGATCCGTGTGTGAAGTAGTGGTTAAATCCTTTCCAAGAAGAATTTATGCGTGAAAAGCTCCTTCCAATCTTATGTAACTTCTTCTTGATAAATTAAACCTGCACACTTGAAGAAAATAAACAAAACCTTCGCGTAAAATCAGCGGTAATAATATATATAAGACTCGATTTAAACTAGGATATAATGCTTGTGGAATGGATGTTTACAGAATTTCTGGAAAATTAAGACCTGGAGAATTCCAAAATTTTTTAAGTAGCTCAGAAAACGAGAAAAAAAATAATCTGTTGTTTTTACTCCTTCCTGACGCCGTCAGGTTGCGATCCTGACGCCGTCAGGTTATCCTGACAAAAACTGGTCTGCGATTTTCTGGAAAATTTACATCTTTAAAATCTGGAAAACTTTCTGCAAAACATCCATTATGACTCGATACAAGCATTTGACTCGAAAAAACACACAAATATATCTTTTAGTTAATTGTTATTCTCATGTTTACGTTTCTTTGAAAACGTGTTTAATCCTCCCTACACGTATCCCTTATGTAAAATACCTTTATATGCAATTAAGACGAGCTTAAAAACAAAATAAAGCATTTTTTTACAAAATTAAACATGAGAATAAACAATCAATAAAAGACATATGATACTAACAATCAAACAATTAAGCATGGGTTACCTCCCACGAAGCACTTTTCTTTATTTAAGAGTCTTGTAGCTAGACTCGTAGTCGTGCTCCTACGTACCGATATAAGTAAGCCTATCCTCAACAATGTCATAAGGATCAAACTTATCATTCAAGTTCCTAATAGTACGTTCGGTTAGATATGCCTTTTCAAACTTCTCTCCATCAGGATCATAGATTGTTATCCTAATGTGCCACTCTCCATTACCTTCACTAGGCGGTCTATCCCAATCCCATTTGTGTTCAGATTTCTCAACTTTCCACTTATTCATGACAAGGTCGATGGGCAAGCTTCCTAAGAACTCGGTCATCTTCCTAAATACTAAGGCGTCCTCGAACGGGTTCACTTCCATGTCCCTAGCCATTTCTCTTTCTTGGAAAGTTGCTTTACTAGTGAAGGCTTCATCTAGGTAAAAAGGTCTTTGGGGGCCTATGAGGTTCTTATTTATCCAAGGTCCATATCTAGAAGGCTCTCTATCCAACCTAATCTCATGTGGGATTTCCTCTTCTTTGTAGTACGTATGCTTTTTGACATCGTAAATTAACCTAGCACTCCCTTCTCCTACCACTATCTTGGACATCTTACAATCGATGATGGCACTAGCGGTAGCTAAGAATCCTCTTCCTACTAGTAATGGGCATGTCGGGTCCTTATTCATGTCTAGCACATGAAAGTCGGCCAAAATAGTCAACTCTCCTACGTGTACTACCATGTCTTTTATTATTTCTACCGGACGTGCAACACTACCATCCGCTAGACCTAAGATGGTTTCCGTTGGTTCTATTTTACCTAAGTTAAGGCTTCTATGGAGGGATAACGGAACAAGATTGATGCATGACCCTACGTCGGCTAGAGCGTCGAGAGGTTTGGAAGTTCCAAGCCTACACGGAAGAGTGAATAGCCCGGGATCATCTAACTTCATAGGTAAATTATTTCGCACAAAAGCGGACCCATGTTTTCCAAGCTTAAGTTCTAACTCATATTTTTCTTTTAAAGCATTATAATAAGGTGCATGAGCTAAGACCTCAATAATCGGTTTTTCTTGATGGAGTTCTTTGTACTCCTCCTCTAAACTAGGTTTGGATTCTTGGTTGACTGGTTTCTCAAGAGTAGGTTCCACTAATGGTGCAGGGCCTTGGTACCTTATTTTGGATGGCTTGGAACCCTTTTTGATAGCGTTTACCGAGTGAACCGTTGGGTGTGAGGGGCATGGATGTGTGTTCTCCCATGGTGAACAAGAACATGAATTCGACGAAATCGAATTCACTTTTGGGTTCTTTATAGTATCACTTGGGAGTGCTCCAACTTCCCGTTCATTGAAGGCTTTTAAGAGGGCATCAAGCTTGTTTGTCATCGCGCTTTGTCTTTGCTTAAAATCGGCTTCAAGCTTAGTTAATCGAGTCTCTTGAGATGACAGGAATCTAGATGCAATTGCCTCAAGATTAGTGGGGTTCCCGATGTTTAGAGAGTTGAACCTATTAGGTGGACTAGATGAGCTTTGGGGTGTGCTTGAGTTTTGGTTCCACTTAAGGTTAGGGCGATTTCTCCATGAGGGGTTGTAAGAGTTTCCTAAGTTGTTTTGTTTGGGCTTGAAAGTGTACCACTTCTCTCCTGCTCCGTTGGTACGCATGGAGGCGTAGTCTGCAAAAGCTTGTTCGGGGAGTCTTGTGCAATCACGAGTGTCATGGGGACCACTATATAACTCACAAGGTAGAGTGATTTTATTCACTTGACGTGAGGACTTAGGATTTTCGTAGGAACTCATTAGGAAATTAACTTGATCTTCAAGTTCGATCATCTGACGGTCGGAAGGTTGTGAGTCAATAGGAGGCAAAGAGATTGCCTTAACGGTTTTGGGCAGCTCACGGGGGTCCTCTATTATACCCCATGATTCTTCCGCGGTGAAATCACTAAGTTTTCCACCGGCCGCTTGGTCAATGGATCGCTTGGTAGGGAAGTTGACATGATCATAGAAAAGTTGGACTTGGAGCCAAAGATCAATGCCGTGATGAGGGACTTTATGAAGTAAGTCCTTGAATCGAGTCCATGCTTCGTAGAGAGATTCACCTTGACATTGTTGGAACATCAAGATGTCATTCCTAAGTTTAGTGGTTCTCCCCGGTGGGAAAAATTGAGCAAGGAAGCGAGAGGTAAGATCATCCCAACTTGAGATAGAGCCGGCGGGAAGTCGCTCAAGCCAATTACTAGCTTGGTCCCGTAGAGAGAATTGGAAGAGACGCAGGCGCGTGGTCTCCCGAGTAGTAGCATCAAGGTCGATGGAATCGACAATTTTGAGGAAATCCCTCAGATGCTGATTTGGATCTTCGGAACGAAGTCCATGGAATGCACATCCGTTTTGCACCAACCGAATGGTGTCGGATCGCAGGGCCGTAGTTTGGGCTAGGTCGGGAAGCTCAATGGTGTTCCTATAGCCTAAGTGGCTTGGTCTCGAGTATTCACCAAGAGTACGGGCTCTTGGGGGGTCAATTGGTGGTGGGTTGATGAATGGTGGGTGGTTATCACCTTCCATGATGAAAAGTGATGGAATTACGAACAAAGGTCACGAAGAAGGGGGATAGACTAAGAGAAAGCTAAAAATAAGAAAATTTTACTTGATAGGAATCAAGTAAAGAAACCTAAACGAGGTGGACTACTAACTAGCTATTCTATTCCCCGGCAGCGGTGCCAAAAACTTGATAACGCTACACGCATCGTTCGGGGTCAAAGGAACTTCCTTTTCGTCGAGCAAGTTTTTCAGCACCCTAGGCAGTGAACCTAATCATTGTAGTGTAGTATTAGGGTAAGCCACGGGTATTGATATCGTTCATTAGGGGAATAGGAATGCTAGTGAGAAGTTACTACGCTAAGGTTGGGTTTGAGGAAGATTGTTGGATCGATGTACTCTAACCAAACTAACTTTAATAGCTTGTTAAGGTTTAATAACCTCGGATAAATCCTAAGTTATTAACAAAGAAACACTGAGCAAACTCTATTAAGTATGCGGAATTTACTTAACAAAGCTAAGATGAATAACTTTAACTATGAACGATTTTATTAATAACTCTAACTCTGCTTATTATGAAGATCTTTAACAACTCTAATAATATCGAACTTCTCTCTAAAACTCTAATAAAATCACGTACGTATTATGCCAATCTAGGGGTCCTTTTATAGGCTCAAGGATACCCTAGTCGGTTTACAATATGTATCCTTGTACGTCAAGTAATCTAACATAGAATATTCTAGAATTACAAGACTTTCTATAAACGAATAAAACAGTTCTTTGATCTTGCAGTACTTTGACTTTGTATGTAGTACTTTGACTTTATCATTTAACAGTACTTTGACTCTTTGACTTTTCCAGTACTTTCATATCCCAACAATCCTCCCCTAACTTGAATTCTACTTGTTTGACTTCAAGTTCCTTTGTGAATTTATCTTTATCAGCTTCATCTTTTGAGAACAGATTGTGTCTTTGTCTTTGGATTGTATCTTTAAAGTTTATGTGCATAGTCAAAGTATCTTGAGTAATATTCTTTTACAGCATCATCCAGCAAGCTCCATCTTTTCAGCAACACAGCAACATATGATAATTTGTACATTAATTCAGTTTAAGTTGCAAACTATTCTCATCACTTCCAGGTATGTTAACTCCTGTGAGAGGTGAATCATTGTAAATTTAATGGATTTAGAGCTCTTTACCAAAGCCATTAATTCTGGAGTAGCCAAATGTTTTGGTGTGTAAGACCATGGTACACTGATAACCATATGATTTTTAGCAAATCATCAGCTATCAACAGATTTGATTTGTCTTTACCAAAAGCTGTACCCTTCTGGACTAGTTAGTTCTTTCATCATGGTGAACTAATTACCATATAATGGTTTTTCCACAGCCTTTACCACAAGCCATTTTCTTGTGGGCTAGCCAACTCTTCACATTACTGATATGGTGAGTTGATTACCATCCAACTTATTAGCAAGTTGTCAACTAAAAACGGATTTGATATATCTTTACCAGAGCCGTTTGCTCATGGATTAGTCAATCCTTTTGTAACCATGGTGGATTGATAACCTATTGATATTATCATCTCAAAAACCATTTATTCAACCTTTGTTTCAAAATTATTTGTTACTTAACAAACGTTTTCTTCAAAAATCACTTAACTGGTTAAAAGCTGCAAGCAGTACTTTGATTAAAGTACTGTTTGATCAGCAGTACTTTGAATAAAGTACTGATTTATCAAAAATTATTTATTCAATTAAGTCGCATACCAGTTATTCATTATCTTCTGCAATAGTAGTCCAGTTGATAAACAAATTTATAACCATACAAGCAATTTCATTGTCCTCTTAAACCTCCATTCCATGCTCTAGCATCCTCCTCATAAGATCAACTGTAAGAGGATATCTTCTATCAGCAAACATATGAATCATTGTGCCATTTTCCAACTCTAGAACATGAACTCCAGATTCTTCAAAAAATCTCCAGCAGATAATTTCCTAGCACTCTTGATTCTTCCAAATTTCATCACTACTTTGTTCTTCAGTTTCCCATGCAGTTGTGAGATCTCCCAGTAAAACTAAACCAATTCCTTCTAAAGAATGATGTTCAAAATACTCTTTCACCACATGATATAAATATAATAGATGCACTCTATCTATTATATGCAATAAATCCCATAATCTATTGAACACTCTGAAGCTTCCATCTTCTCTATGAAACATCAGATAGCTTCCTTCTTTAGAATCCACAACTTCAAAAGTAGTAATCTGAGATCTGTTCATCTTCATGTCATCATCTTCTTTGGAATATTCAAAATCTACTATTCTGAGATAATTTCTTAATTCATCCCTAGTTTCAGATCTTAACTCAACTTTTTCTTTCTTTGAAAACTGTTTATCTTCAACATCATTTTTCCTTTTTCTTTTTAAACTTTTCTTTCTTTCTGCTTCAGTCCAAGTAGCTTCATCTTTATAATCTTTAGTATTTGCAACATCCTTCTTATAAGCTTTTGTCTCAGCATCATATAATTTTTTCATATCAACATGCTTCAACTTCTGCAATCCTTTATACCCTCTGCTTTTCAAATATGCCATCATTGCATTTCTTTTTTTAGCAATATTTGGTTTTCTAGGCATAAATGAAACAGGAACAGGTGACTCTAAATGTTCACTAGCTTCAGCATTCAATTCCTCATCCAACTTCTTAGCTGCTTCTCTATTCTGAGCTTCTTCAGCTTCCTTATCTTCTCTATCTTTAGCATTTATTTCCTCTTGAATCTTTCTAGCTGCTTGTTCATTCAAAGCATCTTGAGCAGCTCTTAACTGTGCTAAAGTTGGTTTCTTCTTCTTTACTTCTACCAAAACACTTTTTCCTTTATCCTTAGGATCAATAGCAGGTTGAGAAACTCTTGATTGTTCCTCTTCTTGCACTCCTGGAATAGAGACAACCCCTAGCTTTGATAAACCGTGCAAAATAGTTGCAATAAATTCATCATCACTAGCAGTATGTACTCTATGAGGTGTATCAGCTTCTTCTGGTATAGCAGTTGTTGAGGGACCAGCTTGTTCTTCATGAGGAATAGTTGAAGGACCAGCTTCCTCTTCAAAATCTAATACCCTTGGTGTAACCAACTCTTGTCTGTGAGTACCAGTGAAAGCAGTACTTTGTTGCGCAGTACCTTGATCATCAGACCTTTCTTCTTCAGTACTTTCAATAACAACATGTTCTTCAGTACCTTGAGGTTCTTTATCCTTACCAACATCTTCTTTCAAATTCTTTTCTTCTAAATTCCTCCCCAATTGGACAGAAGATGGTTTAGGAACCTTTTTGCCTTTGTTTGTCTTTTTAAATTGCCTTCTGCGCTTGTGTTCTTCCTTAACCCATAAGCGATAACGTTTGATAAAAGGCTTAACAAAATTCTTTAACCTCTTATACCTGAGCATCAACCTCTTAATCTGTTTTGCTTGAGCCTCAGTAGTCTTCTTCAATTTGACCAACTCCCTTGTCAAAACATAATTATCCAATGTGAACTCTTCAGGTGAGATAGTATGAGAAGCATCTCCTTGAACTGGTGAATGTTCCTCTGGTTGAGAAACAGGAACAGATTGTTATGAAGATGGAGAAGGTGAACCTGCAACTTCTTCTTGAACTTCAATACTTGGGGAAGCAGTACCTGGAGTTGCAGGACCTTCCTGAGATGCAGCACCTTGAGAAGATGCAGCACTTTGAGACCCAGTACTTGCAGATGCAGTACTTGCAGGTGTAGTACCTTCACTATCTTCATCAACTTTAGCATCAGCCCTAACAGCTTGAACAACTTCCATCATGGAAGTAGTTAAAGGAGTATCTGGACCTCTGAATAGATCACTCCGTCTCGCCATAAAGGTAAAAAAATTTCCTTGTTGTACAATAACAGGAAGTAAATCTGTAGGCTTTGGTACATCAGCAAGTTGTTTGTTCAGAAAAACTTGAATAAACCTGGGATACATTAACCATTTGGATCCATGAGTGATGTGTGAAAGCATGCCATCTAGAATCAGCCTTGAAAAATTGAAAATACGATCTGTAGCCAATCCTACCATAGCAGATGCTATATTTGATCCAAATTGCTCCCATGAAGTACTTTTAGCACTAATACAATGTAACAACACATGTATTAAAAACTTCCATTGAGGACAAAATAGTTGTTTCCTGAAAGTTTGTTCTGTTAAAGACCCTTCATAACCAAGATGCCCAAAAGTTTCCCAAATCAACTCCTTAGCAAAACGAATAGCCCCTTCTTCATCATTAAACAATAAGTCTTCTCGAATAGAGGCTTCAGTAATCTTCACAGTTCTTCCAACAACTGTAGCCCTAATATAAAATTCATCATTCTCCATATTATCCCTTGCAGTAGCCCAAAATTCTTGAATCCATGGTTCAATGATATCCGGCTCCACTAAAAGAGCATAACTAATTGGCGACCCAGTGAGATAATCAATAATATCATAAAAGCCTCATTATCTTCAGTCTTATCTAAATTCGCCACCATATTGTGCTTTGAAACAGTAGGACGATTTGCCATTATTGAGTATGTAAGCACAATTAAAGATAGAATCGAATAATAAAGAGATGGTGAGATAAATATGGAAAAGATATGATAATATCAAGATGAGAGGGAAAATCGGAGAGTAGTTATTTATAGGTGAGATTTGAAAAATCACAGCCCATAATAACAAAGTTACCGTTAGTAGAATTACCCCTCAATATTACTGTTGGAACAGTACTTCAATAAGACAAACAGTACTTTCCACGTGTGCAGTACTTTCCCAAGCAGTACTTTCACAAAAAATATTACTTTTCCAAAATCCTCTGTAGAAGCTAAGTATACATAAATATCCTTCCCTCAAACAATACACAAGACTATACGAATACTAATAGTCATCCCCTTAAATTTAGCTCAGTAGTTAATCATGCCAATACTTACCACCAAGTGATTAAATCTTGAAACATCAAATCCTTTGGTGAGTAAGTCAGCTACATTATCATCCGTGTGAACCTTGACCACATTAATGAGCCTGTGCTCATAGCAATCTCTAATAAAGTGATGCCTAATTTGAATGTGCTTGGTCTTGGAATGATAGACTGGATTCTTCACAATACAGATAGTACTCTCATTATCAATATTGATAGGATTATTCTTGAAGTTGAACCCATAATCCAAGAGTTGATTCTACATCCACAGAACTTGACCACAACAACTTGCAGTAGCTACATATTCAGCTTCAGTAGATGATGTTGCTGTAATTGTTTGCTTTTTACACTGCCATGAAACTAATCTTCTTCCAAGATATTGGCATCCACCTGTGGTTGATCTTCTGTCATAATTATCACCTGCATAATCACTATCTGAAAAAGCCTCTAAGTGAAAAGGTGAGTCCCTGGGATACCACAACCCAAACTTAGGTTGTTGTTTCAAATAACAGAAAATTCTCTTCACTGCATTCATATGAGAAATCTTTGGTGAGACTTGATATCTTGCACATAAACAAACTGCAAACATAATATCAGGCCTTGATGCAGTAAGATACATAAGACAGCCAATCATTGATCTATATAACTTGACTTCATCTGGGTGTCCATCTTCATCCTTGCCCAATGAGTTAATTGATTTAATAGGTGTAGTGACAGACTTCATGTCATCAAAATTAAACTTCTTAAGTATGTCAGATACATACTTGTCTTGACTTATGAAAATGCCTTCCTTTGACTGCTTAACTTGAAGTCCCAAAAAGAAATTTAACTCACCCATTAAACTCATCTGAAATTCTTTCTGCATCAGCTGCTCAAACTCCTTAACCATAGACTGTTTAGTAGCTCCAAAGATGATATCATCAACATATACTTGAACTAACATGATATCCTTCTTTTCTCTTTTGATAAACAAAGTCTTGTCAATAGCTCCCCTTCTGTAACCATGTTATAATAAGAATGTAGAGAGCCTCTCATACCAAGCTCTAGGTGCCTGATTAAGGCCATAAAGAGCCTTAACCACCTTGTAGACTTTGTTAGGATGTTTAGGATCTTCAAAACCAGGAGGTTGTTTAACATAAACTTCTTCTGTTATAGTACCAAAGAGAAAGGCACTCTTGACATCCATCTGGTAAACCTGAAATCCCATATATGAAGCAAAAGCAAGAAATATTCTAATAGCTTCAATCCTTGCTACAGGAGCAAATACTTCATCATAATCTACTCCTTCTTCTTGTCTGTAGCCTTGAGCGACCAACCTTGCCTTGTTCTTGATGACATTACCTCTTTCATCTCTCTTGACTCTGAAGACCCATCTGGTTCCAATAACTTTCTTCCCATCTGGAAGATCACATAATACCCAAACTTCTTGAAGTTTGAATTGTAGCAGTTCTTCTTGCATAGCTTCAACCCAACTTTCTTTAGTCAATGCTTGAGCAATATTCTTGGGTTCCTCTTGAGAAATAAAGAAAGTAAACAGACATGTTTGATGGTCCTTATGATTCAGCCTGTTCTGTTTGTAGACAAAGCTAAGTAAAGCATTATGAGGTTTAGAAAAACTCTTAGCCTTGTGTCTTATCATCACTCCAGAAGTAGAAGGACCAATGATTTGATCAAAAGGATGATTCTTATGAATTCTTAAGATTGGAGACTGTCGAATTCCATACGCATCATTCAAGTTAGATAAATCAGCATCTTCATTGGAATCTGAGAAAATACCTTCATCTGCAAACTCATCATCAGTTTCCTCTAATCCAGGCATGGTAGGATCATCCAAATCATCTAAAGAACTGTCAACTGGTGCAGCAGTACTTTGGTCGAAAGTACTGTAAGAGTATTCTTCAGTATTAGTCTTTTGCTTTGCTGCTTCATAAGCTTTTCTTTGTTCATCAGAATAAGAATGTGCCATTACATCTTGTAAGAGCGTCTGATTAAGTGTCTTTTGAATATCTTGATCTTCAGCAGATATTGAAGTTTTTGGTATATTAGTACTTTGCACTGGGGCATCAGTACTTTGATTCTTTGGAACTTCAGTACTTTGGTTTGTAGCATCAGGAACAACATCAGATCTAATATGAACTACATGAATAACATACTGTAAGTCTTCTACATCATGTACAGGTTGATTTTCTTCTCTAACATGTATCAAACATCCAATCAGGACCTTTACCCTTCTGATTGTCTTGATCTTCTAAAAACTCAACATGAAGACAATCTTGAATCTTCTTAGTGACTCTGTTGTACACTCTAAATCCCTTACTATTGGTGCAATAACCCAGTAAATATCCTTATTTTGACTTGCCATTAAACTTTCCCAAATTATAAATTGTGTTTAAAATAGTAAGAGGGCATCCAAAAGGCTTCATAAAACGAATGTTGGGTTTGTTACCCATTAGCAACTCATAGGGTGTCTTCATCTGTGGTTTTGTGACTGATACTCTGTTGAGTACATAGCAAGCAGTACTTACAGCTTCAGCCCAGAATTGAATAGGTAGTTGTCAATCTGCAAGCATAGTTCTAGCTGCTTCAATCAAAGTCATATTCTTCCTCTCTGCAACACCATTCTGCTGTGGTGTTCTTGCAATACTGAACTCCCTCTTAATTCCTTTGTTAGCACAAATTCATCCATAAGCTTGTTCTTGAATTCAGTTCCATTATTACATCTTATACCTCTGACCTTGAGTCTCAGTTGGTTTTCCAGTGCTATTATTAAAGTCTGAATAGCATCAAAAGTATCATCTTTAAATCCCAAGAAAAATACCCAACTGAATCTACTGCAATCATCTATAACAACTAAGCAGTACTTTTTCTTGTTTAAGCTTGCCACAGAAACAGGACCAAACAAATCCATATGTAACAGCTCCAAAGGTTCTCTAATTGTCCTCTCCTCAAGCTTCTTGCATGAAGCTTTGTGTTGTTTTCCCTTCTTACACGCCAAACAAGAGTGTTCATTCTTGTAAGTCTTTGAAAGGAGACCTCTAACTAAATTGCCTTTGACCAGTTTGTTGATATTCTTGAAATTTACATGGCCCAATCGTCTATGCCACTGATGTGCTTCTTCAGTTGTTGCTTTTGCCACTAAACAGGTGGCTCTTCCATAAGAGTTAAGACTCTTCATGTCCAGACTATACACATCATTGGTTCTTGGTAGTCTGAGTACGACCAAGTTATCATCAACCGGCTCAAATTCAGACGAAAGGATGAGACATTCTGTGTCAGTGAATAACACGGGATGCTTTTTGTCACAGATTTGAGAAACTGACAATAAGTTGAACTTCAGCTCCTTCACATATCTAACATTCTCAAAGTCTATTCGCCCTGCTTTGATAGTTCCTTTCCCTGTAATCCTTCCTCCATTGGGATCATTCCCAAAAGCAACTCTTCCTCCACTAATAGATCTAAAATCAGACAGAATCTCCTTGTCTCCTGTCATACTTCCAGAGCAACCACTATCCACAATAAGATGATCTTTAAGCTCCTCATCTGGGTTGCCCTGCACAAAGATTTAGAAAGTTAGTCTCTTTTAGGAACCCAAGCCATTACTGACTTGTGTTCCCCTTGTGGAGTTACAAACTCAAATTCTTTTAGTATGTAGTTTCCACTATTTTTCAAAACATGATCCAGGATTATCTTTTGATTTTTAGCATGTGGAGTTTCAAAACTTTCTGGATGTTCAACAGAACTCTCTTTTGTAAAATCATTCTCTTTTTCTTGTATTATGAAAACATCAGATTCACTTTTTGTTGAAAGTACAGTTTGTCCCTTAGCAGTACTTTCTCTCTTAACCCATTCAGTTTTAACACTTGGTTCCTGTGATCTAGATCCCCTATGTGTATTGTAGTACCTTCTAGGTTGATAGTAGTGAGATCTCCTAGGATTTCTGTGCCAAGTTGTATTCACAGTACCTTGGTTTGACTGAGCAGTACTTTGAGAAGGTACTGCTTGTGAAGGTACTGGTGGTTTGGAAAAAGGTCTTCTCTGGTGGGGGTACCTATGGTCTGATGAGAAGTTACTGTGATTTACCCTATTTGAATTATTCCAAACTGGTTTGTTCTCTCTAGGTTTCTGGCTAGCAGACCTATTCTTTGAAAATTTTCTAAGGTATTCAGAATGATGTTCACAATCTTTGATTAGATGATTAGGACTAAAACACACAAAACACAATTTTTTACCCATACTTCCCACGTGACTTCTTCTATGTCTATGACCAAAACTATTGTGCCTTCTAGGTGAATGATGAAATCTGTTTTGACCAAAATTATCCCAAAACGGTTTAGCAGTATTGTTTTGAAAAGGTTTCCCTGAAGGTACTGCTTGTGGAGTAGTACTTTGAGTAGAAGGTACTGCTTGACTTTGAAGATTTGTTTCAACAGATTCTTTTGGGGTTTCAGACCTAGATTGACCAATAATCTTCTTCCTAAACTCTAAACTGTTGATTGGTGCAGAATCGTCAAGTTTTCTCACGCGAGCTGATCACTTGTGAATGATCAGCCGTAAGGAACTTAAAACAGCTCACACACCAGCTCAATGAAGATCAGGAGAGTATAGTGTTTCCCCAGGTCGTTAAGTCCCAACGAGCTGTGCGAGAATAGTCAAACGTGTAGTGATCGAGAGATTTGAACGGAAAAGGAGATGTGATTGATTATAACTAAGGAAAAGCCCATAAACTACAGGGGCTTAAATGCAATTTAAAGAAAGTTTAAAAAGATAAAATCTATTAAATAAATGCTATCACTATTATTAAAATGATGTTTTTGTTCTTTTTTGTTTTAATAAAACTAGAATTAAAAACTACGCGACGTACAGATAAAAATGTGAAACTTACACAATATAAATCCTAAAAATATGAAAAATACATTTTTACAATCCTAATGATATGAGAAAATTTTAAGAAAAATAAAATTATTTTTATAACTATTTAATTAATTATTATTAATTAAAAACTATTTTTAACTATTTAATAATTACCTAAAATACAAGAAAATAGGAAATAAAGCTAGAAAAATAAAATTAAGACTTAGAAAAGTCTAAAATATCAAAATAGACTTTTCAAAACTATTTTTGTATTTTTCTGACTATTTTTCTATTTTTTATTAATTTTAAACTATTAAAAACTAATTAAATTACTAAAAATTACAAAATAAACTATGAAAAATATGGAAAATTACTTTTTTTGTCTTTTTATATTTATCTTAACATAAGAAAAATGAAAAATTATTTTTTTGAACCTTTTCTTAATTTTTTGTATTAAAAGCTAATTTAAAATGCTTAAAAACTAATTTAAATTAAGAAAAATAGCAAATCAACTTGGAAAAATCTGAAAATTTCAGGAAAAGTCTAAAATAATATAAGGAATAAAGGAAAAATAGAAAAACAGGTGCATGTGTGGAGGAATAAGCAACTGATGAGAAAGTGCTTATTGAAATAAGCACTTAAATAAGCAAATGGAGTTCAAAAGCCACCAAACTGATACACAAGATGCAGTATGCTAAAGTAACTAAGATGGAACAAGTTTAAACAAGCTACAACCTCTGATTAGCAAGATTACACTGATTTGGAGATTTGAGATCATAAGCTAAAACAGATTTAGGGGGTCTACTTGCAGCTGAAATATAAGCCAACCAATAAGCTAAAAAGGAAAACTACAAATTGGAACCTCTAGAGGACCTGGGTAAGACCATGCAAACCAAAGCTCAGTCCTTGCCAAGCTCAAATGAGCTTGTGGCAAGGACTGCAAGATCTGCAAAAGCCCTGTGCAGGCTTAGTGCCTTGCACAGGGCATTTAAGCCCATGATTACTAGCAGTTTTGAGCTTTATAAAAAATTAGCAAAAATGTAAAAAAATGATGATAAGTAATTAGACCTACTGAAGTTTTAAAAACCACAAGATTCACTTGGATTGGTTCAAGACTGAGCTCAAGAAAAATCCTTCTTGTTGGCCAAAAACTAAGAATTTCAACATTTGACTTTTTGTCAAAACTGAAAAGTTGACTTATTCCAACTTTGATCTTGATTTATGAACTGAAAATGACATATAGTGATGAAATGAACTTAAGGAAAGCAATGTTTATGGAATTTGAACACCAAACAAAGGTCTGCTCATTATAACTCTCAACAGTGAAGGATTATGACAGATTCTCATTCAATTTTGACTTATGGAGTTTTACAAGCACAAACTAAAATGGAAATAAGTTAACTAGAGCTAATGAAACTTAAAATAACAAAGGGTGAACACTGCACACACCTTTACTACAGAAAAACCAATAGAACCAAACACCACTTGTTAAAAACTGATAAGAATTTCCAATAAGCTAACTGATGAGCAGACTTGAGTTATTGATCAAACTGATCATAAATCTCCTAAATACAACTAAATAAACATATCTGAACCATTTATAAACACAGATACAAGTGCAAACAGAAAATTGCAAATTAACTTGAAAATGAAAAATGAGAATCTTACTTACAACTATCCAATTGGTGTTGTAAGCTAAACCAAACCCCAAACCTGCATTACCCTAACCTATTTCAACCAATCATCACCACTGCATCCACCTAAGATCACCATTGTCCATTTTAGCTTCCCAGTTGACTTTCATTGACCATATAAGTGAATTTGAGTATGAGTTGATTTAAAACAAATATAAGCTTACAAAAAGCTTTGTTAAGCTTAAATTAACTGTCTTGAGATAAAACAAAGCCACTTGACAGCTTTGATACAGGAATTGGAAACTAGTTTTTTCAACAGTGGACATTAAACATGAAACTTTAGAACAACTGAAATAAACACTTGAAAAAGGTCCTAATTCACTATAATAGCTTACTTTAATACAAGTTAACTTGAAATTACAACATTTGGCTTAGACTAAAACAGTTTAAAAAAAAACGACATTAAAGAAATAAAATAAAAACTAGCTACTCTTATCTCTTCCTCTTTCTTCCTTATTTATACTTCAAATGAGCTCCACGTGGCCTTCTGAGATAATCCCACTTGATTCCAGGGCAATTGGGTCACTTTTGTAGATTTTGGCCACTTTGTCAATTTTGGCGGGAAAGCTGAAATTTGACTTTTGGCTCTGAATTTGCAGATAGGGGGGGGGGGGTGGATGTGTAGGGGTGATGGGAGAGTTGATGTGGAAGAGATAAGGGGGGCTGAGGTGATGGGACATGCAGTTGCAGACAACTTGGTCCAGTGGGGAAGAAAACCTCAAGGGAGGGAAAGGGATTTCTGTTTGTTTGACTTGGTTTTGACCAAGGGGTCAAAAAAGGATATGACAAGGGTTCAAAACAGGTTAAAGGCAGGGGTCAATTCTTATTTTGACAAGGCTTGGAATTAAATAAATACAAGGACTATTAGTGTAATTCTTCCAAACTTGAGGGACCAATCCTGTAATTTTCCAAAGTTGTCACAAGGACTAAAACTGACAAACTTCAATAGCACAAGGACTAGTTCTGACAATTTCAAATTTTCCAGGGACCTTTTCTGCCATTTTACAAAAGAATTATTCAAGGACCATTTTTGACAAATTAGAATATTTCAGGGACCTTGAATAACATTTCTCTTTATTTAGATTTACCAGGGACTGTTTTTGACAACTTTTGAAACTTGGGGGACTAAAACTGCCAATTATGCAAATTTGATACGTTTTTCACCAGATTTTGATATTTTTGCATTTAAAACACATAAAACACTTATTTGTGATATTTTTATCATTTTGATGCATTTCTGAGTGTTTTCAGATGTTTTTGCAGTTTAATTGGTACAAAAATGATGAGTATTTAGACACTCATCAATCCCCCACACTAAGATATTGCTAGTCCCTAGCAATGTTTTGAGAAGAATTAATGGATTTTTTCTCTTTACCAAAAGCCATTACTTCTGGAGTAGCCAAATGTTTCAGTTCAAGTAAGAACCTTGGTACACCGATAACCAAGTGATTTTGAGCAAACCACCAGCTTTCAACGGATTTGATTTGTCTTTACCAGAAGCCGTACCCTTCTGGACTAGCCAACTCTTTAGATAAATTATCAATATTATCTTTGGTGAGCTGATTACCAATTATGGTTTTTCCACTGCCTTTACCACAAGCCATAAACTTGCGGGCTAGCCAACTCTTCACTTTTAAGGATATGGTGAGCTGAATACCATACAATTTTGGGCAAATTGTAAGCCGTCAACGGATTTGAGATATCTTTACCAAGAGCCGTTTGCTCCTGGATTAGCCAATCCTTATGTGGGTTAGACATGGTGGACTGATTACCATTTGTTGTGTTTAGTACATAGTACTTCCACTAAAAAATTTTTTTTAAATTTGGCCATTTTGGGGGAAAAAGGGACTAAAAGGGTACATTTTATGATCAAATTCGCCAGAATTTCCCCCCCACACTTAGAAATGAATATTGTCCTCAATATTCAAAGTACCGGCTGTTATGCCGAAACATAGAACGTAAAAAGATAACATTTACTAGCTAAGTGTGGAAACACAACAATTATTCTCTTTTTTAATATTTACAATTTTCATTCATTTTTTAGATCTATATACAACATGTGGGGCATCTCCCCCACACTAGGGTGGTACACAAGGGTGAAAACCCATGTTTAGCTACTGTTTTTGATTACCGAGTCGCTAGCTTGACTCGACCCCGAATTAATTTGTTCATGGGGAAGTAAGTGGAAGAGACAATCTCCATCGGACTTTCATTCAAGATGTTTGGATAAACATTGAAGTACGTGAAAGTTCCACACCGATGAGATACAGACAGACCCGGCTTACAAATGGTACATGGAAATGCCTGGGTCAAAGATAATGTCTTCATTCCCGAAGGAGTGAAGAACAGGAGAAGCCACGGGATAGGTGAAGAAGAGAAAGAAAATCATGATAAATATCATGACTAACTCATCATCTTCATCCATAGGAGGATCCATAATTTCAGGATTATGAATCTCATCATTTAAGCTTATGTGATCAAGACAAATCTCGGGTGTGTCATGATCAAATTGGGAGTTATCATACTCCAGCGGAGATATGATATGAGTGAGTTCACTGGCGAACTCCTCGTGAAGAGAATCAATCACAAGATGTAAATCTGTGGATTCTTGTTCCACTGTAGATTCATCATTATCCTCAATCTGAGTATCAAAGAGTGGATTCTCAGAAATTAAAGTGAATTCAGAGTCGAATTCAAATAGAGGATTAGTTGTGGATTCTTGTTCCACTGTAGACTCATCACTATCCTCAATCTGAGTATCAAAGAGTGGATTCTCATAAATTAAAGTGAATTCAGAGTCGAATTCAAATAGAGGATTAGTGAAAGTAGTTTTGAATGTTTCAGGAACAAAGTGATTAACATTCTCAATTGGACTGTTGGGATAAGAAGTGAGTGAACGATCATTATCAAGGAGACTTTCAGTCTCTCCCAGATCAACTTTGAAATCAGAAAGATTATCACTACTTTCTGATGAAAGTGGATTGGTGTGAGTGAGCTCATCGGTGAACTCCTCAAGATGATGATCAGCATCAGACTGTGGGAGTGATGCCTCAACATACTCGATGTTTCCATGAGAAGTACAATCGTCGCTAACATCGGAGAAAGTTTCAAAATGATCTTTTGAACACTCAAGAGGGGAGATAAAATCACACACATGATCAGAAGTTCCCTGTGACTCTCTCGGGATTGGGAAAAGGTTCTCAACACTAGACTTTATGAATTCGTCCGATTCCTTTTCAGGAACAGTGTCAAGATGCTCGTCCCCTATGGTCAGAGAGTGAGTGGGAGCTTCGGGTGTGATAGCAGTTGTTTGAGATGGAATCTCAACTGCTGGGATGTCATCTGATGAACTTGATGAATCAAGTGTATCATCATCATCACTGTCATCAGGAATAAAACGAAATTGAGAGCTAGATCTGGCTGCTTTTTCTTTTGCAATTGATTCCTTAACAGATTTCTCAAAGGCAATTTGGGATTTTATTTTAGCAGCCTGCTCTTCAGCTAGCAATTCTTCCATGGATTTCTCATGTGAATTTTGAATGACAGGACATTGTGGGAGTGGAGATTTGTCAAAACCGGAAGGTTGACATTGATAATCATCATGAGGTCCCCCACAATGTACACAAGAAATACTGGGAATATTATGAAGTATAGTTTTATTGAACTCCTCACCTCTTTTCAGTAACTCCAGAAGCTCTAGATAAGTGTCTTGTTGGGCTTGCTGAGAAGTTGGAGTCATTTGGCACTGTGGAGGTTGGTCGTGATATGGATAGTCGTAATTGTTACAAGGAAATGGATTCCCTGTTTGACAATCAGAGCTGAAATGGGAACCTCCACAGTTCTCACAACAAAATGATTGTTGTGGGTGGTCATGTGAAAAATATGGAATTTGGTCATTTCCAAAGTCCTGAGTGTTACCAGAAAACTGTTCATAGACAAACGTGTTTCCGGATTGACACTCAGATCCTTGGTGAGGACCTCCACAAAATTCACAGCAGTAATGTTGGTTATATGAAGATAAGTCGGGCTGTGGTGGGTAATTGGAAAAGTTTGAGGGGTCGTTAAATGAGTTCTGATTAGGATCATAATCAAATGAATTTCTCGAACCACAAAACAAACAACTCCCGTTACGGATATCATTACCACATTGTACACACGTACACCAACGACAGGGTGAACCATAAAGAGGCTCACCACAACCGACACAAGGAATAAACGATTCTGTTTGAGAATTATGAGAATGAATCTGATTATTCAAAGGATCAACAAAACCAACATGGTGATCTGAATGACTATCAAGTCTCGAAGAACATTTTGAAAAATCCGGAGGTGGGACAAGTGGTGTGCTCTGAGAGCTAGCAATTTCCACCACTTCCGTTATGGTCTCCGGTTCTGGTTCTTGAGAAACGTGAAGATTAGGCAAGTCATTCTTGCTGGTCACCGGTCTGAATTCTGCATGTTTGCTTTTAACCGTAAACCGTGAAAGTTTAGAATCAATTCTAGACGGCTTAGGAGCAATTGAGGGATTAGATCTTTGGATAACCGTGGGTTGGACGTATTTAGCACTTCCATTATCAGAGGGAAGTACCTGGTCCTTTGTCACCCCGGTTTCTCGTTCTATTTCCCTACGCAGAATCAATGGATCATCACGAACAACACGAATTCTTGACATTTGTGATAAAGTCTGAAGCTTTTCAGCTTCGTCCCAGAATTCGTTCTCGAGAGATTCCATGAGAATAGAAGTTTAGAATCAAATGTATAGAGGGTAAAGGGATAAAGAATCAAAAAGGGTAGGAGGGTAAAGAGGAATATTTTTGGTATTTTTGAAAAACATGATGTAAAAACTAAGAATGAAAATCTTTTTGGGTTTTTGATTTTTAAAAGATGGTATGAACAAGGAGTGATTATTCAAATCACTAATCTGCTAAACGTAAGACTATTAGCACTGCTCCCCGGCAGCGGCGCCAAAATTTGATTGGTGCAGAATCGTCAAGTTTTCTCACGCGAGCTGATCACTTGTGAATGATCAGCCGTAAGGAACTTAAAACAGCTCACACACCAGCTCAATGAAGATCAGGAGAGTATAGTGTTTCCCCAGGTCGTTAAGTCCCAACGAGCTGTGCGAGAATAGTCAAACGTGTAGTGATCGAGAGATTTGAACGGAAAAGGAGATGTGATTGATTATAACTAAGGAAAAGCCCACAAACTACAGGGGCTTAAATGCAATTTAAAGAAAGTTTAAAAAGATAAAATCTATTAAATAAATGCTATCACTATTATTAAAATGATGTTTTTGTTCTTTTTTGTTTTAATAAAACTAGAATTAAAAACTACGCGACGTACAGATAAAAATGTGAAACTTACACAATATAAATCCTAAAAATATGAAAAATACATTTTTACAATCCTAATGATATGAGAAAATTTTAAGAAAAAGAAAATTATTTTTATAACTATTTAATTAATTATTATTAATTAAAAACTATTTTTAACTATTTAATAATTACCTAAAATACAAGAAAATAGGAAATAAATCTAGAAAAATAAAATTAAGACTTAGAAAAGTCTAAAATATCAAAATAGACTTTTCAAAACTATTTTTGTATTTTTCTGACTATTTTTCTATTTTTTATGAATTTTAGACTATTAAAAACTAATTAAATTACTAAAAATTACAAAATAAACTATGAAAAATATGGAAAATTACTTTTTTTGTCTTTTTATATTTATCTTAACATAAGAAAAATGAAAAATTCTTTTTTTTGAACCTTTTCTTAATTTTTTGTATTAAAAGCTAATTTAAAATGCTTAAAAACTAATTTAAATTAAGAAAAATAGCAAATCAACTTGGAAAAATCTGAAAATTTCAGGAAAAGTCTAAAATAATATAAGGAATAAAGGAAAAATAGAAAAACAGGTGCATGTATGGAGGAATAAGCAACTGATGAGAAAGTGCTTATTGAAATAAGCACTTAAATAAGCAAATGGAGTTCAAAAGCCACCAAACTGATACACAAGATGCAGTATGCTAAAGTAACTAAGATGGAACAAGTTTAAACAAGCTAAAACCTCTGATTAGCAAGATTACACTGATTTGGAGATTTGAGATCATAAGCTAAAACAGATTTAGGGGGTCTACTTGCAGCTGAAATATAAGCCAACCAATAAGCTAAAAAGGAAAACTACAAATTGGAACCTCTAGAGGACCTGGGTAAGACCATGCAAACCAAAGCTCAGTCCTTGCCAAGCTCAAATGAGCTTGTGGCAAGGATTGCAAGATCTGCAAAAGCCCTGTGCAGGCTTACTGCCTTGCACAGGGCATTTAAGCCCATGATTACTAGCAGTTTTGAGCTTTATAAAAAATTAGCAAAAATGTAAAAAAATGATGATAAGTAATTAGACCTACTGAAGTTTTAAAAACCACAAGATTCACTTGGATTGGTTCAAGACTGAGCTCAAGAAAAATCCTTCTTGTTGGCCAAAAACTAAGAATTTCAACATTTGACTTTTTGTCAAAACTGAAAAGTTGACTTATTCCAACTTTGATCTTGATTTATGAACTGAAAATGACATATAGTGATGAAATGAACTTAAGGAAAGCAATGTTTATGGAATTTGAACACCAAACAAAGGTCTGCTCATTATAACTCTCAACAGTGAAGGATTATGACAGATTCTCATTCAATTTTGACTTATGGAGTTTTACAAGCACAAACTAAAATGGAAATAAGTTAACTAGAGCTAATGAAACTTAAAATAACAAAGGGTGAACACTGCACACACCTTTACTACAGAAAAACCAATAGAACCAAACACCACTTGTTAAAAACTGATAAGAATTTCCAATAAGCTAACTGATGAGCAGACTTGAGTTATTGATCAAACTGATCATAAATCTCCTAAATACAACTAAATAAACATATCTGAACCATTTATAAACACAGATACAAGTGCAAACAGAAAATTGCAAATTAACTTGAAAATGAAAAATGAGAATCTTACTTACAACTATCCAATTGGTGTTGTAAGCTAAACCAAACCCCAAACCTGCATTACCCTAACCTATTTCAACCAATCATCACCACTGCATCCACCTAAGATCACCATTGTCCATTTTAGCTTCCCAGTTGACTTTCATTGACCATATAAGTGAATTTGAGTATGAGTTGATTTAAAACAAATATAAGCTTACAAAAAGCTTTGTTAAGCTTAAATTAACTGTCTTGAGATAAAACAAAGCCACTTGACAGCTTTGATACAGGAATTGGAAACTAGTTTTTTCAACAGTGGACATTAAACATGAAACTTTAGAACAACTGAAATAAACACTTGAAAAAGGTCCTAATTCACTATAATAGCTTACTTTAATACAAGTTAACTTGAAATTACAACATTTGGCTTAGACTAAAACAGTTTTAAAAAAAAACAACATTAAAGAAATAAAATAAAAACTAGCTACTCTTATCTCTTCCTCTTTCTTCCTTATTTATACTTCAAATGAGCTCCACGTGGCCTTCTGAGATAATCCCACTTGATTCCAGGGCAATTGGGTCACTTTTGTGGATTTTGGCCACTTTGTCAATTTTGGCGGGAAAGCTGAAATTTGACTTTTGGCTCTGAATTTGCAGATAGGGGGGGTGGATGTGTAGGGGTGATGGGAGAGTTGATGTGGAAGAGATAAGGGGGGCTGAGGTGATGGGACATGCAGTTGCAGACAACTTGGTCCAGTGGGGAAGAAAACCTCAAGGGAGGGAAAGGGATTTCTGTTTGTTTGACTTGGTTTTGACCAAGGGGTCAAAAAAGGATATGACAAAGGGTTCAAAACAGGTTAAAGGCAGGGGTCAATTCTTATTTTGACAAGGCTTGGAATTAAATAAATACAAGGACTATTAGTGTAATTCTTCCAAACTTGAGGGACCAATCCTGTAATTTTCCAAAGTTGTCACAAGGACTAAAACTGACAAAATTCAATAGTACAAGGACTAGTTCTGACAATTTCAAATTTTCCAGGGACCAAACTTGACAATTTTGAAAGTTCAGGGACCTTTTCTGCCATTTTACAAAAGAATTATTCAAGGACCATTTTTGACAAATTAGAATATTTCAGGGACCTTGAATAACATTTCTCTTTATTTAGATTTACCAGGGACTGTTTTTGACAACTTTTGAAACTTGGGGGACTAAAACTGCCAATTATGCAAATTTGATACGTTTTTCACCAGATTTTGATATTTTTGCATTTAAAACACATAAAACACTTATTTGTGATATTTTTATCATTTTGATGCATTTCTGAGTGTTTTCAGATATTTTTGCAGTTTAATTGGTACAAAAATGATGAGTATTTAGACACTCATCAATTGTCTACACCAAAACGTGAAACATCAGGTCTTATGGGTTGATGACTACCAACAGGATGTAGAACAGCATGATAACCTCTGTCTTTCTTATACTCAGGAGGTGATTTACTAACTGAACCCTCATTGCTATATGTGTCTACATAATTAATGAGTTCTGTGACACCCTAGGCAAATCCCACATTGGCTGTGGCCTGGAGAGATGCTGGGATCATAAGATAACATTCGCCTTACAATGACACAACGCGTTTTGTGGTCTACTGCGGGTGGAGTTCTTAGGAACTGGCAGTTAAGCGTGCTCATGTGAGAGTAGTACTGGCTTGGGTGACCTGCCGGGAAGTCTTCAAATGAGGCCACAAAAACAAAGCCGTGAGCCTGCGGGCAAAGCGGACAATATTGTGGGAAAAAAAAGGCGGGGTGTTACAAGTGGTATCAGAGCCACTCCTGAGCCGTTCGGGATGGTGGGGCAAACCTCATCGAGGACGATGAGTCCCTAAGGGGGGGTGATTGTGACACCCTAGGCAAATCCCACATTGGCTGTGGCCTGGAGAGATGCTGGGCTCATAAGATAACATTCGCCTTACAATGACACAACGCGTTTTGTGGTCTACTGCGGGTGGAGTTCTTAGGAACTGGCAGTTAAGCGTGCTCATGTGAGAGTAGTACTGGCTTGGGTGACCTGCCGGGAAGTCTTCAAATGAGGCCACAAAAACAAAGCCGTGAGCCTGCGGGCAAAGCGGACAATATTGTGGGAAAAAAAAGGCGGGGTGTTACAAGTTCATCATCACTAGTGGTAATATCCTCAAAATCACCTTCATCCTTATCACTAGATGTGTTTTCTTTTATGTTATCAAAGCCCATACCAAAACCTAAGCCAGTTCTAATGTATGCTCTTCTCTGTTTTTGAACATAAGTAACATGTGACAAACCAGATTCTTTCCAGGCATCAAACTTTGCTAACAAATCATCTCTCTCCTTAGTGAGTTTCTCAATTTCAGCAATTTTACAGTTTAGTTTCCATTCACTAAGTTTTAACTGGTAATCCTGTTGTTCATATTTTTTAGCCCAAGCCATTTCATTATTTTCATGTGTTATAATTTTAGCTTCCATTGACTCTAAGGTTATTTGATAACCTGCTACCTCAGACCTAGCCTTAACACAATTGTCTCTTTCAATCACATAACTTTTTAGCAATTTTTGATAGAAATCATGACAATTTGAGCATACCTCAGAGATAGGAGACGAAGTTGGTGAAGTAGCTACCATTGCAAGCAGAACAGGATCATCTTCACACTCCAAGCTCCAATCAAATGCTCCATATCCATCTCCAGATTCCAAAGCAGCATGATCAACTTCCTCATCAAAAACAGTGCTCCAATCCAATTCTTCTACCGAATCTTCAACTGCTTCTTCCAATGCTACCATACAGTAAGTCACTGGTTCATCATCAAACTCTTCACTCCAGTCAACTTCTGACAAATATTCTTGAGCAACCAAAGCCTTTGTTTCAGTAATGGGGATTTCTTTTAGCTCCAGATTTGGTTTCTCAGTCATCCTGTTTTCTTGATACTTAGCAAACCTGCACTCCCTTGCAAAGTGTCCAGTCTTTTGACAATTGAAGCATTCAATTTTGGATTTGTCAAAAGTGATTCCCTGTTTAGCTTTGAAGTCAATGCTCTTTCCAGTTTTCTTCATGTACTTCTTGATCCTTGCAGTGATCAACGCAACTTGCCATCTGATATCAATCTCTTCTAAAGCATCCTCATCAATCTGGGACAGATCTTCTTCATAAACAACAGGTAAAGAAGCTTGTTGTGCAAAGAAAGAGCACACAACCTCATCTGAGTGCATAGTAGTAGGTGGTGGGGTTTGCTGAGCATAGTTGGGAGTAGTATACGAGACAGTACTTTGAGGCATAATACTTTGAGTTGGAGAAGCATTACTTTTAGTGGAAGTACTACCTCTCTTTTCAGATGATAGAAAAGCAATACTGAGTGACTTAGAACTTGTTTGACCATTCATCTCATGCTCATACACCTTAAGATGATTGTAGAGATCATCAAAGTCCATAACATCCAAGCCTGGTTGTCCTCTGATCATAGTAGCAATCACATGCCATGTAGATGGCAAACTCCTTAGAAACTTCAGATTAGCATCTTCAACTGAAACTTGAGCTTTGTATAATTCCAACATGTTAAGAAGATTTTGAAATCTATCATATGCAGCATTAAGACTTTCTCTTTCACCTACTGTGAAAGTTTCAAACTGTTGTTTTAGCAAATTTCTGTGCATCTTTTTAGAAGCTTCATTCCCTCCAAATCTGGTCTTGAGAGCAGCCCAGAGCTGCTTAGCATCTCTAGCATCATGAAACTTGAGAAGATGACCATCTGGAATGGCAGACAAGAGAATGTTGAGAGCCTTCTCTTGATTCCTTAATGTTGCTGCTGGTAGGACTGCCTTAGGTGCTTTGGGTTGTCCAGGAACATCTACAGTTTCTGGAACTTCTTCATTACCATTGACAATTACATTCCATAGAGCATGGTCTGTAATGGCAATGTACTGCCTCATCTTCATACACCATAAATCGTATTCACCCTTCTTGATGACAGGTATCCTCATTGAAGTGATGGAAGGTGGTGGAATAGAATCAGTCGACATCTTTAGGTTCTGTAGTAGGTTTTAGGGTTTCTTCTTAGTCAGAGTTTCCACACAAGCTCTGATACCACTTGTTGGATCGATGTACTCTAACCAAACTAACTTTAATAGCTTGTTAAGGTTTAATAACCTCGGATAAATCCTAAGTTATTAACAAAGAAACACTGAGCAAACTCTATTAAGTATGCGGAATTTACTTAACAAAGCTAAGAAGAATAACTTTAACTATGAACGATTTTATTAATAACTCTAACTCTGCTTATTATTCAGATCTTTAGCAACTCTAATAATATCGAAATTCTCTCTAAAACTCTAATAAAATCATGTATGTATTATGCCAATCTAGGGGTCCTTTTATAGGCTCAAGGATACCCTAGTCGGTTTACAATATGTATCCTTGTACGTCAAGTAATCTAACATAGAATACTCTAGAATTACAAGACTTTCTATAAACGAATAAAACAGTTATTTGATCTTGCAGTACTTTGACTTTGTATGCAGTACTTTGACTTTATCATTTAACAGTACTTTGACTCTTTGACTTTTCCAGTACTTTCATATCCCAACAAAGATTATTTTTTGTATTTTTATATTTTTATGAAATGGAAAGGTACGAATCTCGGGGTTTGAATTTGGGGGGTTGGTATTGCTACCGATTACTCTACTTATCTAATTATCTAATCTAAGGTGTATGTAGTCTATGTCTAATTATTATGTGCTCGTATGATAGTTTAAGGATGTGTTTACTTAGGTTTTACTACTCCTTAATTATTTCCTATTGGTGGTTGAATTGTCACATCCTTATTCTTAGTTGCGTTGTGTGTCTAAGGTTGTAGGGTATGCGTTTCTCCCTAACTCTTTGAACTTACCAAAGGGTCTCGTACAAAACCCACTAGGGATAATAAACTCTTACTCTAAGGTACTCTTTGGATGGTTTAGCTTACAACTACTCAAGGAGTCATATTCTAAGGTTCACAAAGATTTAATCAAGCATTAAGTACACAACGAATGACCTATCTCATTACTAGATCATTAATCAACTAAGATAAGAGACAACCAATCAATATTTAATAATTAAGTTTCATATTCCCTAAGCAAACACACAAATAAATTAGCCGGACATGGAGAACATGCAAGCATACACACAAATAATCAAAGACATAATTGTATTAATGAAGTAAAACACTTATCTTGGTGTAAGATAGGGTTTGGAACCCTAAAATACTGTACAAGACAGCCTTGGTTCGGTTTAGGTTTTTACTCCAAAAGACTACACACTAAATACTGAAAAATTCGGATTCTATATATAATATTACATATGCGACGGCGTCACCATATGTTTTGTGACGCCGTCTTGTCGCCATCATTAGGGTTTCGTCTTGGCCACGTTAGACTTGCGACAGCGTCACCTTATGCTTGTAACACCGTCCTCTTCAGCTTCTGACGCCGTCTGGATTTCATCTAGGCCGTCTGAGTTGCGACGGCCTACTCTTTTATAACTTGACGTCGTCACTTGAAAATAGGAGTTTTGGCTTCTGTCCCTTCACAAAATCCTCCGACGGCGTCGCAATGTAACACCTGACGCCGTCACCTTATGTTTTCAGCAGCTTTGAGTGTCTCGATTCTGACTTTGGCCATTTTCTTCGTATAATCGCGCCTTTTCGTCCAAATAAGTGCCATTCCAGCATTTTGCCTTCAAGAGACCTAAAAAGTGAAAAGGAACGATATTAAGCAATAACGGATGCAAAAGTGATCAAATAAGGGCTTAAACGACCCCTCAAAAAGGTACCTTTTAAAACCTTATCAGGTCCATACCATCTCGATTTGAGTTTTCCTGGAAATAGTCTCAGTCTTGAATTATACAGGAGCACCTTATCTCTTTCCGAAAACTCTTTAGGATTATTTATTCGTTGATCATGCCATTTTTTTGCCCTTTCTTTGTATGTGATCGACGATTCATAAGCTTCCAGCCTTAGTTCATCCAGTTCTTGAAGCTGTAAGAACCTATTTGTCCCTGCTTCAGAATAATCCATATTACAGGCCTTAAGTGCTCAGTACGCTTTTTGCTCAAGTTCAATAGGGAGGTGGCACGCCTTCCCGTATACTAAGCGAAAAGGGGTTGTTCCGATAGGTGTTTTATAAGCAGTTCTGAATGCCCAGAGTGCCTCATCCAGTTGGAATGCCCAATCTTTTCTATTCTGGTGGACCGTTTTTTCAAGTATCCGCTTTAATGCCCTATTTGTATTTTCCACTTGTCCATTCGTCTGAGGATGATAGGCAGTAGAAAATCTATGTGGAACGCCATACTTCTTCATTACCTTCTACATTTGAGCATTGCAAAAGTGGGTTCCTCTATCACTGATCAATGCCTTGGGAATCCCAAATCGTGCGAAGAGCTTTTTTAAGAAAATGAATGACTACTCTCGCATCATTAGTTCTAATGGCTTGGGCCTCCACCCATTTGGATACATAGTCGATAGCTACGAGAATGTACTAATTTCCTCCGGATGATGGGAAAGGTCCCATGAAGTCAATACCCTAAACATCAAATATTTCGCAGACCTGGATGTAATTCTGAGGTGATTCATCCCTTCGCGAAATGTTTCCCGATCATTGGCATGCATCACACGTCTAAACCAATCTTTTAACGTCCCGAAAAATAGTAGGCCAGTAGAACCCGGCATCGAAAACCTTCCGTGCCGTGAAATTTACACCGTGGTGTCCCCCAGATGGTCCCGCATGGCATTCTTTCAGAACTCGATCAATCTCTCTTCCGACCACGCAAAGCCGAATGATTTTATCGGGGCATACGCGAAATAGGAAGGGTTCATCCCAGAAGTAATGTTTGAGCGTGGTGAAAAATTTTCTTTTATCTTGCTTGGTCATGTAATTTGGCAAAACCCTACTGGACAGATAGTTAGCGTAATCCGCATACCATGGCTCAATTTCCTTAATGGCCATTAGTCGCTCCTCGGGAAAAGAGTCGCGAATCTCTGTATGATCCAACTTCTCAAGATCAGGGTTTTCCAAACTTGACAGATGATCAGCAGCAAGATTTTCGACCCCCTTTTTATCTCGAATTTCAATGTCGAATTCTTGAAGCAATAGAATCCACCTAATGAGTCGGGGTTTCGCATCTTGCTTGGAAAACAAGTAGCGTAAGGCGGAGTGATCAGTGAAGACGATAGTCTTAGAAAGGACGAGATATTTCTTGAACTTGTCGAATGCAAAAACCATAGCTAGAAGCTCTTTCTCGGTGGTCGTGTAATTTTCTTGCGCTACATTCATGGTTTTGCTAGCATAATAAATTGGTTGAAAATGATTTTCTTTTCTTTGCCCAAGCACAGTACCTACAACATAATCGCTAGCATTGCACATGATTTTGAAGGGTTGAGACCAATCAGGGGTGACCATTATTGGAGCCTGAGTGAGATCTTTCTTTAGACGATTGAATGCTTCTTTGCATTCTTCCTAAATCAAAAGGGGCATCCTTGATATGAAGTTGCGTCATCGGGCGGGCAATTTTTGAGAAGTCCTTAATAAACCTTCTATAAAAGCCCACATGCCCTAGAAAGCTCCGAATGGCCTTAACGGTAGTAGGATAGGGTAGTTTACATATTGCTTCGATTTTTGCTCTATCGACCTCGATTCCATTTCCGGAGACTTTATGCCCCAAGACAATTCCTTCTTTTACCATGAAGTGACATTTTTCCAAATTCATGACCAAATTAGTTTCTTCACACCATTTCAACATCTTCTTAAGGCTGGATAGACAAAGGTCGAAGGAATTCCCAAAGATCGAGAAATCATCCATGAAGACTTCCATGCTCTCCTCAATTGGTTCATGGAATATGGCCATCATACATCGCTGAAAGGTGGCGGGGGCGTTACATAACTCGAAAGGCATTCGCTTATAAGCAAAAGTCCCGTATAGGCATGTAAACGTAGTCTTTTCTTGATCTTCGGGGGAAATGGGGATTTAGAAGTATCCTGAGAAGCCATCAAGGAAACAGTAGTACTCATGCCCGGCTAACCTTTCGAGCATTTGGTCAATGAATGGCAGAGGAAAATGATCCTTCCGGGTGGCATCATTTAACTTTCTGTAGTCAATACAAACACGCCAACCCGTAACCGTTCTCTGTGGTACTAAATCACCCTTTTCATTCTTAACAACCGTCATTCCTCCCTTTTTTGGAACCACTTGGACTGGGATGACCCATGGGCTATCTGATATGGGGTAGATGAGACCTGCGTCAAAGAGCTTAACGACCTCCTTCTTTACTACCTCCTTGATATTAGGGTTAACCCTCCTTTGCGGTTGAACGGTTGGTTTGTAATCTTCTTCCATGAGGATTTTATGAGTACAGAATGTAGAATCAATACCCTTAATGTCAGCAACACTCCATGCGATCACCCCTTCGTATTCTTTTAAAACTTCCAAGAGCTTCTCTTTCTGACTAGTGGTCAGTGAAGAGCTTATGATGACAGGAAGTTGGTCCTCTCCTTGAAGGAAGGCATATTCCAGGTGACTCGGGAGGTCTTTCAGTTCTAAGGTAGGGGGTTCCTTGATTGATGGTTTTAGCTTGTTTTCTGGCTTTTAAAGCTCAATGGGTTCAATTTCTTCCTTACGTGGATAAAAGGAAACAGCTCCAACCATCTCAACTTCTTCGTCGTTGTATATTGTCTTGTTATCATCATTCATGAATTCGTTTAATAGATACTCGTCAATGCAGCCATCTATGTCATCAACAAATTCATCAACTTCCTCAACAAAATAAATAAGGTGATCGTAGGAGGAGGAATGGCTCATAGAATTCTTGATGTCGAAGGTCAAGCTCTCGGACCCTACTCGTAAAGTGAGTTTTCCATCATGAACATCGATAATGGCATGAGCTGTAGCCAAGAAGGGCCTTCCAAGGATTATTGGTACTGAGCTATCTTCCTCCATTTCTAAAATCATGAAATCGACTGGAAACTTGAATTCTCCCACCCTTACAAGAACATTTTCACAAACCCCAATGGGATATTTGATTGATCAATCAGCTAACTGAATACTCATTCTTGCCCCAATCGATCAGCTAACTAAATACTCATTCTTGCCCCAAGATCCGAGTTTTAGGAACAAGGAATGAGGCATCAGGTTAATGCTTGGCCCAAGATCTACCAAGGCGTTTTTCATAGAAAGTGCCCCTATAGAGCAGGGAACGGTAAAACTGCCTGGATCTTCTTTCTTCTTGGGCATGCCTTTCTGGATGACAGTTGAGCATTCTTCTCCTAATGATATCAACCCTTCGAGTTTCTTTCGATTAGATATTATTCTCTTGAAGTATTTGCCATGTTTAGGGATATGATAGAATACATTAAGAAGTGGTATGTTGACAGAAGCCCGTTTTATGTAAGACAATAGTCTCTCATTGTCTTCTTCAGCCTTTTGATTCTTTAGACGCGAGGGATAAAGGACCCGTGCGAGAGTTGGTTTTTGGGCAGGTGCTGGTGTTTGTGGAGGGGGATCGTGAGGAGGTTCAGGAATTGCTTCATTTCTTGATGCGGGCTCCCTGGTGGTGGGATTCTGGTCAGGGTGTGGGGGATCTTTGGTAGTGATTCCTGACCGAGTAGTAATGGCACAAGTAGGATCATGACGGGTTAGGCCAGATTCGCTGATTCTTTTGTGGAGCTCGGCGAATTGACTCTCTAATTCAGCTTGCTGCTCTTGGATGAATCCTTTAAGACCTTTTAAGAGTGTGGCCCCTTCTATGGTAAATTGCCCGAGTTCTTTTTCAAAGGCATCACGGATGGTGTATTCAGATCCCTCCTGTCCTTCAGTCTTCCATTTCAAATTACCCCAAGGATTACATTCATCGTTTTGATAGAACGTAAGAAGTGAAGGGTCATCATAAATATCATGACTGGAAAGGAAGACGCTCTCTTGGCGTGTGTCATCACACTCATCACTCTCGTGTGGCCCTCCACAAATGTCGCATATAAGGTATGGGTTAAATAACCTTTTGTGTTCTGGCAATTTCGTAAGGTATGCAAGCTTCTCTCGCGCTTTCTTAATCCGATCATCGAGAGATGATAAGTTTTTACTCGAGAAAGAAGAGATACTCATTGCAGTTACTGGCTCGTTCCAAGGGTTGTCTTGGTATTCAACATATTCCTCAATGCTGTCCCACCCTTCTTTCGCAGTGAGATTAGAAATTCTTTGTCTAGTTGAGAAATCAATCCCTTTTTTATCCTTTCGAGAGACATTGTCGTAAAAGATTTGAACAAGCAACCAAAGGTTGATACCATGGTGTGGGGCTTGTTGAATGAGATCTTTGTAGCGAGTCCAGGAGTTAACGATAGACTCTCCATCTGTTTGATGGAAATGAAGAATTTTGCTCCTGATTAATGCAGTTCTTCCAGGAGGAAAGAACTTCTTGGTGAACTTGGTTGTGAGTTTTTCCCACGTGAAAATGAACTTTGTAGGCAGCTTATCGAGCTACTCCTTGGCCTGTCCTTGAAGAGAGAATAGGAAAAACCAGAGTCTAGATATCTCCTTGGATGCTCCGTCAGCATAGATAGCATCAACAATTTTTAAAAATTGTTTGATGTGATGAATGGGGTGTTTGTTGTTGGATCCACGGAATTGACATGCATTCAGAATGAGCCAAATATCATAAGCATGCAACAACTCATTGACTTGCTCCGAGGGATAGACAATGGCATTGGTAAATCCAGATCCAGAGGGGGAAGAATACTCCCTGAGGGACTTTGCTTCAGGTGGATTAATGGGTCCATTGACCGGAGTAGCAGGAATTTCCTCGCTATGTTGGCTTAAATTGTCAATGTTGATGGTTTCAGGGGATTGGGGGGACTGAATGGAATCTTCATCAGTTGTGGCTTCGTCAAAGTTGATGGTAGTGCCTTGAGGTCCTGAGTCATTGAGAGCTTTTCTTCGCCTATTGAGCTCTCTTTCGGGTTCTGCAAACGGTTCAAGAAGGGTTTTGGTGGAACTGCGGGTTATAAGTTGTCTAAGGGGGTTGGTGGGGGAAAATGGCGGGTTTGGTGGTTGGTTATCACCTTCCATGATGAAAAGTGATGGGTTACGAACAAAGGTCACGAAGAAGGGGGATAGACTATGAGGAAGCTAAAATTGAGAAAAAATTTACTTGATAGGAATCAAATAAAGAAACCTAAACGAGGTGGACTACTAACTAGCTATTCTATTCCCCGGCAGCGGCGCCAAAAACTTGATAACGCTACACGTGTCGTTCGGGGTCAAAGGAACTTCCTTTTCGTCGAGCAAGTTTTCCAACACCCTAGGCAGTGAACCTAATCGTTGTAGTGTAGTATTAGGGCAATCCACGGGAATTGATATCGTTCTCTAGGGGAATAGGAATGCTAGTGAGGAGTTACTACGCTAAGGTTGGGGTTGAGGAAGATTACTTTTTATCTTTTTATGTTTTTTAGGAAATGGAAAAGTACGAATCTCGGAGTTTGGATTTGGGGGGGTTGGTATTTCTACCGATTACTCTACTTATCTAAGTATCTAATTAACTAAGGTGAGGGTAGTCTATGTCTAATTATTGTGTACTCGTATGATGATTTAAAGATGTGTTTACTTAGGTTTTATTACTCCTTAATTATCTCCTATTGATGGTTGAATTGTCACGTCCTTATTCTTAATCGCGTTGTGTGTCTAAGGTCGTAGGGTATGCGTTTATCCCTAACTCTTTGAAACTACCAAAGGGTCTCGTCTACAAAATCTCTAGGATTTATAAACTCTAACTCTAAGGTACTCTTTGGATGGTTTAGCCTACAACTACTCTAGGTGTTATAGTCTAAGGTTTACAAAGATTAATCAAGCATTAACTACACAACGAATGACCTATCGCATTACTAGATCATTAACAATTAAGATAAGAGACAACCAATCAATATTCAATAGTTAAGTTTCATATTCCCTAAGCAAACACACAAGTAAATTAGCCGGACATGGAGAACATGCAAGCATACACACAAATAATTGAAGACATAATTGAATTAATGAAGTAAAACACTTATCTTGGTGTAAGATAGGGTTTAGAAACCTAAAATACTATACAAGACAGCCTTGGTTCGGTTTAGGTTTTTACTCCAAAAGACTACACACTGAAAACTGAAAAATTCGGATTCTATGTATAAGATTACATTCGCGACGGTGTCACCCTCTAATTTGTGACGCCGTCGGGTCGCCGTCATTAGGTTTTGTCTTGGCCACGTTAGTCTTGCGACGGCGTCACCTTATGCTTGTGACGCCGTCCTCTTCAGCCTCTGACGCCGTCTGGATCAAATCTAAGCCGTCTGAGTTGCGACGACCTACTCTTTTAAAGCCTGACACCGTCACTTGATAATAAGCAATTTGGCTACTGTATCGTCACAACATGTGCTCCGACGGCATCGCAGATAACACCTGACGCCGTCCCCTTGTGTTCCAGCAGCTTGAGTGTCTCGATTCTTGACTTTGGCCATTTTCTTCGTATATCCGCGCCTTTTTGTCCAAATAAGTACCATTCCAGCAAATTGCCTTCAAGAGACCTAAAAAGTGAAAAGGAACGATATTAAGTAATAACGGATACAAAAGTGATCAAATAAGGGCTTAAACAAACCCTCAAAAAGGTACATTTTAAAACCTTATCACATCCTTTTTCACTCTCTCACTAAAAACACACACAAACACACCTTTCTCTCTCTACTCTCTCTCCTCTAAATAAATAAAACCCTAACCCTAAAACCACCACCGCCGCCCCTATTCCGGCCATTTTTCGGCGAGTGACATCTCACCTCCGCCACCATCTTGTAGATATCTCTTTGATCGGGGCAAAACCGTCAAGTTTTCTCACGCAAGCTAGTCACTTGTGAATGACCAACTATAAGAAACTCAAAACAGTTCACACACCAATGTAATTTAAGATCAGAGGAATACAGTGGATTCCCGGGTCGTTAAGTCCCACGGAGGATGACTGGTGTTTAACACAATCAGATGTCGAATAACCACTAAGGATAGTGATCAGTAGGTATTTTGAGTTTTTTATAAACTACAGGAGATTAAAGGAAATTAAAAGTTAAAATCTATTAAATAAATGCTATCACTATTTTTAAACTAATGTTTTTGTTTTTTATGTTTTTATAAAACTGAATTAAAAACTACGTTACGTACAAATAAAAACGTGAAACTTACACAATATTAATCCTAAAAATATGAAAATGATATTTTTACAAACCTAATGATATAAGAAACTTTTTAGAAAAAGAAAATTATTTTTATAACTAATTAATTAATTATTATTAATTAAAAACTATTTTTAACTAATTAATAATAACCTAAATTACAAGAAAATAGGAAATAAAGCTAGAAAAATAAAATTATGACTTGGAAAAATCTAAAATAACAAAAAAGAATTTTCAAAACTATTTTTGTATTTTTCTGATTATTTTTCTATTTTTTATGAATTTTAAACTATTAAAAACTAATTAAATTACTAAAAATTACAAAATAAACTATGAAAAATCTGGAAAATTACTTTTTTTACTTTTTATATTTATCTAAACTTAATAAAAATGAAAAATTATTTTTTTGGACTTTTTCTGAATTTTTTGTATTAAAAGCTATTTAAATAATCCTAAAAACTGTTTTTAATTAAGAAAAATAGCAAACTGTTATGGAAAAATGTGAAAATTTCAGGAAAACTCTAAAATTATACTAGGAATCTAGGAAAAATAGAAAAACATGGTGTTGTGTGGAAGAAAATGAAACTGCTATGCTAGTGCTTATGAAATAAGCACTTGAATAAGCTAAAGTGTACCCAATGGAAACCAAACCTTCACAGAAGCTATATTTTACTAAAAGAACTCAAAAGCAACCAGTTACAATAAGCTTAAACATCTGGAATACCAATTGCAAAGATTTGACTTATTTGAGTATTTAGGCTAAAACAGTTTCTGAGTACCAAGTTTGAGCTTATGCACAAGCTTCAAAATAAGCTGGAAATAAAAAACAGATATGGGGACCTATACTTGATCTGGTTGGGAACATGTAAACCAAAAACCAGGCTTTAACAAGCTCTAATGAGCTCTGAGACAAGCATGCAATATCTGAGAAAAACTCAGCTTTGACTGAGTGTTGGAGCAGGGCAGATAAGCCCTTCTTGATGAGCTTGTTTGAGAGCTTTAGAAAATTAACAAAATTCTACTAAAATAACAATAAGAAAGTAGACCTGGACAAGTTATTAATCCCAAAGTTTGATTTAATTTGGTCCAAGAATGAACCCAAGAAAAATCTTACTAGTTGGGCTAAAAATTGGTTTTTCAAGTTTTTGACTTTTGACAGTTGAGATACTTTGACCTTCTTGAACTTTGATTGCAATTTAAGGACTGATAATGAAGAAATACAATGTAATGATACTAATGCAAGCTATGTTTATTGGATTTGAACACAAAACAAGAGATTGATTTGTCCAAATTACAACAGATAAGCAATTGAGATGGATTTTAGACCATGTTGACTTTTATGAGTTGCAGGCACAAGATATTGACTCAAATGAGTTAATTAGAGTTAAACAATCATGAACCAACAAGACTTTGCCACTGCACACACCTAAATGACAGTTAAACCATTGGATCCAAACACCCCTTATATTGACTGATTTGTAACCAAAACTGAGCTAAACACTGTTTTAACTTATCTCACCTATTAAACTAACTCTAATATCTTAATTACCACTGATTAAACTTGTTTACACTACTTAATGACAACAGAATTCAAATATGAGCACAACATGAAAACTGTATGTAAAATGGAAAATGAGATACCAATTTGCAAGTGTCAGCTTATATGCAGCTTAGAACCAGACCCAAAACCATTATCCTAATCCATTTCCAATCCAAACACTGCTCTGCAACACCCTGTATTTCATTTCCAACCAGCTTGAACCCAATTTGCTTCTTAAGTTGACTTTTGTTGACTTTCAATGGAATTTGATTGAACTGATTCCCCAAGCTTACAAAAAGCTATATATAGCTTAAATAAGTTGGTTTGAGCTTAAATAAAGCCTATTGAAGCTTTGAACACAAGAGTTTAAGTTTGAAATTTCAAACAGTGTACATGAAATTTGAAACTGAAATGAACTTTTGATTTAAAGGATCAAACTGAATTACATCAACTAAATAACTTGGTTTCAATATCATGAAGCTTGAAAATACAAGGTTGAAAGCTAATTAAGACATTAAAAGAAATACGACATACAAGAATTTAAAAAACTAAGTTACTTGTTCTTCTCTGCTTCTTTCTCCTCTTTTATGCTCCAAAATTGCTCCACGTGGCTTTCTGAGAGAATCCCACCTCTTATCCTGACCAATGGGTGAGTTTTGACCATTTTGGCCGTTTTTATATTTTTGGCGGGAAGGGTGTATTTGACTTGTAGGCTTTGAAACAGGCAAGTAGGGGGGGTGGCATTTATTGTGGGGGGCTAGTGATGATGAGGGGGTGGTGGGAAGGAGATAAGGGAGGCTGAGGTGATGGGTTGCAGGCAAACAAGTGGGGAAGGCAGGTTGGGGAAAGGTGAACAGTGGGGGCGCCTTTTTTGCTTGTTTGACTTTCTTTGACCAAAGGGTCAAAAATGCTAATGACAGGGGCTAAGGCAAGGGGGTCCAAAATGTATAAAGGCAGGGGGTCAATTGCAGTTTTGACAAGGGTTTGTTTGGTTTACATGACAAGGACCAAAACTGTAAATACTCCAATCTTGAGGGACCAAACTGCCAATACTCCAAAGTTATCATAAGGACTGAATTTGACAAACTTTAATAATACAAGGACTATTTTTGACATTTTCAAATTCTCCAAGGACTATTTTTGCCAAATTTCAAAGTTCAGGGACCTAAGTTGTAATTTTGTAAATTTGAATCTCAAGGACCAATTTTGACAACTTTTGAATCCCTAAGGACTTAAAATGATATTTTTCTTTATTTGGTTTTACCAGGGACTGTTTTTGACAACTTTTGAAACTTGGGGGACTAAAACTGCCAATTATGCAAACTTGATACGTTTTTCACCAGATTTTGATATTTTTGCATTTAAAACACATAAAACACTTATTTGTGATATTTTTATCATTTTGATGCATTTCTGAGTGTTTTCAGATGTTTTTGCAGTTTAAACAGTACAAAAATGATGAGTATTTAGACACTCATCACTCTTTCCTCTTTCCATCCATATATAAAACTCTCACAAAAGCCTTCATTAACACCTCCAAATCTTGAAATTAAGATTCGTAAAATTAGGGTCTTCATTCAATATTGAAGATCAAGCTTGGAAAAGGTAAATGGAACATGGGTCATGCTTGTTTTGGCCTTGTGAAGCCATGTATGGCATGATTATGGTTCGACCATAATTAAAAATTTAGGGCTTTTGGTTTAAACATGGGATTAAATCTAATTAAAACTTAAATAAATATGTAGCTAGTGTTTTGGTATCATATGGTGTATCATATTATTGGGTTTTTGCATTTTAGGTTATGTTTTATGTTTTTGGTTAGGAATAGATGATGGGTTTGATGTTTGGTTAATGATTGGAGGTTTATTGATTGTGTTTGGATGTTGTGGTATTGATTTGGGAGTGTTTGGAAGTGAGACATGGGGCGTACGACCACCAAGACCCACGATGGGGTCATGGGTGATAGTGTACGTGACCCACATGGACCAAGGGTCCGGGTCGAGTTGTCTTGGTAGCTTGTTGGTTGATATTGTTTGTGTTTGGATGAGACGCGTGGAGCCGAAAAGCTTCTAGAGCTTGTTTGGTTCACATGGTCTTAACCATGACCATGTCAAGACCATTAGGGTCATAACATTGGTTTCGGGTACATTTGGTTGGTTGATTGGTTGGCGAGATTGATTTGCATTGATTTGGGATTGAATTACGCTATTATGACTTTTATTTGGACTTGATATATATATTGTCAACTTTGAGCAACGTCGATGTTACTTTGACTTTTTAGTCAATAGTTGACCCCGACAACGCCGTAACATGTACTTTAGTATAGTTTGGACTATTGATTGATTAAAAGCCGAAAAGTCATGACTCGTGCTTGTGGACTCGAAGCGAATAACGATATGAAACTAATATTGGAATTTGACGAAATGTATATATGAAAATGCTAATAAACTATGAAATATTAATAATAAAAATGCTTTTATACCAAAAATATCGATAACAAGACTTATCTTGTTATTTACTATTTTAAATAGAAACTAACGACTAAAAATGGAAATGTTTTATAATAAATAAGTAATTAATGTTTTGAGTGCACGTTTATCGAAATATGCCAATTATGGGCATTTAATACTAGTTTCAAGTATTTATTTACTTACATTGTGTGCATGGGTTACGGATAACCTAACATTAATAGTGTTGATCCACGTGGGTAGCGGACATATCAGGTTGACGAATCTAATAAGAGCCCGCTAGGTACGTTGGGTAACATTATTAATGGGTGAATTATCCATATGAATCTTTAGGATGCGACCGGTTTATGGGATGATAAGCGACATGAATAAATAATTGAGTTTATCGAGTTGACGAATTCGATAAGGTCTACTATTTATTTCGAAACTTATTGGACTATGGAGCTTATCGCTTAGATGTCTCATTGTGTTTCATTGAGTCACATATTGGTTGTTTGAGTACATTCATGGCATCATATTGAGTCGATACACCCACATGAGGAAACCAAACACTAGGATTAAACAGTGAAACGAGACATTTTTGGAAATAATGAAATGGAATACATTGGGGTAGATAAGGTTGATTTTGGGAAATATATATTAAAATTGGTTTACATTAATAGGTTGTGCCGAGTCGATAGTTGCTGAGCCGTGATTACATGTTATCTTCTGCTAGTTTTTTTTTGTGCGTTGCTTGCTTGAGGTGAGTTTCATAGCCCCATTTTTATCTACCTTTTTAACTAAATTGGGGTGAGAATCATGCTACTGTTATTGGACCTTTAAACTATTTGGATTTGCTTATGTGCTTGACTGTTTAGATAGATGTGTGGTAGTCATTGCCTTAGACTAGGGTAGCAATCCTAATTGCTATAACTGTTGCCTAGCTAAGAGTAGACTTCTACCTCGACCTAGTCTGGGGTTGGCAATTGTTCTAGACTTTGCCACGACAGTGCTGGACTAGAGTCGCTGGGCCCGTGTGATCACTGGATGCGTGATATGGATTGTGATTTCGGATATGAAATGGTTTGTGAATGATGTATATCTATCTTAAGTCTTGCATAGCAAATCAACTCCTACAGGTCCACTATGTTTTATTGAATTTAAACCTATGAACTCACCAACGTAAGCTGACCTTTTAGCATGTTTTCTCAGGTATTTAAATGATGTTTGGAATACGTGTTCAGTGGAAGCTTGGCAAGGAGGCATGGTTCAAGGATCATATTTGACTCTGATAAATTATGGGGACCTATTTTATTAAATCATGTTTTGGGTCTAATACTTATACTTTTGGATTAATGTTTTAAATATTTAAATTTGGGATTTGTTTTGAATTAAAATGACTATCTTGTTTGCTATACTTGTGTGAGATACCAATCTTGTCGTAACGCCCTGAAAAATTGATTAAGTCTTCCGCTGTACCGAGATTTAGGGGTGTTACAGATTGGTATCAGAGCTCAAGGTTATAGAGAACTAGGTATTTAATAAACCCTAAACTATAACCACTTTTTAAGAAAATTGATCCTCGACCGACGCACGCCCGCTTGCCAAGCCGAAGCTTCTTATTTGATTATGGTATGAACTACGATTTGACTTATGAGACGTTACGTTTTGGGATATGATTATTGATTTTGGGTAAATGTGATGCGATTATCGAGATATTACAGATTTGATTTGAGTTAACGATATGTTATGACTTTGGGATTTTGAGCTCGATTGATTTGATATGGGATTATGTGAAGAAATGAATTTACATGTTTTATTTAAAGGCATATTTTGAGTAATGCGGTACCTCTATTTTTAAAACTTTCATCATGTGATACATGTTTTGGTTGATTTGATGCACTTATTAAAACTAGTTGTTTTCGAACACTTATACCTACCCTATGCCATTGTCACAGACTATGCCTTCACTAGCTTTTGATGTGTCTAAGGATGTCCTTGTTGTTGCTAGTTCCCCAGCATTGACTCTCATGACGGTTGCGCAGGGTGATCCCTATGAGATTACCCGTCACTCTAGTTCATCATCATCATCAGATCGCCCTAGCTCATCTAGGCAACTCACTTTACATCAGGTCTTAGCATGAGCCCAGACTCCTAGACTTGCTCATAGCACTGCCCGCATGTCCGTGCGACCACCATCATCACCTATTCGCTTAGCAGCCCACTCTCTTTTGTCATCACCACCAGCATCACCATGTCTTAGAAGATCTAGATCCCCTACTGTACCACCTCAGGATTTACCCGCACAGAGACTCCGACTCATGGACTCTCCCTCTAAGGATGAGGGCAAGGAGGAGCATGAGGTCGAGGAGGAGCATGAGATTGAGGAGCAGTATGTAGATGAGGATGAGGATCCTTAGGAGGATGATGATGAGGATATCCTATAAGGGGGTACTCCTCCATTGCAGAGTCTTGCACATTCTCTAGGACCAGGCTCTCCTTTGCCTGAGCCTGATTCGCCTGGGCAGCCTTTAGACATTGACTCACCACCTTACTCACCTTATATAGGTAGCCCACTAGGTTCCGATATGCGATCGGAGATTGCTTCAGAGCCCGAGGAGTATGGGGAGATGGGTCTGATATAGGAGAGGATTACATCTCAGGGTGTTAGGCTTAGTCAGTTAACAGACCGATTGGTTGGAGTATCTAGGGCTAGTATAGAGGATTTGAGAGTTGATATGGATGCGGTAGTTAGGAGGCTTACGATCTTGATGGAGGGTATGTTGGAGCTCTTCGACCAGGTAGTAGACCTGCGGAGAGGGCTCACGACAGCTCGAGAGGCAGACCAGGCGCTTCAGCGCAGGGTTGGCACGCTGGAAAGAGAAGTTGCGGATTTGAGGAGAGATCGTAGCTCTCAGTGTCTTGAGATCTCATACCTTGGGAGAGTGATGGACGAGGTTAGGAGGTCTGTTAGTGGTATTCGTGATCGTGGCTAGATAGTGTTAGATTCATGGCTTTGTACCATCTTGAAACTGAGTAGTACTTGGTTCGAGATGTAGGTCTATCCTAGTTATCTTATTAGTATCGTTGTTAGATCTATCCTTTCATGTATTCCACTTTGAAACCTATGAGTTATGGTTATTGGAACGTGCATCCTTTAGTTATGATTCGGTCTCTGGTTGTTTTGTTATGGTAGAACGTTATCCTTGTTGACCTTGATTATGTATTTGAGCGTTATTGGTGATCATTGGAACCCAACTCGATCTTTTAGAGCGTGAACTGTGAACTTAAGAAACTGTTATTATTACCTTCAGAGTGATGGCACCAAGACGAATCCCGCCTAGGAACAACCGAGCAGCTCCTGCTATGGAGGTTGCCCCTGTCCGCCGAGGTCGTCGTCCGACCTCGACCACTCCACCTGTTGAGAACCTGAACACTGATAACCCAGCTGTAAAGAACCCGAATGTGGACGACCGTGCTGAGAATGGTCCTGTTCCACAAAACCCTCCACCTGTGAACCCAGCCCACATTGACCAACTTGTGACGCAGCGTGTTGCTGAACTGCTAGCTGAGTCAATCTCTCTAACACCTCTGGTGTAACCCCAATGCTGAATCGAACTCGAGGTTGTACCTACAAAGAGTTCCGATTCTGTGATCCCATCGAGTTCGGAGTAACTGAGGGAGTAGTTTACCTAACTAGGTGGTTGGAGAAAACTAAATCTATGTTTACCGTTAGCAATTGTGATGAGGATTGTAAGGTTAAGTATGCAACATTTACTTTGAAGGACGAAGCATTAACCTAGTGGAACAACTATCACAGATCAGTAGGAAGTGATGTAGCTTATGGCATGACTTGGACTTAGTTTAAAACTCTCCTGATCAAGACTTGCTGTCCTAGGAATGAAGTTAAGAAGTTAGAGATTGAGTTCTGGAACCATAAGGTTAAGGGTACTGATATGGCGACTTACAATCGTCGTTTCCAAGAGTTGTCGTTGCTTTGCCCTGATATGGTTTGCACTGAAGACCTTAAGATTGAGAGGTGTACTGTTGGATTGCCTTTAGCTACTCGAAATGATGTCATCGCTGCGAAGCCAGTTAATTTACATGAGGCAATTACTGTAGCTCAGCGTTTGATGGAATCTTATGTATTAGAAGTAGGAGACAAGGGTAAGAGTGATAGGAGTGATAAGTGGAAGAGGAATGAATTTGTTAAAGGAAATGGCAACAAACGGCATGAGACAACCAGGGTGTTCGCCATAGGAAATGGAGAAAGGAAGGGTTATGAAGGTAGTAGACCCATGTGTGGTCGTTGCAACCGACACCACCATGGACTGTGCCTGAATGTGTGTAGGAAGTGCTCTAAGGCAGGACACGTGGCCAAAGACTGTAGGTCCCGACCACTTGCTGCAGCTCAAACTGCACCAGGAACGGACTGGAAGGCCATTGTCACCTATTTTGGATGTAGTAAGAAGGGGCACTTCAAGAATGAGTGCCGAGAGCCGTGGATGAGAGGAAATCCCGGTAATGTAGGAGGATTTGTAAACCGAGGTGTGGGAAGTAATGGCTACCCTGTGAAGCGTGAGGTTGTGGAGAACCAGGGAAATCAGAGTGCTAGGAATCAGCAGAAAGACATGGGAACAGCGCGTGTGTATGCTATTGGGAAGGAAGCTGGTGAGGACCCTAACGTAGTTACGAGTACGTTCTTTCTCAATAATCGCTATGCTTCCATACTGTTTGATACTGGTGCGGATATGAGTTTCGTATCCACCAATTTTATGCCATTACTAGGAATCTCCCAAACACCTCTAGGGTTTAGTTACGATGTGGAATTAGCTAATGGAAATAGGGAGAAGATAGACACTGTAGTCCGAGGTTGTACCTTAAGTTTCCTAGACCACCCGTTTAGCATAGACCTATTGCCAGTTACCTTGGGAAGTTTTGACGTCATTATCGGAATGGATTGGTTGTCGAAGAACGGTGCACACATCATCTGCGATGAGAAGATCGTGCGTATACCGTATGGCAGAAAAGTTCTGAGCATACAAGGAGATCGGAGCGACTGTGGAAGTCCTTCCCGGTTGAGTATCATCTCTTGTATTAAGGCCCAGAAGTACATCGATAGAGGAGGTTGTCTTTTCTTGGCTCGAATTTCTGAAAAGATAAACGAGGAGAAGAGTGAAAGACACCTTAATGATGTACCCGTCATTAGAGAATTTCCGGATGTGTTTCCCGACGATCTTCCAGGGATTCCACCTGTCCGACAAGTGGAATTCCAAATAGAGTTCATACCCGGTGCTGCACTCGTAGCCCGGGCACCCTATCGACTTGCTCCAAGAGAATTGGAGGAACTGTCTAAATAGTTGGCAGGGTTGTCAGAGAAGAGATTCATTCGACCAAGTTCGTCACCGTGGGGAGCACCGGTGTTGTTTGTGAAGAAGAAGAAGGATGGATTGTTTCGGATGTGTATTGAGTATAGGGAATTGAATAAGTTGACGGTGAAGAACCGATATCCGTTACCTAGAATAGATGACCTATTCGACCAACTCCAAGGAACTAGTGTCTTTTCCAATATCGACTTACGATATGGTTGTCACCTGTTGAACCTAAGACCTTGATAGATCTTTGAGCACTCGTAGATCGTTAGTTATGCTTATGTAATCACAAACACACTAAAAGACAGTCTTGGTTACTTGTATTCAAGCGGAAATCAAACACAAGTATAAACACGAATAACTAAGAATACATTGATCCTCTATGGATCTTTTAATATTACTAAAACTTGTTTTTAAAACTCGTACATAATTCATACTATTGTGTTCCTTTTATAGACAAGGAACCCTAAACCGTTTCCCAAGAAACGTATAAACATAAAACTAAATAAGATATACATTATCACTTCCTAATAAAGCTCATGCATATCCTAACTAACTATAGAATACGCGGAATATCTATCTCCGCAGAAACCAACTATACAGTTTTATTACTTCAGCAGAATTACTTCTTCAGCAGAATCCTTGCACTTCAGCAGAATCCATCAGCATTAACTTCAGCATAATTCATACTTAGTAGAATTCCCAACAATCCTCCCCTAAACTGTAATTTGACTAGGTTAATTTCCAGTTTCTTGATAGATCTTTAACACTTCAGAACTAGAGGATTGTACTCGAACATCAGCAGCAAAGAACCAAAATAAGCACATCTCGATGATGACAAAACTTTGAAACTCCAGATCTTTGCAGCAACAAATGACAAAATGTACATCAAAACATATTAGTTTCATACTATTCTCATCACATCCAGGTGTGTTAACGCTTGTGAGAGGTGAATCATTGAAAATAATGGATTTGATTTCTCTTTACCAATAGCCATTACTACTGGAGTAGCCAAATGTTTAAGTCCGAAAACTATGGTACACTGATAACCATCTGATTTATTAGCAAATCAGGAACTATAAACGGATTTAACATGTCTTTACCTGTAGCCGTTTGCTCAGGACTAGTCAATTCTTAGGAGAAAGAATCACCTTTGGTGAATTGAGAACCCAATATGGTATTCCACTGCCTTTACCACAAGCCATATATGTGTGGGCTAGCCAATTCTTGGATTCCAAAAAGGAATAAACCATGGTGAATTAATGACCATACAACCCTCATCAATGAAGCATAGGTGAGTTGCATACCCTATGATTTTGAGGAAATCATTACAGCTATCAATAGATTTGATGTGTCTTTACCAAAGTTGTACCCTTTGGACTAGCCAACTCTTTGATGTACACAAGGCACAGCTGGTGAGTTGAGTACCATCAACAGATTAATATACAACAAATCTGCAAGAGAAGTTAGACAAACAAAGAATATACATGGTTTTTTTTTTAACTAAGAATAAACAAAGAAAGAAAGAAATAATACGAAATAATACAAGATACCAAAATCAAGAAGATGCTTGATGTTGCTGAAGCTGAGTCTTAATCAATCCAATCAACTATTCAGCATGTAGCATATCATTCCCAACTAGATCTGGAGGAACTTCCAACTTCTTTCTAAGCATTCTTTGCATCAATGACACAGACAAAGGATAAAGCTTATCAAAGAACATACACACAGTCATCCCACTCTTTGTCTCCAACACATGCACACTTGGGATATGATAAAATCTCCAAGTCTCAACCTTCCACTTATGTGAATCCTTCCAAATAGAAAACCCTTTACCATTTGGAGATTGAGAATCAAAAAGGACTTGAAGATCTCCCAATAAGTACAATCCAGAACCTTGTGGAGGATAAGCATCATAATATTGTGTGACAAGGCCATGGAGAGTAGTCAAATCTTGCCTATCCACCATATGAAGTATATCCTTCAAGAAAGTAAAATTCATAGAAGATTGATCCAACCTATAGATGGTGTTAAGCTGTCCATCAGTCAAGGTCCATGTAGTCAATACACCATAAGACCCCTCAAGAAAAGCATCAGCAGATCCCTCTTTAATGAAAGTTGAATAAGCAGCCTTTAGATCCAAAGAACTATCCCTGTGAGACTTATGAACCCTAGAGGTGTGTGTCCCAGCTGATCTCACATATCTCCTTAGATCAATATGTCTCCTTTTAGACATCCTTTTTCCCCCTCCTACCTGGTATATAAATCCCCATAGAGATAGACAATGGTACCTTCTTAGATGCACCAAGGACACCTTCAGCAGGAATGGAAGAAGTAGAAGTAGAAGGAATTGGAACAGCACCACGCAATGCATACATTTTGTCAAGCACCTCTCTGGCTCTTTTAGCTTTATCAGCTGCTTGTTCAGCTTTCCTAACCATATCTACTCCTTCTTTATTAACAGATGAAACATGTGGAATAGGAGCAGTTATGCCCTTTGAATCCAGAGAAGGATCAACCATACTAGGTAATGCTTCAGAAGAAACAACAAGAGGTTCAGCAGAGTGACCTCTTTTAGTAGATGCTTCAGCAGACATAGTATGAGAACTCATCTTTGGTGTAGCATCATCAAAAGAATCCACAATCTCAACTTTCTTGGTTCTCTTGGCCTTTGGAGGATCTGCACTACCAGCAATCCTCTTCAAGTTAGAAGGTGGTGTAATCTGCTTCATAATCTTATGATACATGCTATTCAACTCAGAATCATCTAAAGCCCAGACTTGCTTCTTTTTTAAACCAGACTGATAGAGAGTTGTACTTTGGTTATACACTACATTCCTCATATAGGCTTTCTTTTGAGCTGCAGTTGGTGGTCTCTCTCTCTTAGCTTTAGCCTTTTGTGCAGCAATGGCTTTTCTCTTTTCAGTTGTAGCTAGCTTTTTTTGTTTTCCAAGAGCCATCATCTATGCAGCAAAGTTCTCACTATTAAAAGCAGCTCCTAAAATACTTTGAGAAAGAGTAGGATTTAATGCAGCTTCAAGAGTGTAAGTATCCTATTGCTCATCAGTAAACTGAGTGGATAGTTCATCGATTTCTCTTTGTCTCTCAGGAGGCAAATTGGTAGTAAACTAAGCTTCAAGCTTTTGCGCCAATGCATGACTCTTCTTCATATCTGCATACTCAGCTAGCATTCTTGCTTGTTCTTGCCTTTCCTGTTCACTCACAAAATCTAAACCAAGCTCTTCATCAACCATAACTCCTTGTTCTTTATCAGCAAATTCATGAGCAGAATCAGCATGAGGAGTATCAACAATAGGAACTTCAGAAGAAACACCCATGGAAGTATCAGAAGTAAAATGTTGAGGAGTGTCTTCAACAAGAGTAGAAGAAACATCAGCATTAGGATCCAGGTTATAACTTCTTCCAGCAACAAAGACTTCATGAAGATCTGCTAAAGGTGGAGGACATGGTTGTTCTTCCATAGATGAAACTTGACCTAGTTCAGATGCAACATCCACCATTTGATCATCAGTAGTTGCAACACTTGGCACCTTTAAAGATTCAATGGAATCCTTGCTCAAATATTGTCTTCTCTTTCTTCTAGTAAACAAAATAGGATCCTTTTTCTTTGAAGATTCATCAACAATTGGAGAAGAAGCATGAGTCTTTTGAGCAACATCAGCCAAGATTTCAAGTGAATCCAAATGAGTATCATCTTGCTCTTCATCAGAAGTAACCACAACCTTCCTTTTGCTGTGTTTCCCAAGTTGTTCCTCTAAATCCTTAACCTTTCTCTTCAACCCCACAATGTCACCACCAAGTGAAGATTTAGTCTCAGCAAGCTCCTTTTTGAGATCAGCTACCTCTTGTACAGTCCTGTTGAGTAAAGCATATACAGATGTAAGTGTAATAGGGTCCTCAGCTCCACCAGCAGATTGCTCTGTGGTAATGGGAGCTTCAATGGACCTTTCAGGAGAAATATGGATATGCTCTAGAATAGGAGAGCTTTCAACAAATGGCTCTCTAACAGGACTAGGTGTGGGCAGTCTATTAACCTCATGTTCAAACTCATCAGGAGTAACATGAGTAGGTGGTGTACTAGGACTGGGTGTGGGTACACATGGATAGTTCAATGTGCTCATCGGCGCCTGACCCTGAGATGTGGATCATCCAAGGCACATTAGCATGGCGTACTCCTCCTGTTCGAACTGGTTTATCTGATTTAATAAATTCAATTTGAAACACAAACTAAATTTTATCAATGAATCTAAAATATGTCTATTTTGGATTACTCCAAATTGCCACTTGTACATATAATAATATCTCAACAATTAAGTTCTTTTATTGATTATTCATTGGGCTGAAAATTGGATATATATGGAAAATACATTAAATATAGTATATATAATAAATTAAGAAGTCAGAAAGTTATCCAAAAATCTTTAACACGGAATGGATTAGTTTGAACAATTAATTAATTTGAACTAAAAATATTCTATCTGCCCTTCCTGATAAATATAAAATTTTTTCATTATTTATTCTTTTAAAGGTCGATGGGGCGGTGTAGGTGGAGGTTGGTCAGGAGAAACATGTGATGCTTCAGCAATTATGAAAGGGCCCTCATCAATGGCAACTGATGGATTACCATCAACAGCAACATTAGTAGAGGGTGAAACACCAGCTACATTACCCTCATCAGCAGCCACATTGCCTTGTGGCAACATAGCTTCCAACAAAGGATGATGTGCCCCAACATAATGAGTCTTCATTGAAGCAAACAATTTAGCACTTAGAGCTCTTATGGGACAAAAGACTCTATCTTGGGTTGTTATGTCTAAAATCATTTGTAAAAACCTGGGATACATAAGAAACTTATGCTTTTTCTTTTGAACATTTTAAACCATATTATCAAAAATATACTTAGAAAAATTATAAGTTAAACCCTGTGAAAGACATACAATACCGCAACCCAATTGAGTAGAGAATTGGTCCCATCCACCTGACTTGTTACTTAAGCATTGAAGTAATGTGTGTACCAAAAACCTGCACATGGGGCAAAGCTTGTTTTTGTGCCACATATCTGTGTTCGTACTCTGGTATCCAATAGCTCTTAGCCCAGCAAGTATCTCCACAGTATTAGAGTGATAAACCCCATCTCCATCATCCAAACGAAGTTGTCTCCGAATCAACTCCTCAGTCACAACATACTCTGTTCCATCAATCATAGCTTCTATCTCTGTGTCACTATGTTTCCTAGCAGATGCCCAAAATTGTTCAACCAATGATCCATATATCACATTTGGAGAGTGCGTTAAAGCATAATGAATCTTGGATCACTTCAAGAACTCCACCATTGGTTCATATAATTCATGACCCTTTGCTTTTCCCAGAAAAGCAACTTTGTTATGATCTTTCTTAAATTGAAGCGCCATGTGAGAAATTGTGAGTATGGGTTATAATTCACACAACTGGAAGTGTGTTTAAATCAAGTGAAGATGGAATCAGTTAATTTTAGGCGAAGATATGTGAAGAAGGTATTAGTAGAAGTTACCCAATTTATGGTCAAAAATATCGGAACAAGTTGTTGACCATATCTGATGTGTAACTTAACTTCAACCAAATTAAATTAACACTTCAGTAGAAACAATGGTCAATCTGCTGAAGGAGGTCAATCAACAGAAACAACTCAAGTGTAAAAGTATCTTCAGTAAATATCTTGAGTTTTACTGTGCCACCCAACTCGCATTAAATTTCATTAAGCCTTGAATCCGCCTATAAGATAGTCCCAATGCACATTTAACACACATCAATTACCCCCAATTAACTTCACAAAACCCTAATTTCTCCAAACAAATCCACAATCATCAACAATCACAATGTCTAGCAAACCAGAAGTAATCAATCTAACTTCCTCCTCATCATCGTCCTCATCCAGTGATGATTCACACCCATTGTTTCGCTACCCCCATCAAGATGAACCTCGACCATCAAAATCCCCATTTCTCCCTTCTTCTGAAGATGATAGTGTAGTAAATCTAAGTGATTCATCTAGGGGTTTTGATGACTCCACAGAGCGTCTAGAGCCAATCTTCAACAGATTGGTGAAAGAGGAAGATGAGAGGACATCACACCCCCAACCTTCACAACCCCAACCTCAACCAAGGCCACGTGCCAGAAATACACCACTTCCAACAACACGAGAGGTGGTGTTAGCTCTTCCTGCTCCAGGTTTTGGTGTTTCATCTCATATCGGTAAGGGAAAGGGCAAAAGGAAGATGGAGTGATGCTTTATGGTGGAACGAGTAGATGGAACAACCGAAGATTTCTCATATCACAAATCCATCTACCATATCCACCAGCTTCATCGTCGTTTTCATCAATCCATCCTTCCCATTTTCATCTTCAGCTTCTTCATCGTACTGGTCATGCATATCCACCAGCTTTTGTAATAGATGATAGGAACTACTATATGTTTGGTAGATCTTGTATAGAAACGGTCTTGTATTTTCATTTGAAGTTGATTGTAAGCTGTAAGCTGTAAACTGTTTCTTGAATGAATGATCAACATGTTATCTCTTCATGATTAGCACTTGATTTGCACTTCAGTACTTTCTTTCAGTAGAAACAAGCTTTAACCTTACTTGACCATATTTCATTAACCAACTTTGTGAACTTTAATTTATAGAGTATTCTGCAAAACAGACACAGAGTAGCAAACACACCAAACCAAATAAAACAAAACTCAAAGAACATTAGCAGGTTAGTGTTAGCAAACAAAAAGATAACCAAATATCTACAAAGTTTACAAAATATACAACAAAAATCCTCCCCTGAGGCCTATGCCTCCCCTCAAACTTTGCAGTTAAGGGTTAAGCATCCCAATATGGACAACTAGGTGTTGAAACCTGGGTCCATCAAAAGCTTTAGTCAACAAATCTGCCACATTCTCATCTGTGTGAATCTTAACCACCTTTATCAAATATTTTTCATATGCATCTCTTATAAAGTGGTGCCTGATCTCAATATGCTTAGTTCTATTATGAAAAACTGGATTTTTAACTATGCATATGGTACTTTGATTATCAATATAGATTATGGTGTTCATGAAATTAAACCCATAATCCAACAACTGATTTTGGATCCATAGTACCTGTCCACAACAATTTGCAGCAGCAACATACTCTGCTTCAGTAGTAGAGGTAGCAACAATAGTTTGTTTCTTGCATTGCCATGAAATCAATCTTCTACCAAGAAATTGGCAACCTCCAGTTGTGGATCTCCTATCCAGATTCGCACCAGCATAATCACTATCACTATATGCTTCTAATACAAAAGGAGACTCTTTTGGGTACCAAAGACCTAACTTAGGTTGACCTTTCAAATACTTGAAGATCTTTTTGACTGCATTCAAGTTGGAAGTAAGTGGAGTGACCTGATGTCTAGAACAAGCACTCACAGCAAAGGTAATATCAGGCCTAGAAGCTGTTAAATACATTAATGAACCAATCATAGATCTATATAAGTGAACATTTACAGCTGGATCTGGTTCAATATTGTTCTTTGGTTTTGGAGCTTCATAAGGTGTAGTGGCAGTTCTGACATTTTCCATAACAAACTTCGTCAAGATGTCTCTCACATATTTATCCTGACTGATAAAAATACCATCAGGTTTCTACTGAACTTGTAAACCCAAAAGGAAAGTAAGCTTCCCCATAGCACTCATCTGAAACTCTCCCTTCATTAACTCCTCAAACTCCCTGCACCAAGCTTCTTTAGTGGAGCCAAAGATAATGTCATCCACATAAACTTGCACAAGAATGATGTCTCTATTATTTTTCTTTAGGAAAAGTGTTTTGTCAATGGCACCTCTTCTGTATCCATGCTTCAGCAGAAATGCAGATAGCCTAGCATACCATGCTCTTGGTGCCTGATGAAGTCCATAGAGGGCTTTCACAACCTTGTAAACATGTTGTGGATGATCTGGGTCTTCAAAGCCTTTGGGTTGAGTGACATATACCTCTTCCTCTATCTCACCATACAGAAAAGCACCTTTCACATCCATTTGATAACCCATGAACCCCATATAAGATGCATAGGCCAAGAATATTCTAATGGCCTCAACTCTAGCTACAGGTGCAAAAACTTCATCATAATCAATTTCTTCCTCTTTCCTAAACCCCTGAGCCACTAATCTTGCTTTGTTTTTAACCACTATACCCCTTGCATCTCTTTTATTCTTCAAGATCCATTTTGTCCCAATTGCAAACTTTCCATCAGGTTGTGGTACCAAAATCCAAACCTGCTGATTCTTAAATTGTTGCATCTCATCCTGCATTGCTTCAAGCCAACTTGAATCTTCAAGAGCTTGAGTAACACTGGTTGGTTCCACTTGAGAAAGGAAGCAAGCAAACAGACAATGCTTAAAGTCTGTGTGATTGTCCCTTTCCTGATTTGAGACATATGAAAGAAAAGCAACTTGACCATACTTGGAACTTGACACAACACCTCTAGTTCAAACAGGTGCTTTAGGATCACCAATAATATTTGATTGAGGATGAGCATTGTTGATCCTTTTTGTAGCAGAGGGGTTGATTTCAATTCTGGTGTCAAGATTGTTCATGGTTGGTTCAAAATCACTGTCATAGGAAGGTGAGAGGAAGATGCCATCTTTGGATTGACGATTACCAAGATCTGAAGGACTTTGAAATCGTGTATATGGTTCTTCAAAGTCTGTGGACACACTAGTTGGAGTTGGAGTAGATGCAGCAGGGCTGTCAGCAGATTTGGTGATGTCAGGAGAAACAGGAGAACTGTCAGGAGAAACAAGGTTTCCACTGAATGCTTCTTTTGCAGACTCCCCACTAAGCCTCTCAGCTTCAAGATTGGCTGCATGCTCTTGCTTCTGGAGTCTAGCAAGGTCCTCTGCATAGTGTGACTCATCTTCATCCTTATCAGAAATCACTTTAGAATGATCACCTTCAAAATGGTTAGGGGAGAAGGAAGGTACAAGAATCGGTTGCTCATCATGATCAGACTCACTCTTTGAGTCAACATCCAAGGTGCCTGCATGGTTAGTGGGAGACTCTTGTGTACCTGCAGATTAGTTAGCAACATGTCTAGTATAACCTAAGTAATCAGTTAAGTAATCCAAGTCAAAGGACCAAACATGACCTTGACTTTAAACATTGGGCTTATCTTCTAGGTATCTCAGGTTAAGTGTCTCCTCAATCTTTCTAGCATTCAAATTATATACCCTATAAGCCTTACTATGAGCTGAATAGCCCACAATATACCCCTCATCAGATTTCTCATCAAATTTCCCCAATGGATCACTGGTGTTCAAAATGGTCACTTGACATCCAAACGATTTGAGGTAATGTATAGCAGGAACTTTCCCAGTGAGAAGTTCATAAGGTGTCTTGAAATGAGGTCTAGTAATGGATACCCTGTTGAGTACATAGCAAGCCGTGCTAACTGCTTCAGTCCAGAACATAGTGGGTAATTTAGAGTCTGCAAACATGGATCTTGTTGCCTCTATTAAGGTCCTATTCTTTCTTTCAGCTACCCCATTTTGTTGTGGGGTTCTTGGAGTGCTATAGTCCCTTTGTACCCCTTTAGACTTACAGAGTTCGATTAATGATATGTGTCTAAATACACATATATTTTATATTGTTTAAACCCACAAAACGACCAAAAACACATAAATGACCATATAAATGTTACAAATATCATGAAAATGTGTTTTTATATGAATCAGGTATAAAAAGAGCTGAAACAGTTTGATTCTGCTGATGATGATGGTTTCTGCTGAAGCCTATTTTGATTCTGCTGAATCAATGGTTTCTGCTGAAGTTATAATGCGCTGATGGTTTCTGCTGAAGGCATACGTTTCAGCAGATACTTCCACTAAATAATATCTGGTTCTTAATAATATCTGGTCAAACCATGAGTCAAACTCATTTTCCCTTTCTCCTTCCACCTCACCTTATCTCTACAGCTGTCTAACAACTCTCACTACCATCTCCTTTCACCTCAACCAGCCTACAATGCATTTAATGCATTCCCACAACTTTACCTTCCCCTGTACCATCACATGCCCTGCTTTTGCTATCAACTCCACCACTTGACCTCTAAACCTACCAAACATGTCTCCTCCACCTCTACATGTGAACAAGAAGCATTAATTTCAGCAGAACTGCCTCAATCAACTAGTACCACTTTTGGCGCCAAAAGTGAATTCAAAGGCTAGGATCATCTCTGCTCAATCAATGGTCAAGATTTCAAGTGGGATTTGACTGGAATGCTAGTGGGAACTCAGTATGTTATAAAAGAGAAGAGAAGGAAGAGAGAAGACTACCTTGGGCCAGCCTCGGTCATGTAGTATAACGAACCTTTGGATTAGCCTAGGTCACGTAGTTAATTTAGTTTACTGCTTTATTTAATTTCAAGTCATTTTATTGCTTTCAATGTTGTATTTTCATCAAATTAGTGTAATGAAACTTTATTTTCAGTTTAATTTCAAGTATCTTTCAGTTTCAAGCTTTTACTTAATTACCTTTAATTTTCATGTCACTTTAATTTCTTGTTAAGTAGTTGTTTAAAGGACTCAATAAGCTCACATATGCTCCTGACAAAGATTTAAAGCTTTTAGAGACCTTAAAACAAGTTTAGACTTTAAAATTAAGAAAACTCTAAAAAATCAAGAAAAACAATGAAAATCCAAAAATAATGAAGTGATCCTGGTGAAACTGCATGGAGCAAGGTTAATTGTGGATTGCCTTTGGTTTAGAAGCTTTGTGGAAAGCCTTAGGATGTGTTCTGTGACCATGGTTCTCATTTTCATCTTGGATTCACTTGTAAGCTCATTTTTTACCATTTTTTGCATTTTACTGTTTTAGTGCTTTAGATGCTTTAATTTTTATGTTTCTGTGTTTCTTTGCTGTTTGTTAATAATGTTATAGCTTAATCTTAGGTTGTTATGCTTTGGATTTGATTGTGGGTTGATATTGCATTTGGACTGTCACTATGCTTGTTTTTGACAATTCTAGGTTTGAACATTTGTGACTACTTGTTTATGCTTAAAAGGGTCTGATTTGACACATTGTGACCCCTGGATTTGATGAAATTGGTTTACATAATCTTTTGCTTTGAAAAACCTCAAAACAGTCCATTAAAAGGTTGTTTGGATTTAATAATGAAACTGTGAAAATGGTTGTAAATGGTGTTGTTCCTGTTTGATTTACACTATATGGAACCTATTTGACTCAGTGAAATACTAACCAAAGGGTTTAGCATGTTAGAAAGTCAAATTGACACTTGACAATCTAGATATGAGAACTTTGAGGTTGTTAGATCTAATAATCTTGCATATCTGTTTTAATGTTGTTTAGTTTGCTTTAATCCATGTTTATGTTGTTTAATAATCCATAATCTGTCATTGTATTCAGATCAAAGTTCATCTTAGTCAACTTTGATCATAAACTAAAAAAGTCAAATTTCTAGTTTTGCTGTTTTTGATTTAATTGTTTATTTTCCTATGTCTTTGTTACTTAGTTTTATGTTTATTGCTTTTAGAGTTTTAATGTTTTGTTGCTAACCTTGTTAGATATATTTTTGATAATTTTTAGTTTCCATGTTTAAGTGCTTATTTTATAGCTTATTGTAGCTTGTTTTTGCCCTGTGCACAAGCCTAGCTGTCAAGTTCATAAGCTTACAGAAGCTTTATGACTTAGCCCTAGCTTGTGCATTTGTCTGCTTTGTGTTGCCTGTGTGGCTTATTTATTATGTTTATTCTTATTTTCAAGTTTGTAGCTTATTAGATAGCTTAATCACTTTCAACTTTTTTGTCCCATCTTACTCACTACACAGAAGCAAACTGTGTAGTTGGAGTTGTTTTTCTAAGCTCATGAAAAGTTCCTCATTGAACTTGAGCTTGTGATCTTTGGCTTCATGTGAGGCTAACCAATCATACTCATTGTTTCAGTGCTTGTTGAGCTCTCATGAGCTAATTTGATAAGTTAATTTAGAGCTTGTTGTTTGCCCATTCTCAACAGTTTACTGAGCACTCAGTGAACTTACACCATTACCAACAGCTCTGAAAAGCTCATTAGTGATCTAGAGCTTGTGTGTTTTAGCTTTATGTGAAGCTTATCTGCCCAACTTTAAGATCCTGCGCTTAACTTTCCCATTGTAGCCTATTTACTAGGGCTGCAAGTAGCTTATACTTATCAGCAGTACCTTGCAATAGTTCAGCAGTATTCTGGATTCTGCTGAATTGCTTATTAGCTTATGACAAGCTTATTTGATGAAATCCAGTACACATGCTTGTTTATACTTGTTCATATCACTTGTACTTATATTACTTTCCCTTTTATTTCCTGTGTGGAGCTTATACCAAGCTTTTACAAGCTTTCACTCCATCCAAGTTAAGCCCAAAAAGCTTAACTGTCTAAACCATAAGCTCACACTTGTGATCCATTTCAGTCCATTTTCTTGTTTATATTTATCCATTGGACTTGTGTTTATCTTATTTTATCTTTTGTTTCCTGTATAAAGATTTTTCCAAGCTTATTTCAAGCTTAAACTCCACTGTGAAGCCAAAAGCTTAACTGTTGGACTCATAAGCCCACAATTTGCTTATTTTTAGGTTTGTAAGTATTTGTTTTCATTAAACATGTATAATATCAATACATTTTCAGTTTCAAATTATTTTATAATATTTTAGATTTTTCAGATTCTTTATTTCATTTATTTAAAGTTAATTTTAGATTTTCTTATTATTATTAAATACCTTTAATTTATATTAATTAATTTATTAGTGTAAAAATTTATCTTTTACGTTTTTAGGTTTCTGATTGCACGTTTTTAACGACATAGCTGTGACAGAGCTATTACTATTCACATTCCTAGTGTTAGTCAATCAGATTCCTGTTTTAATGTATATTCAATATCATTTCAGCACACACACAGTCGTTGTACTACAGTGTTCACACCTCGTTGGGACTTAACGACCCAGGGATATAATTCTATACTCCCATGGATTTTAATTGTTTTTGGTCCTAGATTAGTTTGAATTTTATGGTTGACCATTCACAAGTGGTGGACTAATATAAAGATGACAAGTTTAGGACCAATCAATTAATAAGGCATTTTTAAACTCTGTCCCATTATCACACCGAATTCCTTTAACCTTTTTGTTCAACTGGTTTTCAACAAGGGTAATAAACTCTTTTAAAACTTGAGATGTTTTATCTTTAGTCCTCAAAAAGAATACCCAACAAAATCTGCTATAGTCATCAGTGATTACTAGGCAAAAATACTTGTGATCAATACTCCTGACTTGGGTTGGACCAAAGAGATCCATATGCAGCAACTGAAGAGGTTCTGAAATAGTGATCACAGCTGTAATGGCTTTGTTTGAGGCTCTGTGTTGCTTTCCTTTGTTGTAGGCAACACAGTTATGTTCATTGGTGAAAACTTTGGAAGGAAGTCCTTCAACTAGACCAAGTTTAGAAAGTTTGTTGATGGTCTTGAAGTTCACATGAGCCATCCTTCTATGCCATTTTGTAGACTCATCCAGGGATGCTTTAGCCACCAAACAAGTTAGGTCACCTTCTGGATGAACATCATTCAAGTTGAATGTGTATAGATTGTGATTTCTAGGAACTCTCGGCAGAATTGATGTATCTTCTGGTAGTTTGAAGTCTTTAGATAGCACAAGACATTCATCCTCAGAGAAGAATACTTTGTTCTTGGTGTCACAAATTTGTAAGACTGAGAACAAGTTGAAGTGTTGCAGTTCCTTTACATAGTACACATTCTCAAAATCCAGTTAAGGTGTTTTGATGGTGCCTTTCCCAGTGATTCTACCATCACTTCCACCAAAAGTCACATTGCCTCCTCCTTCAATGGGTACGAAATTATGCATCATTTCTCTGTTTTCTGACATGCTTCTGGAACAAGCACTATCAACAATGCCAACTTCCTTATGCTTAAGAGGATGATCCTATAACAACAACAAATATATATATACAAATTATTAGTACACTATGGAGACTCAAGTCATTACTGACTTGAGCCTACCTTGTGGATCATAAGATTTAGGCCATGTAGAAGTAAAAGATCCACCATTGTTCTTGGACCTCCATTGAAAATTGGGTCCCTTTTTAGTCCTAGAACAACCTGTTGAGGGCTTCACAGCAGTATCCCTATATCCCTTGCCAACATACATAGAGTCAAAACATCCAAGCCAATAACCATTTTGAAAATAAGCACTAGTTGGTTTCACATATGGTTGAGCAACGGATCTGCCCCATTTTGAAAATTTTTTATCAGCAGAATTATATTTATTAGTTGCTTGTGGAACAAAAGATGGAATATCATTAACATTTTTCCACATTGGTCTAGATTTCCTTTGATTAGCACATACACCCATTCTTTGCTCATAAAAATTACAATCCTTAATCAAATGAAATTTACTTCTACAAACAAAACATGTCTTCCTTTTAGAAGATTTATTCAAAATGAAAGAAGTTTCATCACAAGCAAAAGCATTTAAACCACAAACATGAACAGAATTGTTTTTAATAGAATTATTCTTTTGCAAAGAATTAAAAAATAAGTCTTCAGAAGAAACTATCTTGGAAGTTGATTCCTCAGCAGCAACTCTAAAAGGCTTGTAGGGAGTCTTGGGTGTAGGCTTGGGTGAGGTCTTGGGAAGGTCTGACTTTTCATTTAAATCACAACTGGTAGAAGTAGACCCTTGGATAGAGGACTTGTCACTGTCAACACAAGAGACAAAGTCAGTAGATGAAGAATCAGGGTGTGTCAAGTCTCTTAACTTTTTGCCATAAAGATGGTGTGATCCATCAAAGTCAACAGGAATGGAAAGGTCAATGGGCATATGTTTCCTCTTATAGGTCCAGGGACAGCATGTACTTTTCCTTCTTTAACAAACTTAGCTAATCCTGCTGGTGTAGATTTACGTAGGTCATCCCTAGCTTCTATCCCTACATACTTCTTAAAACCTAAACCTATTGCAGTATTAGGATTTTGACTTGCATAGATATGACCAGCTAACTTGTTACCAGATAATAACTATTCTTTATGCCTAGCTACTTCCACATCTAGTTTCTCTTTTAGCACTTGGTTTTCAGAAACTACATCAGCTTTTTCTTTCTCAGTGCGTTTTAAATCAATTTTAGTACATTATAGATCACTTTCTAACACCCTTATCTTTTCATCATAAGCCAGTTGATTCTTTTGAAACCAAACTTTTTGTCTTTCTAATGTTTTTAAAGCCTGTTTATAAGCCTCAACTTCGACATAACATTCATTATATTTAAGTTTCAATTCATCATAGGCTTCTTTAAGTTCATTATATCTTTCACTACAACCAAAAACACAATTATGTACCTGAGAGATGCCCATCAAGGCATTTTGATCATGCATATCCTCTGAAGTACAGCTTACCAGCAATCCAATATTCTCAGAACTAGGACCTTCATCATTCTCAGGCTCATGCACCTTCCAGTTGACATGGTCATCCATAGTGACAATAGCTGTGGAGGGTCCAGCCTTAGAAGTTCCAGCTTCCTTTTGAATCTGCTGATAGGAAGAATATCTCACCTCATCACCAGCCTTCCTATCCTTGCATTCTCTTGAGAAGTGACCCATCTGATTACAAGTATAGCATTTGACTTTTCTTCTGTCAAATCTTGCTGGATCTCTTCCCTGGAAACCAAACTTTCTCCCAGACTTACTCTCAAACTTCCTGATGTTCATTGAGAGCATGGCCAGTTGCCACTTCAAATTCATCTTTTCCATGTCAAATGCATCCCCCTGTTCTAAGTCCTCAAAGGCTAGTTGTTGCTGAGTGTCATAATCAGCAACAAAAGAGTGAATCACATCTTCCAATACACCACTAGATTTAGGTTGAGAATTTGATGTAGTGGTGGTGTAGGATGATGATGCTGAGTAAGTTGGACTTGGAGCATAGGTCATCTTATTTGAGGAGGCCCCAACAAATGTTGTATGACTAGGAGTGGATGAACGAAAGGGACTTCTGACATCAGGCTCAAGAGATTTAAGTCTGTTGTAAAGTTCATCAAAAGTGAGCATATCCAGCCCACCTTTAGCTTTGAGGGCAATGCTTACTTGCAACCACGATGAAGGTAAAGATCGCAAGAACTTTGAATTGCAATCATCATTATCTGGCTTTGCCTTCAGCTGATTCAATTGACTCAATATCTTATGGAACCTGTCATACCCCTTGTGGATACCTTCCTCTTCAAAGATTAGGAATTCTTGAAACTGTTGTTTCAGCATTGATTTCATCATTCTCCTTGACTCCTCATTCCCACCAAACCTAGCCTTGATTGCCATCCATATGTCCTTAGCATCCTGCATGTAGTGAAAGTCACCCAAGTGATCCTCTGGTATAGCCTGAAGGAGAATGGTTCTCACTTTATTCTCTCTATGGACAGCCAATATCTCATCAGCAGATTTGGGAGGAACGATGGTAACAGTACCATCAGGATCGGTGACATGCCTCTTCAAACTGTTCCCCTTCTTCACAATTTCCCAGAGATTCCAATCAATGTTGGAGATCCAATTTTGCATCTTCATAGCCCAAAAATCATACTCCTCCTTCTTTAGGTATGGGAACTTTGCATTGCTGTTTGAGAGACTGAGTTGTTGCAGAGATGTGTTGTTTTGGTTGTTGGTGACTTCAATTTCATCATCTGATCCAGGCATGGTGAAGGTTGTTTTGGTTGTATGGGTGTAAAGAAAAGACTGTTCTTAGTATCGTAGAGACTCTCCCTAGGCTCTGATACCACTTGTTGAACCTAAGACCTTGATAGATCTTTGAGCACTCGTAGATCGTTAGTTATGCTTATGTAATCACAAACACACTAAAAGACAGTCTCGGTTACTTGTATTCAAGCGAAAATCAAACACAAGTATAAACACGAATAACTAAGAATACGTTGATCCTCTATGGATCTTTTAATATTACTAAAACTTGTTTTTAAAACTCGTACATAATTCATACTATTGTGTTCCTTTAATAGACAAGGAACCCTAAACCGTTTCCCAAGAAACGTATAAATATAAAACTAAATAAGATATACATTATCACTTCCTAATAAAGCTCATGCATATCCTAACTAACTATAGAATACGCGGAATATCTATCTCCACAGAAACCAACTCTACGGTTTTATTACTTTAACAGAATTACTTCTTCAGCAGAATCCTTGCACTTCAGCAGAATCCATCAGCATTAACTTCAGCATAATTCATGCTTAGTAGAATTCCCAACATCACCAGCTTAGAGTTCGAGAGGAGGATATCCCTAAGGCGGCATTTAGGACTCGTTATGGGCACTATGAATTCCAAGTGATGTCGTTTGGTTTGACCAACGCGCCAGCGGTTTTCATGGATCTCATGAACCGAGTATGTAAGCCATATCTAGATAAGTTTGTGATAGTATTCATAGACGACATCTTGATATACTTCAAGAGTAGTGAGGAGCACGAAGAGCATTTGAGGCTCATTTTAGAATTGTTGAGAGAGGAGAAGTTGTATGCCAAGTTCTCTAAGTGTGAATTTTGGATACCGTCTGTACAATTCTTATGTCACGTGATAGATAGTCGAGGTGTTCATGTTGACCCAGCTAAGATTGAGGCCATTAAGGAATGGGCAGCCCCTAAGAACCCGTCAGAAGTCCGCCAGTTTCTAGGTTTAGCAGGCTATTATAGAAGATTCATTGAGGGATTTTCCAAAATAGCTAAGTCACTGACCAAACTGACACAGAAGGACGTTAAGTATGAATGAGGAGAAAAGGAAGAAGAAGCATTCCAACTTCTGAAGGAGAAGTTGTGTAGTGCACCCATCCTAGCTTTGCCTGAAGGAAGCGAAGACTTCATCGTATACTGCGATGCTTCGCTTAAAGGCTTAGGTGCTGTTTTGATGCAACGAGAGAAGGTGATTGCTTATGCATTCTGACAACTTAAGAAGCATGAGAAGAACTACACCACCCATGACCTTGAGTTAGGTGCTATAGTGTTTGCCCTTAGAATCTGGAGACATTATCTGTATGGAACCAAGTATGTAGTGTTTACCGACCATAAGAGCTTGAAGCATATCTTAGATCAGAAGGAACAGAATATGAGACAGCATCGTTGGTTAGAATTGCTTAGTGATTATGACTGTGAGATTCGTTACCATCCTGGTAAGTCTAATGTTGTGGTTGATGCACTTAGTCGTAAGGAGAACATTCCACCATTACTCGTTCGATCCCTAGGAATGACCATTGTTTCACCTCTACCATCTCATATCTTAGCTGCCCAAGCTGCGTCATTGAGGGAAGAGAACCATCCTTACGAGAATCTTCATGGAATGGTAGAAAGTGAAAACGGGTTCTTGAAGCGTTCCGATGGAACCTTATGCTTCAAAGACAGAAGTTGGATACCATTTCATGGTGGAATCCGTGAGTTGATTATGCACGAGTCGCATAAATCAAAATACTCTATTCATCCCGGAGCTGATAAGATGTATCAGGACCTTAAGAAACTCTACTGGTGGCCTAACATGAAAGGCGGCATAGCTCAGTATATCAGTTGGTGCTTGACTTGTTCTAATGTGAAGGCCGAACACTAGAAACCCTCATGACTCTTAGTTCAACCCGAACTCCTAGAATGGAAATGGGAGCGAATCGCCATGGACTTTATCACCAAATTACCAAGAACAACTAGCGGCAATGACGCTATCTGGGTAATCGTTGATCGTTTGACTAAGTCAGCTCACTTCTTAGCCATTAGCGAGGTCGATAGTCTTGACAAGCTCGCTCGACTATACCTTGAGGAGATAGTATCGCGTCATGGAGTACCGATATCTATTATTTTCGACCGAGATATCCGTTTTACATCCCACTTTTGGAGATCCTTACAGTCAGCATTAGGAACAAACCTGGATATGAGCACTGCTTATCACCCTCAAACCGATGGTCAAAGCGAGAGAACCATTCAGACCTTAGAAGATATGCTTAGAGCCTGTGTTATCGATTTCGGCAAAGGCTGGGAGAGACATCTCCCTTTGGCCAAATTCTCTTACAACAATAGTTATCATTCTAGCATTAAGGCCGCTCTATTTGAAGCACTGTATGGCCGAAAATGTTGTTCTCCTATTTTTTGGGCTGAAGTTGGCGAGAGTCAACTTACCAGTCCCGAACTTGTCCTAGAAACCACTTAGAAGATAGTTCAGATTCGTAACCGTTAGCAAACCGCTCGAGATAGACAAAAGAGTTATGCCGATAGGAGACGTAAACCTTTAGAATTTCAGGATGGAGATCGTGTTATGTTAAAGGTTTCTCCTTGGAAAGGAGTGATTCGTTTTGGAAAGCGTGGAAAACTTAATCCCCGATATATTGGTCCCTTTCCAATCCTGGAAAAGATTGGACCAGGAGCTTATCACCTTGAGCTACCATCGGAATTGAGCAGTGTACACAATGTCTTTCATGTTAGTAATCTTAAGAAATGTCTTTCAGAGGGAAACATAGTTGTGCCTTTAAGAGATATCCTTATTGATTAGAAATTGAATTTCGTTGAGGAACCGATTGAGATCATGGATCGTGAGATTAAACGGCTGAAGCATAGCCGTATTCTGATTGTCAAAGTTCGTTGGAACTCCCGACATGGACCGGAGTTCACTTGGGAACGTGAGGACGTTTTCCGTAGCAAGTATCCTAAACTTTTCATGACATCAAGCAACTCGGAGTGAAACCCGGGACGGGTTTCTTCTGAGGCTGGGAGGCTGTGACAACTGGAAATTTAGGGAGTCTACTTTAGATAACCGCATTACATTAAACTAAAACCGAGTTTTGCCTTTATCACTATTTTTATCAACCGTGACTTGATTTTATATCGTCTATTGGTTTTTATGGTTTATTTCATTATTGGACGAGTTATCGTATGAGTTTTAACTCTTTTTCGTAGGCACTATTCGATTCGGCACTATAAAAGCCTAGAACGAGAAATAACGTAACTTTTAGACCGTAACTCAAAAATTTACAAAAAATAGTCAAAACTCGTGGAAAAACATAAATAACGACAATAGAAAGTCGAATGAACGTCGTGGGACACTCGGGGGACAATATATGAGCTCGGGAATGGGTAAGTGGGATAGTTTACGAAAAATGGCGAGTCCAGCCCCTCCTGTTTTCCCCTAGCCGGCACTCCTCCACCTTTTATTTATTTTTAGGTCCCTCATGCCCAAATATATAAAACACCCTCCTACCCTCATTTCATCCCTTTTCACTCTCTCACTAAAAACACACACAAACACACCTTTCTTTCTCTACTCTCTCTCTCCTCCAAATAATTAAAACCTTAACCCTAAAACCACCACCGCCGCCGCCCTATTCCGGCCAAATTCCAGCCATTTTCCAGCGAGTGACATCTCACCTCCACCACCATCTTGTAGATCTCTTTTTCCTCTTTCTATCCATATATAAAACTCTTACAAAAGCCTTCATTAACACCTTCAAATCTTGAAATTAAGATTCGTAAAATTAGGGTTTTCATTCAATATTGTAGATCGAGCTTGGAAAAGGTAAATGGAACATGGGTCATGCTTGTTTTGGCCTTGTGAAGCCACGTATGGCATGATTATGGTTCAACCATAATTAAAAATTTAGGGCTTTTGGTTTAAACATGGGATTAAATCTAATTAACACTTAAATAAAATGTAGCTAGTGTTTTGGTATCATGTGGTGTATCATATTGTTGGGTTTTTGCAATTTAGGTTATGTTTTATGTTTTTGGTTAGGAATAGATGATCGGTTTGATGTTTGGTTAATGATTGGATGTTGATTGATTATGTTTGGATGTTGTGGTATTGATTTTGGAGTGTTTGGAAGTGAGACATGGGGCGTACGACCACCAAGACCCACGATGGGGTTGTGGGTGATGGTGTACGTGACCCACATGGACCAAGGGTCCGGGTCGAGTTGTCATGGTACCTTGTTGGTTGATATTGTTGGTGTTTGGATGAGACGCGTGGAGCCAAAAAGCTTCTAGAGCTTGTTTGGTTCACGTGGTCTTAACCGTGACTATGTCATGACCATTAGGGTCATAACATTGGTTCCGGGTACATTTGGTTGGTTGACTGGTTGGCGAGATTGATTTGAGTTGATTTGGGATTGAATTGCGTTATTATGACTTTTATTTGGATTTGATATATATATTGTCAACTTTGAGCAACGTCGGTGTTACTTCGACTTTTTAGTCAATAGTTGACCCCGACAATGCCGTAACATGGACTTTAGTATAGTTTGGACTATTGATTAATTAAAAGCCGAGAAGTCATGAGGTGGACTCGAAACGAATAACGATATGAAACTAATATTGGAATTTAACGAAATGTATATATGAAAATGCTAAGAAACTATAAAATATTAATAATAAAAAGGATTTTATACCAAAAATATCGATAACAAGACTTATCTTGCTATTTACTATTTTAAATAGAAACTAACGACTAAAAATGGAAATTTTTTATAATAAATTAGTAATTAATGTTTCGAGTGCACGTTTATCGAAATATGCCAATTATGGGCATTTAATACTAGTTTCAAGTATTTATTTACTTACGTTGTGTGCATGGGTTATGGATAACCTAACATTAATAGTGTTGATCCACATGGTTAGTGGACTTATTAGGTTGACGAATCTAATAAGAGCCCGCTAGGTACGTTGGGTAACATTATTAATGGGTGAATTATCCTTATGACTCTTTAGGATGCGACCGGTTTATGGGATGATAAGCGACACGAATAAATAATTGAGTTTATCGAGTTGACGAATTCGATAAGGTCTACTATTTATTCCGAAACTTATTGGACTATGGAGCTTATCGCTTAGATGTCTTATTATGTTGCATTGAGTCACATATTGGTTGTTTGAGTACATTCATGGCATCATATTGAGTCGATACACCCACATGAGGATACCAAACACTAGAATTAAACGGTGAAACGAGACATTTTTGGAAATAACAAAATGGAATACATTGGGGTAGATAACGTTGATTTTGGGAAATATATATTAAAATTGGTTTACATTAATAGGTTGTGCCGAGTCGATAGTTGCTGAGCCGTGATTACCTGTTATCTTCTGCTAGTTTTTTTTTTTGTGCGTTGCTTGCTTGAGGTGAGTTTCATAGCCCCATTTTTATCTACCTTTTTAACTAAATTGGGGTGAGAATCATGCTACTGTTATTGGACCTTTAAACTATTTGGATTTGCTTATGTTCTTGACTGTTTAGATAGATGTGTGGTAGTCGTTGCCTTAGACTAGGGTAGCAATCCTAATTGCTATAACTGTTGCCTAACTAAAAGTAGACTTCTACCTCGGCCTAGTCTGGGGTTGGCAATTGTTCTAGACTTTGCCACGACAGTGCTGGACTAGAGTCGTTGTGCCCGTGTGATCATTGGATGCGTGATATGGATTGTGATTTCGGATATGAAACGGTTTGTGAATGATGTATATCTATCTTAAGTCTTGCATAGCAAATCAACTCCTACAGGTCCACTATGTTTTATTGAATTTAAACCTATGAACTCACCAGCGTAAGCTGACCTTTTAGCATGTTTTCTCAGGTATTTAAATGATGTTTGGAATACGTGTTCGGTGGAAGCTTGGCATGGAGGCATGGTTCAAGGATCATATTTGACTCTGATAAATTATGGGGACCTATTTAATTAAATCATGTTTTGGGCCTAATACTTATACTTTTGGATTAATGTTTTGAATATTTAAATTTGGGATTGGTTTTGAATGAAAATGACTATCTTGTTTGCTATACTTGTGTGAGATACCAATCCTGTCGTAACGCCCCGAAAACTTGATTAAGTCTTCCGCTATACCGAGATTTGGGGATGTTACATTGTGTTTAACTAAGAAAGTCTTAAGCCGGTCGTACCCAGCTTTTGGTGCTTGCTTAAGTCCATATAATGCCTTTTTAAGTTTGAAAACATGATTTGGTTTTTCAAAGTTGGTGAATCCGGGAGGTTGTGCAACATATACTTCTTCATTAATGAACCCGTTCAAAAATGCACTTTTAACATCCATTTGAAAAAGTTTAAAGTCATGAGCACATGCATATGCAAGTAAGATTCTAATAGACTCGAGCCTAGCTACAGGTGCATAAGTTTCATCGTAATCAATTTCTTCTTGTTGATTATAGCCTTGTGCCACAAGCCTAGCTTTGTTTCTAGACACTACATCATTTTCGTTGATTTTATTTCAAAAAAACCCATTTCTTTCCAATTATAGTTTGATTTTTAGGTTTTGGAAGTAATTTCCATACATCATTTCTAACAAACGGGTTTAGCTCCTCTTGCATAGCAATTACCCAAGATTCGTCTTTTATTGCTTCGTTTACGTTTTTCGGTTCAATGGATGATACAAAACAAAAGTAGTTACTTTGATTTTGTGCTTGTGATCTTAATGTTCTTTAAATTAATTGTCCTATGACCTTTTCTAAAGGATGACTTTTGAATTCTTTCATATTTATAATATTTTTATTTAATGGTTCATCTTCCTTGTTATTATCATTGTTTTCTTGACTTTCAACTAAGTCATCATCTACCAAAGGTGGTGTCTTAGAGTGAGGTGGACTTTTGTCAAATCTTATGTTCAACGATTCCTCGACTCTCATTGTTTCTTTGTTTAAAACTATGTATGCTTTGCTAGTTTGTGAGTAACCAAGAAACACACCTTCATAAGACTGTGGGTCAAATTTGGTGAGATATTATTTGGTATTTAAATTGAAACATTTACATCCAAACACTATAAAGTATCCTAAAGTAGGATTTTTTCCTTTATAGATTTCATAAGGTGTTATGTTCAAGAAATGACGTATTAAAACTCTATTTAAAATATAAGTGGAAGTGTCAAGGATGTTACACCAAAACTTTTGGGGTATGTTTTGTTCATTAAGCATGGTTCTGCTAATTTCTTGAAGAGTTCTATTCTTACGTTCTACAACACCGTTAGATTGGGGTGTTCGAGGAGCCGAAAAGTTATATGTTATACCATTTGTATCACAAAAGTTTCCAAATTGGGTTTCATTATCGAATTTGCGACCATGATCCCTTCGGATCGACACAATGTTAATACCTAGTTGATGTAGAAGTTTCTTACTAAGTATTTCAAATTTATCAAAATCTTCGTTTTTAGTTTTCAAAAACATTGTCTAAGTGAACCTTGAGTAATCATCTACTATGACCAACGTGTAGACGTTGCCTCCATAACTTTGTATAGCGGATGGACCAAACAAGTCCATATGCAAAAGCTCTAGACACCTAGATGTGGAAACCATGTTTTTTGCCTTATGGCTACTGTGAACATGTTTCCTAATTTTGCAAGCATCACAAAAGTGTTGGTCATATTTCAATTTGGGTAAGTTTCTAACTAACTCTTTTGAGGATAGGGATTGAATGAGTCTCATATTAGCGTAACCTAAGCATCAATGCCAAAGGGTAGAGTTATCATTTAAGGTTTTTAGGGAAATTTTTTCTTTAGATGTACTATCTATTTTCATGACGTATATGTTATTTTTCCTAACTCCTTTTGCTATGGTGATACCATCTTTTAGTATTTTACTACCATTTTCTTCAAATAGTAATTTATACTTTTTATCACATAGTTGGCTAATACTAAGTAGATTAAATCCTAATCTATCAACTAGAGCAACATTTTCAATAGTTAAAGAGTTATGAGCGATCGTACCTTTGCCAATGATTTTGCTTTTGAGATTGCTACCAAAAGTAACATTACCTCCGTCATACTCTTGGTATGTTGAGAAGAGGCTTTTGTTTCCCGTCATGTGTCTTGAGCATCCGCTATCTTTTATCCATTCATCATGTTCTAAGCCGACTTTCAAGCATACCTATGACACAAATAACTTAAGCGTTTTGTCCCAAATATCTCATGGGTCCGTTTGGGTTAAACATACCATTTATTTGGTTCATGTATGGAAATGAAGGGTATGGGTTCCATGAAATAAAATTAGGAGTTTGATATGGTCTAGGGTAGTTTTGATTCCAACCGGTATGTTGATAGTTGGGTTGTATGTTGTAGTTGTTTTTGGGAAAGGGGCGTTTGGCAATAGGTGTTTTAGGCCGTTGTTGAGTAGTTTTAGATCTAAATTCATATTTAGCAAGTCCTACTCCTAATGTAACAGCAGGTTTTTGTTTAACAACATCTTTTGATTTCTTAGTTACCTTGACAAATTCACTACGGTCTGTTTTGCAAACTTGTTGTCTTTCGGCAGACACCACGGAACCAAATTTTACAACGGACGGACCCAAATTTTTGGTTCCGTCTGGTCTGTGGTGAACATTTGCAGTTGGGACAGTTTGTTTGTCTTTTCCAGCCATTTTGGTTCGACTACTTGGAATCATTACTTCATTAAAACCTAATCCACTTGTATTTCCTGGTACTTTTTGAATTCTTACTATTTCATAGGCACAAGAAATACTTTTGTTAAATCTCTTAAATTTATATTTATGTTCGATAAGAACCTCTTGTGTGAGTTTTAGCTTTTCTATTTCAAGACCAAGCTCTTGACATGATTTACAACCATCGTCATTAGCATTGCCTTTTTCTAATCGTTTTGCCTTTTCTTTTAGCTTATAGACTTCGTTTTCTAAAAATTCCTTTTTAATCTTTAAAAACTTGTTTTTAGTTACGATTTTTAAGCTAAGCTCACACAATTGATTATATTGTTTTTGCAAAGTGTCATCATCAATAGAGGAGTAAGATGAGTCAGAATGTACCTCGTTTGATTCATGTGCCATGAGAGCGATCTCATCCTTACTTGGTTCTTCGTCATCATCACTTGCACTCCAAGCACCGCTTACAAAAGCTCGTTGAGTTTTTCTTTTAGGCGGCTTGGGGTAATCTCCTATTAGATGACTTGTATCGCCGCATCTAAAGCACTTCCTTTCACTTTTTCCTTTTTTGTCATCTCGGTCTTTCCGGAATGACTTCTTTTCATCTCGGGGTTGCCTTACAAATTTTCCTCTTATATTAAAGAACTTTTTGAAATCTCTTACGGCCATGGCATACTCCTCGTCTTCACTATCCAAGCAAGATTCTTCATCATCACTAGATTCCGTTCTTGCTTTTAGAGCAACGGATTTTACTTTCTCTCTTTTACCTTTGATGATTTCCGAATATTTCTCCATCACCATTTCATGTACTTTGAGATTTCCAATTAGCTCATCAAGTGACATTATTGAGAGATCCTTTGATTCCTCAATAGCCGTTACTTTTGCTCTCCACTTCGGATGGAGTGCCCTAAGCAATTTCCTGACAAAGTTCTTGCTGCGAAAAGATTCATCAAGTGCTTTAAGAGAAGTAACAATAGTATTAAGGCGAGCATATCCACAATCAATAGTTTCATTTTCAGGGATAGCAAATTGTTCATATTGTTGAACAAGAAATTCAATTTTTTTATCCTTGACTTGTGAATTCCCTTGATGTGTAATTATTAAAGATTCTCAAATATCTTTGGTGGTTTCACACATAAAAATTCTTTCATATTCTTTTATAGGCAAAGCATTATAAAGCATCATTTTAGCTTCATTATTTTTAGCTATTAATTTCTTTTGTTCATCATTTGAAATATCTTGTAGGATTAAATCACCTTTAATGATAATAAACCAAAGATCTATATCTATTGATTTTACATATGTTTCAAAACGGTTTTTCCAATAGATAAATCTATTGGTTTCAAAGAGTGGTGGTCTTTGCATAGATTGCCCTTCTTTAAAGTTTTCGGAATCCATAGATCGTTTCAAATTTATAAAATACAATATATTTTAGAAAATCTTGAGCAACGAGGCTTTGGTACCAATTGTGGAAACTAGAAAGGGGGTTGAATAGTTTTACCGTTTAAAATCTTAGTTGTTTTGAGAACTTATCGTAAGATCAATTGATATAGATACAATATGTGTTAGTGAAGAATAAATAATATGCAAGCAATATATATAAGTAAGTAAGGAAAGAAACAATCAAACCACGAAAAAGTTGTTTATAGTGGTTCGGTCTACAAGGACTCTTTTTCCTTGTCCTACTCCACTCCCTGAGTCTCCAACTCGAGAGTTATCTTCAATAATAAACATGCTCCTTTAACCAGCGGAGAAAACCTTTACACGTCGCTTACACAATATTTCCGACACAAAGCTAGATGTCGAGTTCTTTTACAAGGGTACAACCACTCCCAACACACTATTTATTTTGAGGACTAAAATACTAACCACTCGCACTCAGAGGTTTAAGATGGTTTGGTACAACAATGATGTATGAACAATAATGGATCACACAACAACAAAACAAACAAGCCTTGCAACTAAATGCTGAAGCTTGATTATGCCTTGATCTTCTTTGTTACAAAAGATGATCACTAGAATGAAATGAAACTGAGTTAGATGTAATATAATGAGAGAATGTATATGTTTTATGCTAATGAGGGATAAGAAAACAGCTTGGGTTGCCTTGCTATTTATAGGCCAATTGTTCAGCAAGACCACGGACTGGACGGAACCAAAAAAAGAGTTCCGCCCTTTATATTTTTTGGTTCTGGCAGTAAAGATCACAAAATATCTTTCCAAGATCACCAAAATCTCTCCAAGATTATGCAAGATATGATGAGTAAGTATCTAAACAAAATATTCTATGAAATCTCCTAAAGATTTCCAATGTGATGCAAGCCATGATGTAATATGTTGTTTTCCATTTTTAGAATTAATATGTTACATAGGTAAATACCTATGTAATGTTATGTTTAAGAAACTAAACATACTTGTTCTAAAAATGTTGATGCACATTATAGTACAGAAGGATATCAATGTTAATTGATACATAGCTAATGTGATAAGATGTAAACGCTTAAGTGATGAAGACTTTATTTATGAAAAGGTTGTTTTAATGTCTATTAATCTTGACAAGCTTTATACTTTACAAAAATGAAATTTACTTTTGTCGTTAACAAAACAAGGTAAAGATCATAAAATATAAATAACGTTTTAGGACGATATTTGTATTAACACACCTAATATGAGGGAGAAATGTATGTTTGAAAAAAGGAGGTTTCGGACAACATTATTAAATGGATGAAGCAAACGTTTCTACTTCCCATTTTGTTAAGATGTCTTATGACATGAGAAGCGGAACTGGATGTCATGCTTACGGAAAATGTTATGAGAGCGTTTGTTGTCAAATGCGACCCATGGTCACATTGCAAAGCCTTAATGTCAACATTGAATTGGTTATTCACAAAAGTACGAAAAGCAAAAAAAAATTATCATACAAGTCAAAATTATTATGTAACTGAAACACCCAAACAAAACGAGAAAAATGATCCAAAAGTATAACAAAATATCTTATTCCACCGAAACTCGGAATAGGATAAGTCCACACATCTAAGTGTATAATGTCAAAAACAGACGTAATAGTGGACTCAAAACTAAAAAATCAAAGCTTAACATGTTTACCCAACTGACACGCATGACATAAACTAAACGAGTTTTACTTAGTGCAAGAAGTTAATGACTTGACTCTAATTTCAGTATAACACCGTCACCGAGATGTCCAAGGCAACTATGTAAAGGGTGTGGATGGTGATGGCTGATGGGTAACTATGTAAAGATCGTCAATACTATCACAACGGAGAAGAAGCTTGCGAGTTTGGTAATCTTTTACAGTTAAGCCAAATTCGTCAAGCTTAACAAAAACTTTATTGTCTTTGGTAAATTAACGAACAATAATTAAGTTTTTGATGATCTTAGGTGTAACAATATACTATGAAACTAAAGGTGTTTATAAGGGGTATACAAACCACTATGTCCCATGCCAGTTATGGGTATAGAGTGACCATTGCCAACAATTATAGAGGGATAAATGCTTTTATTACAAATAGTAGTGAGCATGCATGTGTTGTTTACTAGATGTGATAAGGCACTTGTGTCCATATGCTAAACCGGGTCTTGAAATGTCATAGTTTGAAAGGCATGCAGAAGCATAGTAATTTGAGTCAGGAAGTAAGTGGGAGAAGCATACAAATAACCCCCTGAAACAGTAGACATAAACTATAGCGGGATCTTCTGGACAATCGGTAGTTGCGCCTGTTGACTAGTTGTTGGGCTGGTTGGCCTTATTGTGCTTGTTGAGCATATACAAAAAAAAATAAAAAATAAAAATTAAAAAAATGGTTGTGAGACGGCTCACACAACCGGTTGGGATGTAAAGTTTTGTAATTGTTGTGCTTGAACTGCAAATGCCGACTAGAAGTTTAATACGTAGTAATAGGTAAGGATAAAAAGACAAAACTTGAATAATGATTGGTTTTGTTTATGAACCAATAGAATCAAGCAAGAAAAAGTAAATGGACAATATAATATATGCATGGCAGCAAAGCAAGAATAACTAAAAAAATGGATAGCATGTTTTAGAGTTCTATGCGTTTGTTGTCGATGGGTGTTTAGTGTAGGCTTCGATTATCATATTATAATTGGTAAAACCTCGTAATCAATTATTATTAATGATTAAATATATATAAATCATAAGATAGCTAATATACGCTAAGCTCAATAATAAATACTAAACAATACATATGTTAATATTATTCGGCTAATATGTTTTTCTTTTCTTTTTACAATTTATTATTATATTTTCAGTTCATCACTTTTTTTTTTTTTTTTTTTAGCAATTCTTTTTTGTTTTACTATTATTTCAAAAATATAATGATCACAAAATATAAACCTTGCCATAACTTCTTACTTGTATATGCTTGCCAAACTTTTGTTGTGTTTACAAATAAACCATAACATAGTTGTATGTTCAAAAACATATTTAAGTAAAAACCAAAACTGATCTCATCGAGATCTTTTTGTCGTAAAATCGAGTGTGGTTATAATTAAAACCCCCCTTGTTTGAATTTAATGTATGTTTAATTGTGACATCATCCGAGTTTTATCAAGTCTCAAGGCGGTTTTGTTTAAATGTCAAACTTAAAAGCAGTGTGTTGTGGTTCAACATTTAGTTGGGGCATCTTTCGGTCATCTTGCCCAGAGCAACAAAAAACTCAAGACCGGTCATGAGTACATGTTTCATAAAGTCTTCAATTCAACCCCTTCCAATGGCCCATATTTAATAAACAGCCATGTTTTTATCTTCAATTCTCCATCTTCAATACCATTTCGGCCAACGTTTGCTCATTTTGTTCCTTTTATCAACTAATCAAGTAAGTGTATGTTACAACCGAATCATTAAACCCGTATGTCGAACGATTTTAAATTTTAATCCATCTTTAAAACAAAGAATTGTATGTTACTATCGAAAAAAAGAAATTAAACCTTTTTAACACAAATTCCTAATTTCATCCCTGCTTATGTTCATGTTGCACGATACGAGTATTTAAAAGAAATCCCATATTACAGGAGAGCCTTTTTTTTAATCAAGCATGAATTCATACTATCTCTCGTATTGCAAAACTATTTATTTTTGTATTATTTGCCCATTCAAGCATTATAAGATTTCACGAATCATTTAGCACCAAACAATGCATATGTTGCTGGCATCATTGTTTTTTTTATTTTTTTCGTAGAGTTTTGACCGATTAATCCACGGGGTTTGAACCTATCACCACACAGACTCAAACCAGTTAAAACATTCTTTTTTCAGGAGATTGGCGTGACCACTTCAAAATTGTTTACACCAAGCAGAAATTGAACTTGAGACCTCACACATTTTAGAGTGAGAGTCACAAACCTTTTTGCCACTAAGCCACCCTCGACTGATTCACTGGCATCATTTTTATATCATCTTCCACGCTACAAATCCAGAAAACTTGGGTGTGTGAGACTGTGAGCCACATGAAACCGAACCGATCAACACCCCTAGTGTGAGCCACATGAAATGCCCACTAACTGTTTTGACTGCTGTCTGCTAGCAGCCGGACAACACGACCACATAATGATCATACTTGGTGGTATATGCATGTAAAATAGAATAGGGTTGGGTTATTTTGAACCCCCCCCCCCCCCCCCCTCTATAATTTTAGATTGACCCCCTCTACTTTTTTTTTTTTTTTTTTTTTTTTTTTTTTTTTTTTTTTTTTTATAATTTTGTTTATATCAAAAAACTATAAACCTGAAAATGCGGAACAGTAAATATAAAGTTTAATAAGTCAAACGCTTAAAACTGTCAGAAATACGAAACAAAAACTGACAAAAAACTGTGTTGATGTAATATCATAGGGGGGTTTCCAATAGTACAACCCATAGAATAATACCAATCTTTTATTATATAATAAAACAAAACCCTTATTGGGAATTTTTCATTTCAAAAAAATCAAACCATACCTTATTTAGTAATATTTTTTTTAATTTTTGTTATTTTTTTATATTTTAAAAAATAATTAAACCTAATTATTTCTTAATTTGCCTTAAAATTCTTTTAAAAACGTCTATTATACTCACATGTATAAAGAAACTGAAAATACACATGGGCCTCAATGCTATTATTCATAATTGTAGATAGGGGTCTCATTCGGGCTGACCCGACCCGAACCCGACCCGACCCGAACCCGACCCGACCCGAGTTGACCCGAGTTTTAAACAAGGTCGGGTTCGGGTATGTTTTTTTATGGCTTGACCCGAGTTGACCCGAACCCGGCCGGGTCAACCCGAATAACACCCCTACTTGTAGACGAAAAGTGTAAATTTATAAAAAAAACCGTGACTCCTCTCGATCTCTCATAACCCCATCCACTATTCATCTCTCTTTCACCAACACATCCATCCTTTTTCATATCACCAACACATTCATCCTCTTTCAATAAAAAAATCACGAAACCTGATCATTAACCATTCATCATATTTCATCAAAAAATGACCTCACTACCAGCATACATCCACCCTCACCTTCATCGCCTGGAACAGAACCCAATCCCCAATTTTTTATAGTTGCTTTACGAAGATGGTGAGATCATCTTTGGTTATTTTTTTAGGGATTTCGTTTGTTCTATTTAGCAACGGCCGTCTTTATTGATTCCATGTGTGATTTCAAGGTATTAGATGTACGTACATAGATTATTAGGGCTATGAAAGGGATTCAGTGATTGATTGTTGTTGTGGGAAAATTTCCTTTGTGCGTATGTTGCAGTTAATGTGTCTTTAGTAACATAGTTTTGAGTGGTCATGTTCTCAAGTACCTTGGACTATTGATGTTTTTGGCCGTTCTTGATTGCCTGTTAAACTTGAAAACGGGTCAAACAGATTAGGTATACCCACATCGTTTTTCACATGTTAACATATGCACCTTTTATTTTTTGTGGGTGCAAGTAAAAGGGCTGCAATTTTTGATGAATATGACAGGACCCGGCGATGTTTTCAGAGCATCTTCAGCCAATAAATGGGCATGGTCATGTCTGTCACTATGCCTAATATGAATACTGAAAAGTGACTCATTAGAATCAGAACTCCATTCAGATGATGACGAATGTCTGTTAGAATGATCTTCGGGTCTTTCCATTATTTGAAGGGGTGGGGATTTTGTGGATGATATGCTACAAAGTGTTGATTCAAGAATCCGATCTGAAACTGGTGATAGTATTGCATCAGAAGAACGGCTGTTATGCTCCTCTGATATGATGGATGTTTCATCTCTAACGGGTGATTGAGCAGTAGTCTGGTGCTTAGGGGAAGCAATAGGAGTCGTGGGCTCGGAGTTTGGTTCTGGATCCATTTGGTTTATAGTTACTCAACAACTGTTCTGATTGTAATTTAATATGTGGAAAAGGGATTATTATAGAACTTCTTGCGCAAAGATTATCATCATCCAGATTAGCTTAGGAAATTCTACCTTTTCCACGGCAATGCTCAGGACCAGTACGTCTAAAGAAATGTTAGTTATAAATGCATAAGATACAATGTTCATCTCTATCTTTCTAACTAAATAACAAGCAAAGTATGAGGACACTAAGATTGATCACATGCATAGAAACTCATACAGTGAACAAAAGTTTACAACCCACCTGTGAGTTCTACTTGCACAATATGTTGCTGTATTGTAGTTGATCTTTCAAAATGCATTCGTGTAAAGATTAAATAGATGTTAACGGTTTGCAGAAAGTGGACAACAATATTCTGAAATAGTTAAACAATGCTTTTAAGCGATTAATAGCCTCCTGTTTTGTATTCATGTATACTAGGATTAACTCCTAATAGATTTACTAAAAACCATCTCATAAACGAGATAATCCTTAAGAGTTAAGAGCATGGGTGCTCAACAATGTCGAAGATAATTAGAGGCGAGATGATTCTTTCTCCACATTAAGTTTATTTTAATTATTCTCAATCATTGTTGCATGTTCTCTACCCTTATATCTAGCCACACTCTTCTTTAGCTACTGTTCAATAAAATGTGCATATCACTATGGATTTACTAAGGCTGGGCACAGTCGTGACCGACCATGACCTTGGCACATCTGCTTTCTCTCTCCGACGACAACCAAGTTGCCACAGTGGTGACCAAGGTGTTTTTTTTTTTTTTTTTTTTTTTTTTTTAATATTTGGTCACCACTCGACCGACCATGAGCTTACACCCACAGTGGGCTCGACCGAATGTGACCATGCATGACCGATCAACAAAACCGATCGAGTGTGCCTAGCCTAACCATTATATTGAGAAACCGAAACAAGCTTCTATGTGACAAGAATTCGAAAAGAAATAAAAAAAACTTCTTCTTTAAAACAACTGGACATTGAAAGTGAGTGGAACATTCAAAAAGAGGACATAAATTTTGTTTTAACAAACCAAATAATCATTATCCATGGCTGAGCAATGAAAAGTAGGATCAGTTGTTTAGGCCGTTAAATCCTACTTTATTTAGTTAGTTGTATGCACCATAAGTGATATGTATCATGTATCTATATGAAAACAAACATCACCATGAGTTACAACCTTTAAATGATAATTAGCTGAACCTAACAAGGAGTGTTGTTTAAGAAGCAATTCTTGGATTTAGAAGCAAGCGGCTTATGAAAGTCGGGGCCTTTATTGTGTCTGAACTTTTACTATACTAGCCGAGTACCCGCGCCTAGCGGCGGCTGTGTCTAGCCTTCGGCAAAATTCCAGCGGCAAGTAATTTTATTTCGACAAATTGTATTCTAAGTGTTAGGAATCCGTTTAGAATAACGGTTTTCTGGTGCCATGGTAGCATAGCGGAGGCAATATATAGTTTTCAAGAAAATCTGCTAGCGCTGATAATGTGTGTGTTTTACCTGATGTCGTTGTTTTATATTGTAGTTGTCAATATAAATTGTAATAATAGTTAATTCTTCCGTCTCAAAATTATACTCCATATTTTTTTTGGGATATTTTAAAATATGTGGCCACTTTTTATTTTAATTAAGAAAAAGAAAATTTTAGTGGGAGAATATTCTACTTGAGTGGTTGAGAATTATAATATTCCCACTTTTATTAACCTGTGTGAAATTTTTTCCTCCTAACAATAATTTTTAGAGAGAGAAAAGACATTTCTTTTAGGTTGGGGGCCGGGCCGGTCCTGGTTATATAATGCCCTGAGCGAAATGATCAAAAAATGCCCTTACAAAAATTGTATACTAAATGATACATTAAATATCTCGTATAATTTATACCTCAAAACAAGAGTTAATTTCAAACTTCATCTTTGTGGTTTACAAACAAGTATACATTCCATTCTTTTTACAAAATAAGTACAACATTTCATATAGTCGACAAATCTTCCATCTTTTGTCATTTTGAAAAAAAGGGTACAATGACCGTGGCTAAAAAAAACTAACAATGCAAGATAACCCTAAAGACGACTGTTATGCTTATTTCATAGAAAAGAATTAAACGTGCGATCACGTGTAATTATAAAAACAAAATTTTAAATTAACTCTTAAATCAATAATGTATTTTTGCATAACAACATATTTGTCAACTCATGAAAATGAAAAGCATTTCGAATCGACATTTTCATTGGTTTTATTTATAAATCAATTACCAATACATACAATATACACTATCACTTTACTAAAACATACTCAAAATTTTCTCTTTCCCTAAAATGTCCATTTTGGTGGTTCGCAAGAACAATATTTTGGGCACCAAATCATAAATATCACCACTATGGTGCGGAAGAAAGAAAGTACTTTTAATTTTGGTGCTCAAGACCAATATTTTGGGGCACCATACATTTAATGCTTATTGAATAAACCCAACCACAAAAATTTAGTGGTGCGCAAGGTTTGATTTTTGGGCACCAAAAAATGTTTTAAAAGAAATATGGTGTGCATGGAAATGGTTTTGGGCACCAAAAATACGTGGCACATTCCTATTAGTCAATAAATTAATTCTGGTGCTTTAGTTAATATTTGGTGCGCAAAGTTTGGTGCGTGGGCACCAAAAATGCTTATACGTTCCAAATACATCTTTTTTTAAAAATACCCTAATAAATACGACCATTTATCCAAATCACACTTTATTTATCATTGTAAAAGTGTATAAAAAATAGAAAATTATGAAACGTAATCCTTAATAAAACATTAAAAAATATATTGAATGTTTGTACGTTAGTAATAGAATGTACAACCACGCACGGTTGCATCTTTAGAATAACAAAATCTTAAAAATTAAACGTCATAAAATATTTGTAATATAAATGTCAATAAAAATAGACCTTTATATGCCTCACGTCTAAATTTAAAAGAAGAAAACACCCTAAATTATATTTATCACGTTGGCTTACAAGTTTGAAACAAACAGTTAAAACAAAAATTTATTTTGTAATAAAACTTTGAAAGTAAAAAAGAACGTAATATTTGGGATCAGTTTTCTATACTCACGTGACAATTTAAAGGATGTGAAAAACAAAAAGTTTCTCTCTCTAGTTTTTGACCAATCACATCACTTCTTCCCTTTCTCTTAACAAGTTGATGATAACATATCATCTTTTTCAACTGCTTCAATGCTACTTTTATGTTTATCTCTTTATGTTTTCATTATTCAAGTCTCAAAATTCATTTTTTATTAAATTCAAATTTCATCTTTTGACTTTTGAGTCTATCAAATCTTCAATGCTTATGTTTCAATATTCATGTCCTAAAACTCATTTCTTATTGAATTCAAATTTTATCTTTTGAGTCTAGCAAGTTTGAAGGCTGCTAGCAGTTGGTCAATAAAATATACAGTCTTTGAATTCTTTCTCATTTTTTACTTTGAACCTTTTATTCTCCTTTTTACTATCATAATTTATGTTAAAAGTATACTCTCGACTCTCAAGACATAAAAGTACATTTTCAAAACACTCAATAAAGTTTCTCAACGTGGACATATCATTTCCTGAAAATAGGTGTTCCAAAGCACTACCATTTTATACATTTTAGAAGATGATTAAAAGAAGGCTAAATCTGCTGCTGCTTATCCTCCTTACTTTCAGATGATCAAGGAAGCACTGTTGGGAGTCTTTGTATAATAATAAGGAAGTTTAAAAATTTTGAATAATACGGATATTTTAAAAAAAAAGTACACATCTTTTTTAAAAATTCGAATCTTTAATAGATAATTAGATTTACAAATAAAATTAGATCTAAAAAAAGGGATCTTTAAAAAAAAGAAAAATACAGATTTTTTATAAAAATAAAAAAATGCGGATCTTTTAAAAAAAATATATATCTATAAAAAATATGGATCTTTAAAAAATAATTAGATCTAAAAAAAATTAATAGATCTACAAATAAAATCACTTTCTACAAAAAAAAATCGGATATATAAAAAAAATTAAAAATATTGAGGATCTTTAAGAAAAACTACGGATCTCTAAAAAAACTTAAAAATTACGGATCTTTAATAAAATATATATATCTATAAAAAATATGGATCTTTAAAAATAAATAGATCTAAAAAAAATTAATAGATCTACAAATAAAATCACTATCTACAAAAAAAAATTCGGATATATAAAAAAATTAAAAAGATTGAGGATCTTTAAAAAAAACTACGGATCTCTAAAAAAACTTAAAAATTACGGATCTTTAAAAAAATTTAAAAAAATACGGAACTTTAGAAAAAATTAAAATATTACGGAACTTTAGAAAAAATTAAAATATTACGGATCTTTAAAAAAACAAAAAAAAAACTATGGTTCTTTAAAAAAAATTAAAACATTACGGATCTTAAAAAAAATAAAAAAAAATAACTTTGAATCTTTAAAAAAAATAAAAGAAAACGGATCTTTAAAAAGATTAAAAAAAAAACTACTAAAATATTACGGATCTTTAAAAAAAACAAAAAAAAACAAAGGTTCTTTAAAAAAAAAACATTATGGATCTTCAAAAAAAAACTTCGAATCTTTAAAAAAACTTAAAAGAATACGGATGTTTAAAAAGATTAAAAAAAACTACTAAAATATTACGGTTCTTTAAAAAAAATAGAAAAGAATACGGATCTTTAAAAAAAATAAAAACATTAAGGATCTTTAAAAAAAATTATATCTATACAAAAATTAAGGATCTTTGAAAAAAATTAGATCCACAAAAAAAAAATAATAGATCTACAACTAAAAATAAGATCTATAAAAAAAAAATACGCATGATCTATAGGAAAAATTAAAAAAAAAATTAGGGGTCTTTGGAACAAATAATAGATCTATAATAAAACACAAATCTTTTAAAAAAATACGAATAAAAAAAAAAAAAAAACGGTGTATACAAAAATACCAAAAACGTCGAGTGGTGTGGTGGTGGCGCGTCGGGTGCTTGCTGCTGTGTGGTGGCGGCGGTTGAGTGGTGTTGGCGGCGGAGGTTGGGTGGTGAAGTAGGGTGGTGATGTTTTGTTGGAGAGTTAATTTAGAGAGAGATTGTGTGTGTTTTTGTGTGTGTTTTTAGAGAGAGATTGTGGTGATGTGTTAGTGTTGTGTGTGTTTTTAATTTTAGGTGAAAGGTAAGTAATAAATATAAGATGGAAGTATGGTAGGTTTATATGGTTTTGTTGGTTTGGTAATTTTTAAGGGTTGGATGTTGGTTTGGTGTGTGTAAATTTAGGCTTTGATGTAGGTATGGGTGGCTGAATCTTAAAGATGGAGGGTTGGGTTTTGGTTGGGGATATGCATGCTTTATAAGTAGTATAGATATGCTTTTCTTGATGGTCTTCTTTAAGGAAGATACGAGTGAAGTATAATTTATGCTTTATTACATTTGGATTTTAGTAAATCATTAACTAATTCCTGAAACTTACCTTTAAGCTACTAAACACAGACCCGCATTCAACATACGATAGTCCAGATAAAGAATTAAACTCGTTATGTTAGTTTATATTTGATCGAGTGAAATTTTATCCAAATAATATTTTGTTTCCTTCTAGATTTACAGTAAACTCTTTTCCTCGACAGAATAATACTTTACCACCATTTATATTCTTAAACAAACTTTCATGATGTATTACTCAGTTAATGTAAACTCGACGGACCACCAACACTTCTCTATGTGCATCTTTATCAAGAAAAAAAGTAGCATCCAGACTATTTATATCAAGTTAGAGAATTTTTTTTTTTCAAATGTGTGATATTATTCGTTTAGTTCTTCAACTTTATAATACCAACTATTTTGCCTTAAAATTCGCAGGTGTGGCTCTACAACATTGGGATGGGATTTCTTATTTATCTGGTTGAGAAGATATGGGATTTCTCTCTCCTACGATGTGACGACGACCAAGTTGTCATAGTTGGTGATCAAGTTATTTAATTTTTTTAAATTTTTTTAGAACGAATTTATTTTTTGTATAATTCAAAATAAAAGACCATAAATAAATAAAAATAAATTATTCAAAAAATTAGAAAAAATCCGTGCGTGCGCGGGCATTATAACTAGTTACCAAATATACCAACTCATATATCACACCCACGCATGTGAAAGCTTGTGTTGTATTGTCTTGTATGTTACATCCCAACTATACATGTAAAATAAATAGACTACAAAGCTTTGTCCTATTTAGGGTACCCTTTATTGTACAGCCTATCAATTACTAATCACTATTAATGTGGAGCCTATCTACAGCTAATCTACAGCTAATCACATCTTCAATCAGCATGTTCCCGTATAAATAAAGTGGAGCAAGTGATGGGTAAAATGGGACAAGACATTAACGACAAACAAAGAGGCTAGGGGACAGAAGAATGAGTTCCACTGAAGACGAGATTCGTGAGAATGGGTTCACTTATGCAATGCAACTGGTTACCTCGAGATCATTAGCCATGGTGTTGGTGAATACGATCAAGCTCAATGTCTTTGATGCTATAGCTAAGGCAGGATTTGATGCCCAACTCTCAGCCTATGAGATTGCGTCTCGTTTGTCAATACCAAACCAAGACGCGCCAGACATGCTCGACCGAATGCTTAGGTTGCTTGCAAGCCATTCCATTGTCACTTGCTCTCAAGGGGAGCATGAGTCAAGGCCGGTTCGATTATATGGACTTGCACCCGTTGCCAAATACTTCATTCTAAACGAAGACGGGGCATCCCTAGGTTGGGCGATGGATTTGGCTCAGGACAGTGTGTTTAGTAACAGTTGGTAAGCTTGAACATTTTGAATCATCACAACGATATTGCGCAATTATGTGGATTGTATACCATAATAGAAATAATCCTTAGCTTTAAGACAAGTTTATATGTAGCACATTCACAAGTTCATTGCAGATATAATCAATATGTTCACTATATAATATTTTGATTAAAGGTACGTACTAGCTAATGTTAAATTCTTTTTATTTTAACAAGGTTCAAACTTAAAGACTCGGTGATTGATGGAGGTATTGCGTTTGACAAGTTTTATGGAACAAATGTATTCGAATATATGGCATTAAATGCGAGGTTGAGAGAGACATTCAACAACTCCATGGTGAATGCGAGCATAATTGTGATGAAGGAAATTCTCGAGTGCTACCATGGTTTCGATAACATCAAATGTTTGGTCGATGTTGGAGGTGGTCTTGGAGTCTCTCTCAATATGATCACATCAAAATATCCGACCATCAAAGGAATTAACTTTGATTTGCCACATGTGACCCGACATGCACCACAATATCCTGGTATGTAACATTTGAGGTTTTCAATGTTCTACAGCATGGTTTTTAAGAAAATCTTATTCGTTGAATTTGTTCATGTTACACTTGTTGGAAAATGTATATATTTACAAGTACGTAAATGTCCGGATTCGAACTCGTGACCACGGGATTGCACACTTTACGTATGAGACTCGATGTTTAAATAATTAATATAAAATATTATGTTTAATTATTAAATTCACAATAAACGACTAAACGAGCGATAAGCACTTATCGAAAGTGACTATTGGTCGTTAAATGTCAACGGGATATGAAGAAAAGTAAACAAGCCAAGAGACGGTTTTAGGAACCTTCTTTTGGGCTTGTTTTTTGGCCGAAACTATGGAATCCCACATCGGAAACCATAGTAAACATGACATCTACCATAAGGCTATAAATACATCCCCATGTATTCATCCTTTGGTACACTTGATTTCATTAGAAGGCCAAACTTCTTCTTTTCTTCCCTCTTATTCTTGGTCGACGAGTGAATCCCCATTGTAAGGGATTTACGAGTGACCTTGAACATAACAAAGGTGTTTGGTTATTCTATTGTGATCAAGAACTAGCATTCGCATCGAATCGCTAATAGTACGTGTGTACAAGAACGTGGTTGTAAGACATTATTCTTACACCAATTAGTACTTCTTTGTTTTGCTTTGCTCGAGGGTTGTTTTGCTTTGCTCGAGGGATTTGACATTCGCAAGAGGTACGTTACGCATACTTTCAGTTAATTAATTTATTTGTTATGATCTTAAGTCTTCCGCTGTGTACTCTTGATGTCTTTATGTTTTATTGTATTTTATATATCATAAACTCAACAGTGGCATCACGAGCCTTGTATAACAAGTAATTAATTACTGAAACACATAATTAAAATAAACATGAATGTGTTATTTTATGTATGCATAGATCTAGGGTTTGCAAAACCTAAACCCTAATTTTGAGGGGGGGCGTTTTATTTGGTGCCCTAATTAGGGTTTTGTAAACTATTGTTTTAATTGGATTAGAAACCCTAAGATGCATGCAACTTTATGTGTATATGCGTAACTCTGTTTAATTGCATTAATTGTTAAGTGTAATTGATATCCATGATAATTATCTGCATGTTTTATCATGGATCTGTTTTTTATTGTATGTCTTTCATGTTTTAAGTGATATACATTAAATTATGATAGATCTTAAATTGGGGAAGACCTCAATAATTATTAATTTAATCAATTATGTGCTATGTGGTATATATTTAGTTTTGACTTACGCAATCGATGAATCGATGCATGTGGTTCACCTTGTACATAGATGAAAACGGGTGGAAGTCTTAATTAAATATATGCATATTGACAGATCTAGAATTGGTTATTAATAAGATTTATCAAAACCGTTTGCATGTGGCTATTTGATATGCATGACTTTTATTTGTTATGCTTTCATTGTTTATTTGTTTATTTTTTCAAATACTTGCTTGTTTATTATGTGTAACAAGGGTATTTTTACAAGAAAAATAAACTGACCTAAACAATGGTGAAACATGTATTTTTAAGAATAGTAATCATAATCGTTTAATTGATGATGACTTTGGTACAAATGACTGAACGGCTCACCCATGAGAATGAACTAATAAAAGGGGTTTAAAGAAGTGCGCACAGTCACACTGAAAGGATGTCTAAGGTTGTGCTTTAGCGCGTACCTGGTCCTCTGCCCTCTGTAAGTTCGAATGGAGCTACTTAGTAAGCCATTAAATGTGCAAGCTCATCTTAAGGGCGAATTAGTGTTAATTCCATGCGCCACTTCGGTGGTAATTATCCGAAACACTAAGTGTTTACACTTATGCAAAAGTACGGTATAATGGATGATAATTAATACTAAATTCCTTGATTGGTGAAACCAATACCTCAATTAAAGTTTGATGATGAAAAGCTTATACATTAAAACAAGATATAAATGTTTTAATAAAAACTATGCTACGAAGATGAATGCATGACATCTTTGTACATATTTGATTTAACATCAAAATCATTACCCTTTAATTTAAGTTGTATGCCATCCAACGAAACGGAAACACCTAAGATTACCTTTTATTTGCGTGAGATCGTGACTTAGATCGTAATCAAAGGGTAAAATGTCCACGTGTCGTGAGAACGGGCATGGACGATTTTGCAGTTTCTTAAGTTGGACAACTTAATTGAGTTTTGTAGTGAGAACTGGCAACTCAAGGCATAAGATGGGATAAAACATGTTTACATGGCAATTGAAATTGGCTATATGTAAATCCCATAAATCTAGGAATTGCAATTGAAATTGGCAATTGAGCACAAGCTCTACCACTTTGTATAAGGTTCATTACTAGCAGATCAACTGACGTGATGAGATTATGACAATTTGGATCCTAGTTTTTCAGTGAAAATTAAATGGTTATATGTTTATGAACCATGGGTGTTTAATTTTCTTGAAAAGGTTAATTATCGAAAATACTAAAATTGAATTTTGTAATTCTTTTGAATGTATAATTGCAACATTTAACCGTAAACAAAGTTTAGTCTTTGATCAGTAAATTGCTCCATTCTGCTTTCAAACAAATGTTTGATCGAGAATAATTTACCGAAAATACAAACGAAGTCTCTTTTCCATGGGAGAAGCATGAGACTCAATACTATTCCTTTTCATGAATGAGAAAGGTATAATAGGAACATTTGAATTGCCTAAATTCTAATGTAACTCATAGCAATGAATTGCACATCTTATTTTCCATAAAGATTTCATTACCCTCATTTGGTGAATGAATCCTTTGTAACAACATGAATGTTGGTTAACTGGAAAACATGTATATGAGTTACAAAATTAGAAGCTAGACAAATTACCGCGAAAATTGGTAAAAGGAAAACTAGCTTAATTTATCTAGTTGGTTTACTTTAACCTTTAAAGGTGCTACATACCAGTATGGGGAAGGTAGACCTGTTAAGGAAGAAATTGCATACCCAATTTTTCAAGTTAATAACATTGATGGATAACCCATCATTCACATAGTAGAATACACCTTTTAGTACCTTAGTAATGATTACGTATGGTTCTTCAAAGGTGTAGGAAAGTAAAAAGCAAGCAAGTTGTTTTCACTGGTTATGCAACACTTACAATGTTGTCAGATTCAGTGGGAGCATTTGTGTTGCATTACTGAATAAGAAGTTGTTTTAATGATTTCTAATTCAGTGGGAGCTACAAGCCTTATTTCCTGTGTAGTAACCCAGATTATCTTCAAAGATAATTACTTTCCAATTGTAGACACTTATGTTTTAAGGATAGTCGTGTACGTTTCCTTACTAAACAATATAGTTCTACATCTACTTGTTATATCTATGACACAAATCATATTAATCAAATAAACGAACGTGCATCGTGTTGTTTATCTGCTACATGATGTTGTTCCATGCACAAGTGGGAGAAATCTTTATTGTGTGCAAGATACAACACATATAAATATGATTTAAATGGATTCTCTTGATCGCAAGGTAAGAGAGTTACGTTCTAATAGGAATTATATATTTTATATGTATGATTGCCTTATTAAGAACATGTGTCAAGATGATAACAAAGACTACTTTATTTTCAAAATTTATGTCATTCAATATTTAAGAAACACTTGAAGTTACAATTTATGTTACGTGAGAACGTGAACTAGATTATAGCCCAAGGTAAAATATCCACGTGTCGTGAGAACGAGCATGGATGATTTTGCAGTTTCTTACGTTGAACTTTTCATGGAATGACATAATTAAATGAAGTAATCTAATACTACTTTGAATTTAAGTATTCGTTGAATGACTTAAATATATGTAGTAAGTATTAACTTGAAATATTAATTGAAACCTGAGGTGGTGTTCATAATTACTTTAATTAAAAAATGTTTATGATTTTGTAAAGTCACAAACATGAAGTCTTTTAATACAAGTAAGACGTTAACTTGCTATGTTTTAAGACATATGCATGAAGTCAATGAGGTGATCAATGACTTATAACGTATAGTGGGATTATAACTGATATGTCTTTTGACTTGGTCAAAAATACTTGTGTTATAATACATGCAATTGACTTGGTAATTCTATTGTACCATTAAGTTTTACTTTGTTGGTAAATAGATGAGCCAAAGAGTAGATGGTTATCTTAAATATTGTTAGATTATCTTACAATATTAATTCTAATGAAATACCATAGTTTTATGGTATGTTCAGTTAGAAGAATCAAAATCTATTGGCATGTTTGATTCAAGATAACTATAGTTTCTTCCAAAAGTTATCAAGGTTAGAATATTTAGTATAGATTGAATATACTCAATAAGACTCCAACCTAGAAGATTAATAAGACACCATTTGTTTATGGAATGTGATGAATCACATTAAGTCTTATAATGAAGTTCTGAATTTGTTAAACTACTTGTATAGTGAGTTGTAACAAAATAATGTTAGGAACTGTCAATGTTTTTTGTAATATCCCAAAAGAGAACAATATATTGTTGCTCTACTTGCTAAACTATTTAAAGGTAATATTTAAATTGTTAAAGGCAAGTGGGAGTTTTGTTTAAGATCTTGAAAGATTGAATTATAAAATACATAATCTTCTAAAATATACTAGCAAATATCATGATGAGGTTAAACATGTAAATGATAGACCTCAATATGATGGAATTGTCGTTCATAGATCCGAAAGGATATCTCAGATATTTAATATGCTGAGAAATATGAGTTACAAGATCATGGTAAGCCTGATAATCATAATGATGAATTTACCAAATGATGAATTGAAATAAATCAATCATACTATGAATGTTGAGATGCTGTCCATAAAGATAATCAACTTTAGATACTTGGTTTATCTTAATAATGAATATGAGTTTCTTCAAAGGATGGAAACCTTAGTGGTTTAAATCTTTATGTAGAAATCATATGGACAATATTGTACACATATTTAATGCATGTCTAGTGATAATAATATTAATCATATTTAAGCAATTAACTATGATTGAATATTCTTTTCTAGATACATTAAATAGAAGTATAAAGATTATAATTGTATTACTTAGTTTCATTGATATGAAATTTTGACAATGAATATCAAAACTCTTTGTTGTGAATTACTTTTGCGAGGACGATAAGTAATACAAAGTAGTTTATGAATTCAAATAATCTTTGAATTTGTACAGACTGCAAGAATCCATGAATGGATATATGCATGCATCTAGGAGATGATTCTTATGTTTAATATTAAATCCATGTTTGATTTAATAATTAAAATAAAATTGCTCATAAGTATTCCTGAAAGCTAGTGGGAGTATTATTTATTTTTCTTAAATCTTATATGTTGTATGGGCAACTACATTCCACTTAAATTAAGTTTTAGTTGGGAATGAAACTTCGTTTGTAAGATTTGGAAATAATATATACAACCTTGGAATATATATGTTTATTATTATAAACATATGCGGTAAAATAAATGAGTCTAATAAAACATGATAAATACATATCTTTAACAAGATATAATATGAATGAGATCTTAAAGTTTAACTTGAAGATTCATCATGTACATCATGTTGTGTATAAAATTGTTGTGTCATGCTTGGTTACAAGATGATTTGACAACATTGAAAGTTGTTAGTGTAATAAATATTTTAAAAGGAATATGTTTGGATTTAGAATCACATTCCACAGTCTGGAGATGCTCCTAGATTCTATGGATGAAAATATGGCAATTATTTCATAATTGTCATTGCCAACAAACTTGAGTTTGGTAGGCACCAACATTACACTATAACTGTTCGAAGTTTACGGACGTTTAAAGAGCATATTGTTGTACACAATGATGCTGGTATAATTGAGATGACACTCAATTCTAGTCATGGTATCCTTGATGATGACCATGTTGACTAGTTATGCTCAACTAGGAGCATAGTTGCATTATACATTAAAGAAAAAGAATACTTTAAAACTTTAAAGTTTTGAAAGATGATTGTCATAAAAGGGTGGTTCAGGTTATCACGCACCTTATGGAATGATATGACAATATCAAGATATGTGTAAACACATACAAGAAATTCAATTATTGAATTTTTGAAATAAGTATTCTCAAAATTCTTGTAGATCAAAGTTAGTTGAAATTATGCATTGTCAACAAGTATGAGTTGCATGACTTGTGGCAAAATTCATTAACTGAGTATTATCATGCATTGATCTATTTAGTATTTGGATAAAGGATGTTAAAAAATTATTATTTATAATGAATTAAAGTACTGTATACGTTTAATTTCATTTATAATATTGTGTCCTATGTTTGCATGTTTAAATCCATGAATAACTTAAGTTATTCTAAATAGTCCGTTGTCAATCAATAACATGGGAATGATATTGAATTAAGACAAATCTGAGTATTAGTTAGAATATACTTGAAAGTATATTGATGCGTAGCATGACTAATTTCAGATGATATTCAATGAATTGAATATAGGACTTATCCCACCAACATGATGATACTTTATGGATCTTTGTCATTAAGTATATCATGTATATTTATCCTCTGACTTGAGATACAAGAGATATGTCATGGATGTAGTGCATTTTTGTGAGGCAATCTAACGCTACACGTAACTGGTAGTTATAAGGGTTGTTTTCAGAAGTCTTGCGAAATTTATGAATCCTGCTTGTAGTCAAAATGGGATTTGTTTCATTCAAATTTATTTTGAAGTATAATACTACTGGGCCCCTCGTAGGGTTGTTAAGATGTTTGCATGGCCATGCCCAAGGTCTTCTGGAATATGTTCAGAAGAATTGGTAATCTTTATCAATCACATAAAGCGAGAAACAGAATAATTAATTAAGAAATGAGTGAGATCCATATTCTTATTAACATGGTATTAGAAACAAAAGGATGAATATGATGATGAATCATCAAAACTTGGTTTTTCTCCAGAAAACCATACACGAGTTGTACCGGGGGCATTGGCGTGTTGCTAGACGCTAACCAATGTCATTTCACGTTTTGTAAACATATCCAAGTGGGAGCTGTTGGAAAATGTATATATTTACAAGTACGTAAATGTCCGGATTCGAACTCGTGACCACGGGATTGCACACTTTACGTATGAGACTCGATGTTTAAATAATTAATATAAAATATTATGTTTAATTATTAAATTCACAATAAACGACTAAACGAGCGATAAGCACTTATCGAAAGTGACTATTGGTCGTTAAATGTCAACGGGATATGAAGAAAAGTAAACAAGCCAAGAGACGATTTTAGGAACCTTCTTTTGGGCTTGTTTTTTGGCCGAAACTATGGAATCCCACATCGGAAACCATAGTAAACATGACATCTACCATAAGGCTATAAATACATCCCCATGTATTCATCCTTTGGTACACTTGATTTCATTAGAAGGCCAAACTTCTTCTTTTCTTCCCTCTTATTCTTGGTCGACGAGTGAATCCCCATTGTAAGGGATTTACGAGTGACCTTGAACATAACAAAGGTGTTTGGTTATTCTATTGTGATCAAGAACTAGCATTCGCATCGAATCGCTAATAGTACGTGTGTACAAGAACGTGGTTGTAAGACATTATTCTTACACCAATTAGTACTTCTTTGTTTTGCTTTGCTCGAGGGTTGTTTTGCTTTGCTCGAGGGATTTGACATTCGCAAGAGGTACGTTACGCATACTTTCAGTTAATTAATTTATTTGTTATGATCTTAAGTCTTCCGCTGTGTACTCTTGATGTCTTTATGTTTTATTGTATTTTATATATCATAAACTCAACAACACTAACATCTTGTTTCTATAACTATATATTACAATTTATAAATGTAGGTATAGAACATGTTGAAGGAGATATGTTTCGAGAGGTTCCAAAATGCGACGTCATTTTTATGAAGGTATAGCCTCAAATGTGTTTAGGTTGATGTTTTGAATGAATTAAACATTTTGCTAACAAATGGCATATGGCACAGTGGATCCTACATGATTGGAATGATGAAAATTGTACTAAGTTGTTAAAGAACTGCTACAACGCTTTGCCACAAGATGGAAAGATTATTGTTGTAGATGGGATACTTCCCTTTTTGCCGGATACAAGCTCTTCTTATAAAGCCGCGACTCAAATGGATGCCATCATGATGACACAAATTACTGGAGGAAAGGAACGCACGTATGATGAGCTTCTTGCTTTGGCAAAAGGAGCTGGATTTGCAGGGATCAAAAAGGAATGTTTTGTTTGCAACTATTGGGTCATGGAATTCTACAAGTAACATTATCTCTAGCTATATACTACGTAACTGTGTATTTCGATATGAATGTTTATTTCATTGTACGGGTGTGATTAAAAACTCCTATTCTTATAATAAAAAAGTGAACACGGAGATGGAATCTTCATGGGTCAACTATTGGACTACATGGTCATATTAAATCTACTTAATTACTTAAATGGTCCCTGTAATTTGTTGGGTATCAAAAATCTAGTCCTTCAACCTTTTTTTTACAGATCCTCTCACTATGATTTTAACCCTTTACGGGTATGGTCCCTTAACCAGAAAATTTTGTTAGTTCGACCATGAAATGCTTGTTTATATGGTTGAAATGACATTAATAACCTTTTATTATTATTCTTTTTTAAGAAATAAAAATAAAAATGAATTTTCTTCGACCACAATTTCTCTAGCCACCTTCTTCAACCACATTTAAAACAATAATCTCCTAACACCATTATTTTGGCCATAGATTCTAAATTAAATATCAGAAAAACTTAAAACTTTATAAACCATATAGGTTGAAAAAAAGCATCTGTAGCAAAACTCACAAATCCTAACGCCATGGTTTCTTGAGTGTGATGACACATCAACAACCACAATCTCAATAATACACCTAAAATTAACAAACAAAACCCTGGTGATAGCTAGCGACGTTTAGCCATCAACAGTGATTGCTGACACTTGTTGACCAGATCTGGTGTCGAAGATTGTCTAGGTGGTGACATAGGTGGTAGTTTTGAAGGTGGTATGATGAACCAGCAGCGGTGGTGGACTGGTGATCTGGTGAGGGTTAAGGCTTGAGAGTGTGTAAAAGAGTTGATAGTGTGTATAGGGATGACACCCGTGGGCAATGTGCATGGGTACTTCTAACCCATTACTTGCCCACGTGATCTTTTTCTCACCCGCCATCCGCCCATCACCAACCGGTGGGTATAATATTCTACTTATGCCCATGCATGTGGATATTTGTTGTCACACCCTAAAAATAGCGTAGCGGAATGACATTTACGGGTTATGACTTCATAACCAAGAACACAAGGTGTCTAAATAGAGAAACACTAAATGCATTCAACAAAAGTCAAAGTTACAAAGATCCCATAATACGGTGAATACAAGTCTTACTACATAAGTTCACAATAATCAAGTCTTAAAGGGGCATTTCCAAATGCATAACTCCTCGGGAGCACAGCCCGGTAGAGTCTCGTCTTATGTCTGCTAAGTCAGGTTAATACTCAACCTTCTAATGCAACTTCATTCTTAACACCTGCAAATGAATACTCGAAAAAGTCAACATAAAGTTGGTGAGCTCGTAGGTTTAAGAGTTAAACCACGAAGTTGTGCATAGTATAGCGTAGGACAATAGTGAGCAAGATATACGAATATATGAGTATAAATGAAACACGGTGCTAACGACAACTGAACATACCAATAATGTTACATACATGTTACTAATAGTGGGGAGCTACCCCAGATAGTACTATCATTTTTCTTTGGCTCCAAACGGAGTTAAACAATTGCGCATACATGAAACACAATTTATCATCACAAAGGGTCACATATTGCAATCAAACACACGTATTGTCTAAAATCATGTAAACAGATTAGCACAACATAAAAATAGTTAAAACATCATTTGAGTACCATTTTCCCTCAAGCAAAACATTATGAAGAATGGGCTACGAGAACTCACCTCATTAAATCAGCAGTTTAAAGCACTAGTCAAGTAGAACTAGTAGATGGCACCAACACCCGACCTAGATTAGTATGGCAAGTTTAGTTTACAGACTTATGTTTAAGACTCGATGAGTTTAAATAAATAAATTTAAAAGTTTTAAAGTGTTTTGTGCTGTTGTTTCTTGTGTGGCAGCATTTTAAGTTTAAGTAGTTTTTGTAAATGTTGGCAAGGATTGTCTCTTGGAAGTGCATACGTAAGGTATTCATATATAGTGTATATAGTAAATTTTTGAAAAGACAATTTATGAAAGATAATCATTTTTAGTTAAAATATTAATCAAGTGTATATCCTTGATGAAAATCGGGCATAACCCGTGTACAAGTTTTGGTTTTCCGTCATAACTAAATATTAAAACGTATATGTTTGAGTAATGAGTCGTTTTATATAGTTTACAAAACTTAAGATATTTTTATAAAACCGTATTAACGTATATATGTTAAATAGGCGATACGAGTCAATGACTATGGTTAAATTTTACAAGTTTAGTTTTTGATAGGTTTAAAATAAGCACAATGGTTTATTGTTTTATAACATGAAATACTATGTTCAAGTCATGCCGTGTTAAGTAACCATTTATATGTGTATGCATATATAAAATGGGTTATGTTGACTTGTATATGTCGAGAAATGCGTTGAGAAACTCGTGGGCGAGTGAAATGGAATAGGTCGAGAAATAAAGTCGTGAAATGAACAAGTAAAACATCACTTAATCAAGAAAAAATATATATCCTTCTTATGCATTTCTGTGTACCCCAAACGCACCCTACTAACTCCATTTGGGCTTTGGCCCAAACTGTAAAATATTCTCAGGCTCAAAGAGATTGCCTGTGGCCCAACAAATTTACACACACCCATACGGTTGACTCTTTGTGTCTCGACTCTTTTCTCAAAATGTTAAGCATGTATTATGTATACTAGTTATAATACCCGTGCACGCGCGGGGTTTTTTCAAAAAGTTTAATTATGTATTTTTATAAACTCGAAAGCAACAACCTTAACATATCTTTAGTAGGTTTACTTTGTTGATTTAGAACATGAGATCCTATGTATATTATAAAAAAAGTTTTGTATTCACTTTTGATTTTAGGTTATGATTTATGAAATGTCGTGTTTATATTTTCCGGTTGAGTTAGCAATGATCATGTGAACCACAAATTATTTTCGAAGTAGAATAGACTATAATTTTAATAAAAGTCCTATGTCGGCGTTAGAATTTTATTTTATCCTGCCGCAACTCGAGGGTTTTAATTACTTGTATTTCACAAAAGTCGAAACACAGTTCGCGTCAAAAGAATATACACAACTATTAAATAAAACTATTCACGAGTTATATCCATAACTTCAATAATATATATCCACGCTATCAACTCAAACTTGTCCTAACCGGTAATCTTGAAAACTTATCAAGAATTAACGATGTTTATAAAGACTCACAATTTATGTGTTGTAATAATGCTTACTTATATCTAACACATATATTTAGGTGTCGTTTTCATTTCTTTTTACCATTGTTTACTTGCTAGCAATTTCTCTTGCTCGAACAATGTAAGCCAAAAGTTCAGTCCAAATATCAAGATCTTCGGGATGTCACCAATGTGTAATATCGGAAGAACGTTGCGGGTTATTTACTTGTTTATCAGTTAAGGGACCCCATAATCTTCAATAGATTGCAGGATATGCATTTTTTTGTTTGTGTTAGTTGTGTTAAATTGATGAACTGAACATTTGTCCCTTTGGCTTTCAATTTTCCCAACAACACATTCTTAGCATTTTCGGATCCATTCCAGTTTTGATTAAAAACTTGATACCACGTTCCTTGGCTCTTGCCTCCCTAATCTGCAGCGCTGCAAAATGAAGAAAACAGTTAAAAAAACTATAATGGTGAATGAGTGAATTAGAAGTAAAACATGTTTGCTCCTATAAAAAGCAGATTCGTTATTTTGTCGATTAGTTTGTGTATAACAGTGTTGAATTTTGTGATATCATTGAAGAAACTTCTATATTTCTTGTTTATGGCCCTTTCACAGAGGTATCATTTCTACCATTTATAATAATTCTGATGAGCAAAATGAGCAATCCCAAACACCCTCTTATTAATGGTCACATAATAAGTTTTGGAGGATCATAAGTTTCATTATAGTTGCAGCAGAAATAATTATACGATACATAAGCAAATTCCAAACACATTTTAAACTGACTTGATTTTTAGCATTTTCTTTTTGACAAATTTTCATTCCAAACACTCTAACATGTAGTTGTCTGATTATTAGAATCTCAAACAGAAAAAAGCACATCTAAATCCAAACACTACTTATAGCCCATTCTATTATAGTTGAAAATATTATTCTAGCTAATATGAATATATAATAAATTTCAGAAAGTAGAGCCAAACACACCTCTTAGCAGTTAGTGTGTCAAATAACACCCCGACTTATGGAACGGACTAACGAAACTAAATAAGGTAAACATTAGGCAAGAAGTGTAGCCAATGAAAGAAGACGGCCTAGTTTTGACTATCATTGAAGTTGTTTTAAGCAAAAACCTTGGCTGGTGATAGGCATTATCTTTAGTATTGGTATTTGGTACTACTCATAGTGGAAACATTAATTTTTACTTGAACAATATCAATAACATGAATCCAAATGTCATTAGCCTGGTCCCTAACTTGATGTTGCACCTAAATCTAAAGACTTGATCATACTTCAAAACTATAATATAGGCTACGTCAAGTATGGAGCTTAAAATTCTTGGTCTATCAACCCGGACCAACTACGTAATTCAACCCAACCTCTTTTTATTTTTATTACCAACACGTTCATTTTTCTGTATCATTTATGAAAGTTTGCCAACGCTAGTCCCTTTTAGACAATAATAATAACTAAATTATTAGAGTATAGAACTTACCACGTTGAGGAGCATGATTCTTCATAATGGCTATAATCACCAAGCAGACCCAAGAAAATATCCTGCATATTAGTTGCGATTAGCATTAATCACCAAGCACTTCCACATTCACAATTTTGGTTACATGTAACACAAAGAATATAAGTAGCAAAATCAAACCTACCCATCAACAATGTTCATCAATTTATCTAATTATATTTGAATATCACAATTTAGAGCAGAGTTTTTACCTGCAACAGCTCTTCAATAACGTCTTCCATTATTATAATGCCAACTGATTCATCTTCTTAAGGAACTTTGGGGAGTGGCTTTCCATCTATCTATAAAATATCAGAGTACATATCTTTATCCCTCTTCCTACTCCTGAAGCTACCTCCTCGCTCAGAATTATTTCTATTGCTTGAAAGCTTTTTTATTTATGAAATCTGTTTCAACTCTAAACTATTTTCCAGAAATGTCCACTCGCACTTCCTTCATCCCTATTTTTAAAGATAAATTAGTACTAATTAACAGAAGGTGACATACAATCACATTTGCTTACCAGACAACTCTTAGTGGCGGCATGAAGTCGTCTTATTACATTGTCTAATGACAACAGCCATGTGGTTATGACCTTTCTGAAACTCATTCAATGTATCATATAATGGAAGATTTTCTGGTACTTTAAAAAAAATGACTTGAATTAGCATATCGATATGATTCAAATTATTTTTAAAGCAAAGTTATAGAGTTGATGTAACATACTTAGGAATCTGGCAAAATTTGGCTGATCTTACAGGTATTTCATCTTCCTGGTGGATGGTAAACAATTTCCTTACCTAAAACATGATAATAAAAAAAAGGTTAACCAATGAATTAATTATTTTATAGTTCAATGCAAAAGAAGTTATAAGTATAATGTTAGTATTGTATATAGATTATAATATAACTGAATCAGCTAACTAACTGTTATATGCATTACCAGGACAAGTGCAATTATGTTTGTGGGTTGCTCTTAATAGATAGGTACTCTTCTATGCCCTTTCGCTAGGATTAAATTCATTAAGTTTTTGTATCCATCAATAAAAAAAACGGATAGTTATAAAGATTTACAACGACTATGAAGCTAAGTTATAAAATTGTAATAGAAATTGTTAAAAGCATATGACACTTGTTGAGATTAGCATTATTATTGACCCAAAAAGTAAGTGACATAAGTGTCATGGCATCACTGACTGTCTTTTCTGTAAGTTCTAATGCTTATGCAATAATTGTCATCTCATCAAGTATAATTCCTCTCGTTTTCCAGGATGTTTACAACATCACATAATTAGATATAAATCATATACAGTAAAAACAAACATACTAATAAGTAGTCGTGTGATGTTATATACAACATCCATTCATCACATAAAAAATGCACATAAACCGATAACGGATTGAGAAACTAAAAAAACCCACAATTAAACCTTGGGGAAACTAAATCTATTGAAAGGATTCCACCATTTAATCTACATGATCAGTTACATGAAGAATGAGAAAAAGGCATAAGTTTTTTAAATTGTACATTATGAGTAACCATGAAACTGTAAAGTAGTTGATAAAAAAGATTAACAAATCAAATTGAATGGCTAAAACTGCTGATTTTATTGTCAAATCAGCAAAACCATGACGCCTTTTCAAATATCCATGTAAGCTATCTGTTTTTCATATGCCTTCCTTATCTGTTCAATGATATATATGATATAATTTGGCTTCTTACATAATAAATTAACAATCTAGCATAACCCCATTGATATTAATAATCGAACATGAACCCATGATTAGCTACTCAAACAATCTAATTTCACTTCGAATCAGTTTAAGCATTAGCAATTTAAAGAAGCTTTCTACTACTGTAATATCATGTAAATAGGCACAAAATTAAAAATCACAAAGAACATTATCAAGTATTGTATAATAAATGGTCATTACATATGTAGGTTTCCAATAAACTTTTGCATACATATGAATTAAACTAATAAGTAAATAAAACATACCTTTGATTTATCAAATCGCGTGATGTTGAATTAGGATTCTTTTGATGTGGGTGCCGCGTGACTTTTGATTATTGTGTCGCATCTCTACCACTATTAATTGATTATTAATCATAAATTATTAAAAAAAAATAAACAAAAATCATTAACAAAAAAATACATATGAGTAAGGATTTTGAAGAAGACAATTCAACGTCTAAAATCACTTTTGGGGCTCCTTTAACATTCCTATAGTGAGCTAAAAGGTAGTTATACACATCTTACCATGAATTTTTCAAAAAAACAGATCAATACCTCTGTGATCCCTAATTCGAATATTTGTCAAATCCCCACTCCTACTCAATTTTCAAAATTTAATATAAAAACACAAACTTTAATCATAAGAAGAATTAAAAAAAACATACCCAAGTGGAAGAAAAGAAAAAAGACATTCATAAGGAATACTACCGGTAAACATTCATCCCCAAACGTGAACTCCTTGACATGGCCAAGGCTTTGTAAAAGTCCTTCAAAAAATTCTTCTTCCTTTTCTTAAAATTCTTCTAGAGAGGTCTCAACATCCCTAAGAATATGATAATTTAAGTGAGTTATATTATAGTAAACAGAAGTTTGTTTAGTAAAGGGGTCAATGGATGTGCCTTTTGTCTGTTGTAATCATATAACTTACCATTTGTTGCAACTAATACAATACTTATTATCCAAAATTGATTATTTGACCCTAAAATTATCGTATAAAAGCTACTGCAAGTTGCAATAATAAGAGAATCTATTTCAAAACGCAAAACACCTCATATAGTGATGAAACAAATGTGGAAACGCTTGTACCTTCCTCAAACCGTTGGGTTGAAGCTGCAGCATGTCTTCTTACATCTTCAGCATCAAAAGAAACCAATAACGGCATTGGGGGTTCCTTATTGCTAAACTCTTTGATTGCTGAAATGACATACTCCGCAACTTGTTAAACGAAAGTAGATATCATTTTATGAAGCATCAAATAAGAATACTAAGATACGGGTCAACTTTTAGGGGACGTACCAGTGATGGGGTTGCAGTCCTTGACCTGTATGAATATGCATAATCACGAATCTTCCAGTAACGGAATGATGGCGTAGCAGCAGCAGGATCGTATTGGGGAAGACATCTAATCGCTGACTTAACTCGCTCTTTAGAAATCCCGTCTTCTTTAAGACAAACCACTCCTGATTCTTGCTCTGATAACAAATAATAATCATTAATGTTCATCATACTCGTCCAAAATGATATGTACTATGTTGTACCAACAAACCGAAGAGACTATTAAATTAAATTATCAAAAATCTCAATTTATACAAAGTCATGAATGTATATAACACATGTGAATCAACAAAGCTGTGAAGCTTGTCATCTACATGCTGAGAGGTCGCAAAGCAATCAAGTAATCAAATGGCCCAAATAACAATCAATTCTTAAAAAGGGAATGTGTCAAACAGAGCTGCATTCCTTTTTCTAAACTAATTCAACAATTCTAAGCTAATATTGGCAAACAAAACAATCAAAACAACAAATTTGGCTTAAAAGTTGAAAACCCACCATCAAGTTTTGATATTTTTGCATCAGGATTTAATCTTTACCAAAAAATTACAAAGAGCCTAAATTAATACATAAATCACCAAGTTGATAATTGATATAAGTTATAATAATTAATCAAAAAACATACCTCTGATGTCGAACTATAGGGTGTTGATCTACGGTTTGTTTGTTTTTTTGTTCTTCGCCTTTTTTTTCCCCTTCTGCAGATAGTGATGAATGTGGATGGTGGGGGATTTGATTGCTATGAACCGGGGTTGAGTGAATGGGCGAGTCCCGTTGGGTTTTTCTCATTTACATTTAGATCCTTAACAATTAAAGAATTACCATCAACCCCATGTGTATTATTTAATTTTTCCCTGAGCAATTTATAAAACGAAGTTTTATAATGTTTGACCAAATTTGATTCAATTTTGACTTTCAATTAACCAATCATATCGTTTGATTTTGTCTACGTGGCAAAATCGAGTTTCTCTATTGGTCCAATTTTTTTTTTGAGTGAGAAGGGTTTTGCAAAAACACTTCGAAATGATGTAATTCTTTTATTATATAAAAGATAACTCTTTTTTTTGTGCAGGAAGGGTGATCAATCACCTGAAAAAAAGAAATCGAGGGGGGGTTCGAATTAGACCAAAAAGAAAAATCCGACATTGCGACCTTGCACACGACTCGACCCGTGACACTCGTTGGACTTACGTAATTTTAACAGCTTGAGTTCGACCCGTAACAATTTTCAACACGGCCAAACTTTGACTTCCTAAAATAAAATAAAAAATAAAACCCGGTAGTGTCGCCCCAAACAACCCAAACGTGACCCATATAGACTTTTAACAGGTTTTTGTGTTAAACTAACTATGTCGAAATTTTAGTAAGCTAATAAGCACATCAACACAAATCAATGAGCAATTCCAAACCAATAAGCGAACCAATATACACTTCCAATAACCGAACCAATATCAACCCGATTCTAGTTTTACGTTTTTAAGAATAACACTATTTTGCCACACAACAACAATAAAGACTAAAACTTGTAACCAAGCAAGGCTTCACAATATCTTTCAGAATACTATTCTTTGTGGTGAGATTGGGAGGGGATTTGTGTGGATCTCGGCCTTTGAATGGGTATAAATATAGATCAAAGAGGATAACTGTGGACGTATGGTCCGGACTTGGCCAGGAATGGGTAAGGCCCGGCAGATGCGGCCCACTCTACGCCTAAACCCTAATCCATCCCCTATAAATACATGACAGGTTATCTCTAACCTTAACTTGGATATATGCTACATCGCATACTAACTTGACCGTCGGAGGTGGACCCCGGGGCTACGGCCTCGGGTCCACTCCTAACGGGTTCTCTTTGTTGACAGGTCTACTAGGGCTCGAGAAGACGACTAACGGCCAAGGAGAGTCGTTGAATCCTGCCCGCGCCAGATTATGCATCAACAAGTTGGCGCCATCCGTGGGACCACGAATAAACTATGTTTCGTGTTCTCATATTACCGAAAAGCAGAAATCAATTTCTATAGTCGGTAACTCTAAATCCCTATAATTGATTGATTTAAAATATCATTCGCAATTAATATAATCGATTGCCATGCATGCTTTAAAGTATCCATGCTTTAATACTCCACGTGACGATGCAGTGAATAAACATCATAATATTCCTTCACGTGAATGTATTTATTATATAAATAATCTAACTGTACATGCATTATATTTTCATGATCATGATATTTCTTTACATAAGATACAAGAAAAGAAAAGTCCGCACGATCGGACCTAAGAAAAAATCCGCACGATCGGACCTATTTTATCTTTTAGTCCGCACGATCGGACCTAAGAAAATATCCGCACGGTCGGAGCTATTTTATTTTTTAGCCGCGAATTAATTCGCGCAGATACTGTTTTTACGGTTGGTACGCCTGTTCGCGCTCGAACAACGCAGTCGCGATAAATCTACCCGCATTAGGCCTTGCGTTCAGACATCTTCGCAGAGAACGCGTACGCGCGAACACCACGATGCTAGTCAATTGCCATGAGCGCACTGGACCAAAGGCCGTGGTATAAACATCTGCGATCATCCACAAACGTTCGAGTCTATGCGGTTACGATAAATCCATCTGCGTCTATTAGTCGCGGTCACGGTACATCCATCCGAGTTTTTATTAAAAAAAAAATAATAAAAAATAAAATAAAATAAAAAAAAAAAACACACACAATTAATTATTTCGTCGGTACGCATCCCACGACGGGTGCGCACTGCCAATTTTCTTATATGCTGTGTGCTATATATTGCTTAACTTCATTAGGTTTTCTATGCTGCGATTCGCGGCATATACTTTTAATCTTTGCTTTCAGTGTTTTTCGCAGATTAAATAAGTTTAATGCTCCTACACGAGTAGCACCATCAAACTTGGGGGGCTACTAGGGTATATATACCACTGTTTCCGTATGCGCATACGTCTCCTTTGTCGCGCACAGCGCGCACTTATTCTACAGAAGCACGTCTTCTGTCGCACCTCTTTGTCGCTCACAGCGCGCACTTCTGTTACAGAAGCACGTCTTCTGTCGCACCATGTTGCGTCGCTACTGGTACAAAAGGTACGCCCTTATCCAGGATGCAGCATGCGGGAGCCACTTTCACCTACGCGGCCATGAACAGAACTTAAGTTTAGCATAACATAGCCATGCACTATCTCATACTAAACTTGGGGGGCTTGTGGACGTATGGTCCGGACTGGGCCAGGAATGGGTCGGGCCCGGCAGATGCGGCCCACTCTACGCCTAAACCCTAATCCATCCCCTATAAATACATGACAGGTTATCTCTAACCCTAACTTGGATATATGCTACATCGCATACTAACTTGACCGTCGGAGGTGGACCCCGGGGCTACGGCCTCGGGTCCACTCCTAACGGGTTCTCTTTGTTGACAGGTCTACTAGGGCTCGAGAAGACGACTAACGGCCAAGGAGAGTCGGTGAGATTGGGAGGGGATTTGTGTGGATCTCGGCCTTTGAATGGGTATAAATATAGATCAAAGAGGATAACTTTCGTCATTTTATCTTTCATAGGGGGTCTTGTGGAGAGTGGATTTGAGCAAAGATCCATGTCAATCATCATCTTCAAAAAGGTCACGTGATACATCTTGGGGAAAAGAGAAAAGTGACGCTGATCTATGATAGATGGATCTGTAAAAGTTGTTTTTGGGAGGAGGAGTTGTATTGAAAAGGAAAGAAAGAAGAACGGGTACAGAGAAAAGTTAGAAAGAAGGAAGACGAAAAAAAAGAGAAAAGTATGTTTGTGTGGGGGGGGGGGGTTTGTGATATTTAGGTATAGGTAGGGAAAAAATTATTATTATTATTATTATTACTCTCTCCGTCCTAAATTATATGTCCACTTTCATATTTCACAAAGTTTAAAAAGAGTTTGGCCCTTTACAATATTAACCAATAAAAATTAATTCTCATATACTTACAAGCATTTTGATGATAGGGATTTAATGAGTCAGCCATTTCAATCATCATTGTTGTTTCTTTTTAAATTGGTGAGTTTTAATTTATCAAACAATGAAGTAGAAATAAGGTTTACCCTAGCCCCCAAGTCAGCCAAAGCGGGAATTTTTAGATTACCAATAGTGCATGGTAGAAGAAAATTTTCTTGATAGAATTCCTTCTCAGGAAGTTGGCATGGCGGGTCCTTGTCGTCTTCATATTTGTGATCTTCTCGTAAGTAGTTAATCCCTCAAAGATCATTAGTGACAGAAGAGGTGCATTGTTCTTTCTTCGGCTTATCCTGTGCGAATATAGCTTTGCATGCAATATCTTTGTCATTACTAGTTTCGAGACTTTTAGCCAACTGCCCAATTTGGGTTTCGAGATTTTTGATCGCGGCATCCTGATTTCGTAAGTTTATGTTGGTGTCCTCTTTTACCTTTACCATCCATTATTTGAGTTTATCACTTTTCTTTTTAGATTCTTCGATACGTTTATGCATTATTTCCTCAAGGCTTGGTCTAGGAAGGTAAGTGTTGACTCTAGTATAAAATCCTGGAGATTTTTCTTGGTATCTGGCCCCGTTACCAGTGTATCCGTTGAAAGGTCTTCCACTTCCATATTTCACTTCTTCAATCCTTTTGACTTCCTCATTAGACGGGCGCTCCTTGGTAGGAAGAGTGCCATCGTGCTCATTTCGTCCAATTTGTATAGAATGCACATTTTCCTTGAGCTTTTTCATATCTCTTCCATGACTCTCTACTATGTTATTTATCGCTGCAAGGCCTTCCATATTTCCACTTATAGTTCGATTGCTCCCCCCATTATGCCACTTATGAGAATGGTCAGCCATATTTCAAACGGTTTCTAAAGCCACTGTTGGGGTCATCCCTGGTATTGGTCCTTGAGAATCGATCATTTGCCTTGAGGAGATGTTAAGATCTTTGTAGAAGACGCTCACCTTTTGCTGGCTATTAAGATCATGAGTAGGGCATTTGTATAGTAATTCGTTGTATCTCTCCCATGCTTGATACAGCATTTCATCACCTTCCTGCTTGAAGTTAAGGATTTCTTCCAGTTGCTTTGCGGTCCTAGATGGAGGACAGTACCTTTGAATGAAATATTTTTTTAGGAGTGGCCAGGTATTAACTATCCCGGCTGGTAATCGGTCAACCCATCTTTTAGCAGCTCCAGTGAGTGAAATATGGAATACCCGTAACATGACCGCATCGTTTGAGACTCCTGGGATTTTAAATAGGCTGACAATGTATTCCACGTTGTCCACATGTTCATAAGCATCATCGGTAATGCTTCCTGGGAAGGGGTTTGCACGTAGCTCCCTCATAAATTATGGTTAGATCTCGAATTGAGCATCTTCGGCTATGGCCGGCCTAACGATCCCCGGCCCTTGTTCTTCTCTTGTCAACCCCAAATATTCCTCAAGAGTGAGGTCATCAATGTTAACAACTTCCATGGTACCTGAAACTTGAAAAGAGATTGTGAGAAATTGAGAAAATTTAAAACAAAACAAAAAATGAAGACTTAATGAAAATCCTAATATAACTCCCCGGCAGCGGCGCCAAAAACTTGATGCAGGTTTTACTGACCAGGTTTTAATATTTATATTGTCTCGTTATACCTATTCTCTACCCTAATGCACTAACGGGCAGTGTACCCGGTCGTGTGTAGTGTAGTATTCGGTAAAACCGAGGTCGTCCCAAGAGCTATGTGTGCGGATTTTAACTAAGTATAGGTCTCACAGATTTTAAGATTGAAATGATTAATTAATAACTAAATACAAGAGAATAAAATAAATAAAGCAAATAAAGGCGAGGGTTGTGATCAACAGAGGGGAAGTGTGATAGCCTAGTTACTCATCCTATCAAGTTAAGTTTACGTTTAATTACTTCCAATTACTTCAAGTGGGGGTAAAAGTCGCTAGGACAACATTTGGTCAGTTCGTCCTAACCTATCAGCAAAGGCTTCCACTAGAGATCACAGGTGACTCGTTGAAAGTCCAGTTGTTTTTAGTCCCCTAAGCCAAGTCATTAAGTACCGCTACATGCAAGATTCATAATAATGAGTGACCGGGTGCTAGCATCTTAAACACTCATCCCTGACTTCTTAAGTTCATCCAAACGGTAGGTGGTCAGTTGGTCAAATTGCACAAGCGAAGAAGGGTCGTCAGTTGGTCATATATTACCATTCCCACTCAGTCTACCTACTTAGGGTTAGTTGGTCATATCTCCTAAGTAACTAGCCACTACCGCCATTCAAAACTACCGAAACAAGGGTAGCTACCAACAAACTATGCATGCATACACTAGAAACAATTATACGGAAGCAATGTAAACATAAACAAAACAATTAAAAAATCATAACTAGGCTAGCACCAGAGGTGCTTAGCCGCTCATATTACTTAAAACAATCAATTCAATGTTTAACATATCAAAATACATGAATTAAGAGTAAAATAAATGATAAAATGCTAATGATTATCGTAGGTGAGTGATTTATCCCTTGGATATACCTCCGTATGCTCCTCAAGATCTGCCTTCAACTTCTACTCACGTTCACTGATGTTGTGTGTGAAATGGGATGATTAGAAATGCTGGAATTCGAGCGGTATTTATAGGCCAGATCTGGTTACGGCGTAACTTAAGTTGAGAGTTACGCCGTAACATCCAATTCTTCGTATTTTGCACTGAAAATGCTGGTTATGGCGTAACATCTAGAAGGAGTTACGCCGTATCTTCTATAAATCCTGGTTACGCCGTAGTTGTGGAATGAGTTACGGCGTATCTTGTAGCGGCGCGGAACATCATTTGACCTAATTAGTTACGTCGTAATTTTGGAAGAGAGTTACGCCGTAATCTTCAGTTGAGTTAGTTTTCTGAGCCACGCTTCTGTTACGGCGTAATGTGAGAGTGGAGTTACGCCGTAACATCTTCAAAATAGGCATACTGTCATATATCTTCAATAGTTACGTCGTAATCTTGGAAGAGAGTTACGCCGTAATCTTCAGTTGAGTTAGTTTTCTGAGCCACGCTTCTGTTACGGCGTAATGTGATAATGGAGTTACGCCGTAACATCTTCAAAATAGGCATACTGTCATATATCTTCAATAAACTCTCCAAATCTGCGTCTCATTAGCTCCAATGCTCGTAATTTATCTGAAAGTGAAAAATAAAGGAAAACAAGCGTAAATCGATATAAATGATATAAATTACGAGCATTGTCGGAGGAAATTGACACTTAATATTCAGGATTATTTGATGTTATCAGGTCAGTTTTGCAAACTTGTTGTCTTTCTGTAGACACCACGGAACCAAATTTTACAACGGACGGACCCAAATTTTTAGTTCCGTCTGGTCCGTGGTGAACAGTTGCAGTCGGGACAATTTGTTTGTCTTTTCTAGGTGTTTTGGTTTGACTAGTTGGAATCATTACTTTATTAAAACGTAATCCACTTGTATTTCCTAGTACTTTTTGAATTCTTACTATTTCATCGGCACAAGAAATATTTTTGTTAAATCTCTTAAATTTAGAGTTATGTTCGATAAGAACCTCTTGTGTGAGTTTTAGCTTTTCTATTTCAAGACCAAGCTCTTGACATGATTTACAACCATCGTCATTAGCTTTGCCTTTTTCTAATCGTTTTGCCTTTTCTTTTAGCTCATAGACATCGTTTTCTAAAAATTCCTTTTTAATCTTTGAAAACTTGTTTTTAGTTATGATTTTTAAGCTAAGCTCACACAATTGATTATATTGTTTTTGCAAAGTGTCATCATCAATAAAGGAGTAAGATGAGTCAGAATGTACCTCGTTTGATTCATGTGCCATGAGAGCGATCTCATCTTTACTTGGTTCTTCGTCATCATCACTTTCACTCCAAGCACCACTTACAAAAGCTCGTTGAGTTTTGCTTTTAGGTAGCTTGGGGCAATCTCCTATTAGATGACTTGTATCACCGCATCTAAAGCATTTCCTTTCACTTTTTCCCTTTTTGTCATCTCGGTCTTTCCGGAATGACTTCTTTTCATCTCGGGGCTGCCTTACAAATTTTCCTCTTTTTCTAAAGAACTTTTTGAAATCTCTTATGGCCATGGCATACTCCTCGTCTTCACTATCCGAGCAAGATTCTTCATCATCACTAGATTCCGTTCTTGCTTTTAGAGCAACGGATTTGACTTTCTCTCTTTTGCCTTTGATGATTTCCGAATCTTTCTCCATCACCATTTTATGTACTTTGAGATTTCTAATTAGCTCATCAATTGACATTATTGAGATATCCTTTGATTCCTCAATAGCCGTTACTTTTGATCTCCACTTCGGATGGAGTGCTCTAAGAAATTTCCTGACAAAGTTCTTGCTACGAAAAGATTCATCAAGTGCTTTAAGAGAAGTAACAATAGTATTAAAGCGAGCAAATCCATAATAAATGGTTTCATTTTCAGGAAGAACAAATTTTTCATATTGTTGAACAAGAAGATCAATTTTGTTATCCTTAACATGTGATTTCCCTTGATGTGTAATTATTAAAGATTCCCAAATATCTTTGGTGGTTTCACACATAAAAATTCTTTCATATTCTTTTCTAGGCAAAGAATTATAAAACATCATTTTAGCTTCATTATTTTTAGCTATTAATTTCTTTTGTTCATCATTTGAAATATCTTGTAGGATTAAATCACCTTTAATGTTAACAAACCAAAGATCTATATCTTTTGATTTTACATATGTTTCAAAACGGTTTTTCCAATAGATAAATCTATTGGTTTCAAAGAGTGGTGGTCTTTGAATAGATTTCCCTTCTTTAAAGTTTTCGGAATCCATGGATCGTTTCAAGTTTATAAAATACAATATATTTTAGAAAATCTCGAGCAACGAGACTCTGGTACTGTGGAAAACTAGAATGGGGGTTGAATAGTTTTACAGTTTAAAATCTTAATTGTTTTGAGAACTTATCGTAAGATCAATTGATATAGATACAAGATGTGTTAGTGAAGAATAAATAATATGCAAGCAGTATATAATAAGTAAGTAAGGAAAGAAACAATCAAACCACGACAAAGTTGTTTATAGTGGTTTGGTATACAAGGACTATTTTTCCTTATCCTACTCCACTCCCCAAGTCTCCAACTTGAAAGTTATCTTCACTAATCAACAAGCTCCTTTAACCGGCTGAGAAAACCTTTACACGTCACTTACACAATATTAATGACACAAAGCTAGATGTCGAATTCTTTTACAATGGTACAACCACTCCCAACATATTATGTATTTTGAGGACTAAAATACTAACCACTCACACTCAGAGGTTTAAGATGGTTTGGTACAACAATGATGTATGAACAATAATGGATCATACAACAACAAAACAAACAAGCCTTCCAACTAATTGTTGAAGCTTGATTATGCCTTGATCTTCTTTGCTACAAAAGATGATCACTAGAATGAAATGAAACTGAGTTAGATGTAATAGAATGAGAGAATGTATGTGTTTTTTTGCTAATGAGGGATAAGAAAACAACTTGGGTTGGCTTGCTATTTACAGGCCAATTGTTCAGCAAGACCACGGAACCAAAAAAAGGGTTCCACCCTTTATATTTTTTGGTTCCGCCAGTCTGACAGTAAAGATCGCAAAAAATCTTTCCAAGATCACCCAAATCTTTCCAAGATTATGCAAGATATGATGAGTAAGTATCTAAACAAAATATTCTATGAAATCTCCTAAAGTTTTCTAATGTGATGCAATCCATGAGGTAATATGTTGTTTTCCATTTATAGATTAAGAGTAAATTACACCGTTCGTCCTTGTGGTTTTCGTTGACCGCAGGAGTTCGTCCTTTGACCAAAAAAGTTGCACCGTCCATCCTTAAGTGGCAAACGTTATGCGCCATTAGTCCCTCCCTCTAACGGAGCCCACTAACGGTCGTTAAGTCTTGTTAACCTGAGGGTATAATCGTCATTTCAACACCATAAGGACGAACGGTGCAAGGACGAACGGTGTAGTTTACACTTTTCGTCCGTTTTCTTACGTTTTCGTCCGTTTTCTTACTTTTAACTCTGTTTTTTTACGCTTTCGTCCGTTTTCTTACGTTTATTTACGTTTTCGTCTGTTTTCTTACGTTTTCGTCCATTTTTTATGTCTTCATCCGTTTTTTTACGCTTTACTCCGTTTTTTTACGTTTTCGTCCGTTTTTCTCCGTTTTTATACGTTTTTGTCCGTTTTAATACGTTTTCTTCCGTTTTTCTTACGTTTTACTCTGTTTTTTTTACGTTTTCGTCTTTTTTTTACGTTTTCATCAATTTTCTTACGTTTTCGTCCATTTTCTTACGTTTTTGTCTGTTTTTCTTACGATTTACTTTGTTTTTTTTTATGTTTTCATCAGTTTTTTTTACATTTTCGTTCATTTTCCTACGTTTTCTTCAGTTTTCTTCTGTTTTTTTTACGTTTTCGTCCGTTTTCTTACATTTTCATCCGTTTTCTTAGGTTTTCTTTTGTTTTTTTACGTTTTCGTCTGTTTTCTTACGTTTTCATCCGTTTTCTTACGTTTTCGTCTGTTTTCTTACGTTTTCGTCTGTTTTCTTACGTTTTACTCTGTTTTTTTACGTTTTCATCGGTTTTTTTACGTTTTTGTCTGTTTTCTTACGTTTTCTTCCGTTTTCTTACGTTCTACTCTGTTTTTTACGTTTTCGTCTGTTTTTTTACGTTTTAAAACGTAAGAAAATGTAAAAACAGACGTTTTAAATGTTTTAAAACCTAAAAAAACAGACGAAAACAGATTTTTTTTACGTTTTTGTCCCTTTTATTACATTTTCGTCTGCTTTTTTAAGTTTTAAAACGTTTATTTTTTTACGTTTTCTTACGTTTTAAAACGTAAGAAAACGGACGAAAACGTAAAAAACCAATGAAAACGTAAAAAAACAGAGTAAAACGTAAGAAAACGTAAGAAAACGGACGAAAACGTAAAAAAACGTAAGAAAACAGACGAAAAAGTAAGAAAACGTAAGAAAAACAGACGAAAACGTAAGAAAAACAGACGAAAACATAAGAAAACGGACGAAAACGGAAAAAAATAGACGAAAACGTAAGAAAATGAACGAAAATGTAAAAAAACTGACGAAAACTTAAAAAAAAAAGAGTAAATCGTAAGAAAAACAGACAAAAACGTAAGAAAATGGACGAAAACGTAAGAAAATGGATGAAAATGTAAAAAAAGACGAAAACGTAAAAAAACAGAGTAAAACGTAAGAAAAACGGAAGAAAACGTATTAAAACGGACAAAAACGGATGAAAAACGGATAAAAACGGATGAAAACGTAAAAAAACGGATGAAAACCTAAGAAAACGGACGAAAACGTAAAAAAACGGAGTAAAGCGTAAAAAAACGGATGAAAACATAAAAAATGGACGAAAACGTAAGAAAACAGACGAAAACGTAAATAAACGTAAGAAAACGGACGAAAACGTAAAAAAAACGGAGTTAAAAGTAAGAAAACGGACGAAAACGTAAGAAAACGGACGAAAACGTAAAAAAGGGACAAAAAGTGTAAACTACACCGTTCGTCCTTATGGTGTTGAAATGACGATTATACCCTCAGGTTAACAAGACTTAACTACCGTTAGTGGGCTCCGTTGGAGGGAGGGACTAATGGCGCATAACGTTTGCCACTTAACGATGGACGGTGCAACTTTTTTGGTCAAAGGACGAACTCCTGCGGTGAACGCAAACCACAAGGACGAACGGTGTGTTGGGAATTATGTGAAGTAGGATTTCTACTGTCATTACTGCCGAAGGATTCTGCTGAAGTAGAAGCAGAATCTGCTGAAGAAGGATTTCTACTGAAGTGTAAAAGCCGTATCGTGTTACTGCTGAAGGGTGGAAGCTGACTAGGATCAGCATGCGCTGTATTATTTAAATGCTAACCCATCATTATTCTTGAACGGCCCGAGGTTAGCATGGGTTTTATTGTACTGCTCAATATAGTTTAGTGTATTAGTCATTAAATGCATGCTTGCATGTTTAGTCGATTGGGTAGTAATAGATTAGGGTTCCTTGTCTATAAAAGGAACCTCATAATTTGTAATAGAGAACAAGTCATCTGGAACATAGAGTTTCAGTTAATAAAAAGATCCATAGAGGATCTAAGTGTTCTTAGTTATAACAACTTGTATTTACTTTCCGCTATAGAATACGAGTTTTAGAGACTGTCTATTAGTTTGCTTATGATTACATAGGCAACACTAACGATCCACGAGTGCTAAAGATCTGTTAAGGTCTGAGAGTTTTCAACAAGTGGTATCAGAGCCTCGGGAGAGTCTCTACGATACTGAGAACCTTATTTACCTCACCCCCATACAACCAAAAACATATTCACCATGCCTGGAACTGATAATGAATCAGAAGTCACCACCAACAACAACATCAAAAACACCACCTCTATGCAGCAACTTAGTCTCTCCAACAGTAATGGCAAGTTTCCTTATCTGAAAAAGGAAGAGTATGATCTGTGGACCATGAAGATGCAGAACTGGATCTCCAATATTGATTGGAATCTGTGGGAGATTGTGAAGAATGGCAACAGTCTGAAGAAGACTATCCCAGATCTTGATGGTAAGTTTACCATTGCTCCTCCCAAAACTGCTGAAGAGATTCTTGCAGTACAAAGAGAGCACAAAGTAAGAACCATCCTTCTTCAATCTATTCCTGAAGATCACTTGGGTGATTTTCACCACATGGTTGATGCAAAGGACATCTGGATGGCTCTGAAAGCAAGGTTTGGTAGGAATGAAGAGTCCAGGAGAATGAGGAAGTCCATGCTGAGACAACACTTCCAAGAGTTCAATATCTCTGAAGAAGAAGGTATCCACAAGGGATACGACAGGTTTCACAAGATTCTGAGTCAGCTTAACCAGCTGAATACAAAGCCTGACAATGATGATTGCAACTCAAAGTTCCTACGATCTTTGCCTCCATCATGGCTACATGTGAGTATAGCTCTTAAAGCTAAAGGTGGGCTGGACATGCTCACTTTTGATGAGCTATACAACAAACTCAGATCTCTTGAACCTGATGTCAGATCTCCCTACCGTGCATCCTCTTCTAGTCATTCAGCTTTTGTTGGGACATCCCACTCGAATATGATGATGCATGCTTCAAGTCCATCTTACTTACCATCATCATCTTATCGTCCCACTCCATCACATCCTCAAGCCAAAACTGGCAGTATTTTGGAGGATGTTCTTCATTCATTTGTTGCAGATTATGATACTCAGCAGCATCTGGTATATGAAGACTTTGATCAGGTGGACCCACTTGAAATGGAGGAGATGAAGCTGAAATGGTAGGTGGCCATGCTGTCAGTAGATATCAAGAGGTTTGAAGAGAAGGCAGGAAGGAAGTTTGGATTCAAGGGAAAGGATCCAGCTCGTTTTGACAGGAGAAAGGTCAAGTGCTTCTCTTGTCATCAGATGGGTCATTTCTCAAGGGAATGCAAAGACAGGAAGAGTGGAGAGGGAGCTAACTACATTTCCTATCAGCAGAATCAGAATGGAGCTAGCACTTCAGCAGCTCTAGTCACCATGGATGAACATGTCAACTGGGCTGCGCATGAACCTGTGACTGAGGAAGCTGCTGATACAGAGAAGCTTGGATTGCTGGCCAGATGCACTTCAGAAGACAGGCATGATCAATTTTCCTTCATGGGACTTTCTCAGGTACACAACTGTATATTTGGTTGTAGTGAAAGATACAATGAACTGAAAGAAGCTTATGATACTATGAAACCTAAATACAATGAATGCTATGTTGATAATGAAGCTTATAAACTTTCGTTAAAAATATTAGAAAGACAAAATGTATGGTTTCAAAAGAATCAGATAGCTTATGAAGAAAAGATTAAGGTGCTTCAATTTGATCTAGATATTGCTAATATTAACTTTAAACGCACTGAAAAAGAAAAAGCTGATACTATTGCTGAAAATCTAGAGCTTAAAGAGAAACTTGCTGAGGAAATAGCTAGACATAAACAATGGTTAATATCAGGTGACAATCTAGCTAGAGCTCTTTATAGTAGTCAATCAGTGACTTCAGGAATAGGTTTAGGCTTTCAAAAGTATGTAGGATTGGAAGCTAGGCAAGATGGGCGTAAATCTACACCTGCAGGCTTAGAACATTTTAAAAAGGAAGGTGATTTACATGTTGTCCCTGGACCTATTAGAGGTGAATTTATGCCCACTGACCTGTCCATTACTACTGACTTTGATGGATCACACCATCTGTATGGCAAAAAGTCAAAAGACTTGCCAGACAACGATGCTTCATCCTATGATTTTGTCTCTTTCTCTGACAGTGACAATTCATCGGATCAAGGATCTACTTACAGCTGTGATTCAAGTGATAAGTCAGACCTTGTCAAGCCCTCACCTGAGCCTACACCCAAGCCTGCACCCAAGACTATCTACAAGCCTTCTAGGATAGCTGCTGAGGAATCTACTTCCAAGCCTGTTTCCCCTGAAGACTTGTCTTTTAAATCTTTGAATAATTTGTCTATTAAAAACAATTCCTTTAATGTTTCTGGTTTAAGTTCTTCTACATGTAATAGAACATCTGCTTTGTTGAATAAATCTTCCAAAAGGAATACTTGTTTTGTTTGTGGAAGTAAACTTCATTTAATTAAGGATTGTGATTTTTATGAGCAAAGATTAGGTGCATGTGCTCTTCAGCAGAAACCTAGACCAGTGTGGACCAATGTTAAGAAAATTCCACCTTATGTCCCACAAACTACTGACTCTCCTTGGAAGAGATCAGCTGATAGACCTTATGTGCAACCTATTAGCCCATATTTTAAACATGGTTATTGGCCTGCTTATGTTGACTCTATGAAAAATGGGAAAGGATGTTGGGGCACTGCTGTCAAGTCCTCAGCAGGTTGTTCTTGGAATAATAAGAGACCTAAATATCAATGGAAACCCAAGAACAATGGTGGATCTTACTCTTTTGCTAAACCTAAATCTAATGATCCACAAGGCAGGTTCAAGTCAGCAATGACTTGAGCCTCCTCGGTATACTAACATTCTTTTGTATATATGTTTGTTTCTGTAGGGTCATCCCCTTAAGCATAAAGATATTGGTATTGTTGATAGTGGCTGTTCAAGAAGTATGTCTGGAAATAGAGATATGATGCACAATTTTGTTCCTATTAAAGAAGGGGGGAATGTGACCTTTGGTGGAAGTGATGGTAGAATTACTGGGAAAGGTACCATCAAGACACCTCTTCTGAACTTTGAGAATGTGTACTATGTTAGGGAACTTCAGAACTTCAACTTGTTCTCAGTCTCACAAATTTGTGACACCAAGAACAAGGTACTCTTCTCTGAAGATGAATGTCTTGTGCTTTCTAAAGAGTTCAAGCTTCCAGAAGATACTTCAATTCTGCTGAGAGTCCCTCGAACTCACAATCTATACACATTCAACCTCAATGAAGTTCACCCTGAAGGTGACCTCACTTGTCTGCTGGCTAAAGCATCATTGGATGAGTCTAACAAATGGCATAGGAGAATGGCTCATGTGAATTTCAAAACAATAAACACTCTCTCCAAAAGAGGACTTGTCAAAGGTCTTCCCACCAAAGTTTTCTCCAATGATCATAATTGTGTTGCATGCAACAAAGGGAAGCAACACAGAGCATCCTACAAAGCTGTCACTGCAGTGAGCATTATCTCTGAGCCTCTTCAACTGTTACATATGGATCTATTTGGTCCAACTCAAGTCAGAAGCATTGATCACAAGTACTATTGTTTGGTTATCACTGATGGATATAGCAGATTTTGCTAGGTGTTCTTTCTAAGGACTAAAGATGAAACAACTCCAGTGCTGAAAGACTTTATCACCCTTGTTGAAAATCAGTTGAACAAGAAGGTTAAAGGAATTCGGTGTGATAATGGGACAAAGTTCAAGAATGCTATTATTATAGAACTTTGTCGGTCTAAAGGGATAAAGAGGGACTATAGCAATCCAAGAACCCCGCAACAAAATGTGGTAGCTGAAAGAAAGAATATGACCTTGATAGAGGCTGCGAGATCAATGCTTGCAGACTCTAAATTGCCCACTATGTTCTGGACTGAAGCTGTTGGCACAGCTTGCTATGTGCTTAACAGAGTCTCCATTACTAGACCTCACCTCAAAACACCATATGAACTTCTCTTTGGGAAAGTTCCAGTCATTCATTACCTCAAACCTTTTGGTTGTCAAGTGACCATTCTGAACACCAGTGATCCTTTGGGGAAGTTTGATGAGAAGGCTGATGATGGTTATATTGTGGGTTATTCAGCTAATAGCAAGGCTTACAGAGTGTACAACTTATCTGCCAAGAAGATAGAGGAGACTTTGAACCTGAGATACCTAGAAGATAAGCCCAATGTTCAAGGACAGGGTCATGTGTGGTCTTTTGATCTTGACTACCTAACTGACTATCTGGGTTATACTAGACATATGGCTAACCAAAGTGCAGGCTCTCAAGAAACTCCCCCTAAGAATGCAGGTACCTTGGATGCTGACTCTGGAAGTGAATTTGAAGATGATGAACAACCCATTCTTGTGCCTTCTTTCTCCCCTAACAATGTTGCAGGTAACTCTTCAAGAGATAATTCAGCTGAGAGTGAAGATGAATCACACTATGCTGAGGACCTTGCTAGGCTTCAGTCTCAAGAGTTTGCAGCTAAGCTTGAAGCTGAGAAGGTGGATGGGGAGTTTGCAAATGAGGCTGTCAGTGGAAACCATGTTTCTGCTGACACTGATGCAGTCTCTCCCATCGTCATCAAATCTGCTGAAAGCTCGTCTGTTACTACTCCTATTGCTACTAGAGTGTCCACAGACTTTGGTGACCCGTATACTCGCTTTTCAAGTCCTTCAGATCTTGGAAATCATCAACCCAAATCTGGCATCTTCACCTCACCTTCCTATGACACAACTTTTGTACCAACTGTGTCTAATCTTGAACCCACCATTGATGTCAACCCCACTGCTACTAAAAGAATCAACATCTCTCACCCTCAATCCAATATTATTGGTGACATTCTAGCTCCTGTTAGAACTCGAAGGACTATCTCTAGTCCTAAATTTGGACAGGTTACTTTTCTCTCTTATGTCTCAAATCAGCAAAGAGACAATCACACAGACTTCAAGCATTGTCTGTTTGCGTGTTTTCTTTCTCAAGTAGAGCCAACCAGTGTCACTCAAGCTCTTGAAGACTCAAGTTGGATTGAGGTAATGCAAGACGAAATGCAACAGTTTCAGAACCAACAAGTTTGGATCTTGGTACCATTACCAGATGGCAAATATGCTATTGGAAACTAAATGGATTCTGAAGAACAAAAGAGATGCAAGGGGTGTGGTTATTAAAAACAAAGCAAGATTAGTAGCTCAAGGTTACAGGCAAGAAGAAGGGATTGATTATGATGAAGTGTTTGCACCTGTTGCTAGAGTAGAGGCCATTCGAATTTTCTTGGCCTATGCATCCTACATGGGCTTCATGCTGTATCAGATGGATGTTAAAGGTGCTTTTCTGTATGGTGAGATTGAAGAGGAAGTTTATGTCACTCAACCCAAAGGATTTGAAGACCCAGATCATCCTAATCATGTTTACAAAGTCGTTAAAGCTCTCTATGGACTTCATCAGGCACCAAGGGTATGGTATGCTAGGCTTTCATCATTTCTGCTGAAGCATGGCTACAGAAGAGGTGCCATTGATAAGACTCTTTTTCTGAAGAAGAACTCGACAGACATCATACTTGTGCAAGTGTATGTGGATGACATCATTTTCGGATCCACTAAAGAAGCTTGGTGTAGGGAATTCGAGGATCTGATGAAGGGAGAATTTCAGATGAGTGCTATGGGGGAGCTTACTTTCTTTTTGGGTCTCCAAGTTCAGCAGAAACAAGATGGGATATTTATCAGTCAGGATAAATATGTGAGGGACATGTTGAAGAAATTCGGTATGGAAGGTGTCAGGACTGCCACAACACCTTATGAAGCTCCAAAAACAAAAGCCAACAATGATCCAGATCTACCTGTGAATGTTCATTTATACAGGTCAATGATTGGTTCATTAATGTATCTAACAGCTTCAAGGCCTGATATTACTTTTGATGTGAGTGTGTGCTCTCGACATCAAGTCACTCCTCTTACTTCCCATCTCAATGCAGTCAAGAAGATCTTTAAGTACCTCAAAGGCCAACCTCATTTAGGCCTTTGGTACCCAAAAGAGTCTCCTTTTAAGTTGGAAGCATATAGTGACAGTGATTATGCTGGTGCAAATCTAGATAGGAGATCCACTACTGGAGGCTGTCAATTCCTTGGAAAAAGATTGATTTCGTGGCAGTGCAAGAAACAAACCATTGTGGCTACCTCAACTACTGAAGCAGAGTATGTTGCTGCTGCAAACTGCTGTGGACAGGTGCTTTGGATCCAAAACCAATTGCTGGACTATGGGTATAACTTCATGAACACAACTCTTTTTATTGATAATCAGAGTACCATATGCATTGTCAAAAATCTAGTTTTTCACAGTAGAACCAAACATATTGAAATCAGACACCACTTTATAAGAGATGCATATGAAAAACATTTGATAAATGTGGCTAAAATTCATACAGATGATAATGTGGCAGATCTGTTAACAAAAGCTTTTGATGGACCAAGGTTTCAACACCTTGTGGTCAATATTGGAATGCTTAACCCTTAACTGCAAATTTTAAGGGGAGGCATAGGCCTCAGGGGAGGCATATGCCTCAGGGGAGGATTTTATTTATTTTGGTTTGGTTTCTTTGTTTGTTTGTTAGTTTCTTAGTTAAGAAAAAAAAAAAAAAAAAAAAAAAAAAAAAAAAAAAAAAAAAACTAACTTTCATTTGCATTTTTGTTGCACTTGTTGATGGTTGTTAACTCACCAGATATACCTTGTGTGTATCAAAGAGTTGGCTAGTCCAAAGGGTACAGCTTTGGTAAAGACATGTCAAATCTGTTGATAGCTGTAATGATTTGCTCAAAATCATAGGGTCTGCATCCACCCATGCTTAATTGCTAAGAGTTGTATGGTCATCAATTCACCATGGCCTATTCCTTTTTGGAATCCAAGAATTGACTAGCCCACAAGTATATGGCTTGTGGTAAAGGCAACTGAATCCATATTTGGTTATCAATTCACCATCTCTATTGGTAAAGAGACATCAAATCCATTATTTTCAATAATTCACCTCTCACAGGAGATAACACACCTGGATGTGATGAGAATAGTTTGCAACTGATAAGTATTGATGTACATTATGTCATTTGTTGTTGCAAAGACCTAGCATTTCAAAGCTTGATCATCATAGAGATGAGTTTATTATTGGTTCTTTGCTACTAATGTGTGAAAACAATCCTCTAGTACTGAAGTCTCAAAGATCTTTCAAGGTCAGGAAACTGGAACTTAACCAAGTCAAATTCCAGTTTAGGAGAGGATTGTTGGGAATTATGTGAAGTAGGATTTCTGCTGTCATTACTGCCGAAGGATTCTGCTGAAGTAGAAGCAGAATCTGCTGAAGAAGGATTTCTACTGAAGTGTAAAAGCCGTATCGTGTTACTGCTGAAGGGTGGAAGCTGACTAGGATCAGCATGCGCTGTATTATTTAAATGCTAACCCATCATTATTCTTGAATGGCCCGAGGTTAGCATGGGTTTTATTGTACTGCTCAATATAGTTTAGTGTATTAGTCATTAAATGCATGCTTGCATGTTTAGTCGATTGGGTAGTAATAGATTAGGGTTCCTTGTCTATAAAAGGAACCTCATAATTTGTAATAGAGAACAAGTCATCTGGAACATAGAGTTTCAGTTAATAAAAAGATCCATAGAGGATCTAAGTGTTCTTAGTTATAACAACTTGTATTTACTTTCCGCTATAGAATACGAGTTTTAGAGACTGTCTATTAGTTTGCTTATGATTACATAGGCAACACTAACGATCCACGAGTGCTAAAGATCTGTCAAGGTCTGAGAGTTTTCAACACGGTGTAATTTACTCTAGAATTAATATGTTACATACTTGTTCTAAAATTGTTGATGCACATTATAGTATAGAATGATATCAATGTTAATAGATACATAGCTAGCGGAGAAGAAGCTTGCGAGTTCGGTAATCTTTTACAGTTAAGCCAAATTCATCAAGCTTAACAAAAACTTTATTGTCTTTGGTAAATTAACGAACAATAATTAAGTTTTTGATGATGTTATGTGTAACAATATACTATGAAGCTAAAGATGTTTATAAGGGGTATACAAACCACTATGTCCCATGCCAGTTATGGGTATAGAGTTACCATTGCCAACAATTATAGAGGGATAAATGCTTTTAGAGTTAATTACATAATTGGTCCTTAAGGTTTACCGGATCTTGCATATAATGTCCCTGTGTTTTTTTTACGGGTCACGTCCTCGTGGTTTTTGACCCATTACCGGTTTAGTCCTATGACCAATAATTCTGTTAGTTGACTGTTAACTTGAAGGGTATTTTTGACTTTCCACATGTTTTGGCAAACCACAAGGATGATTTATTTACTAAAAAAATTAAAAAATAAAAATTAACCTACTCTAGGAAGAGTCTTGGATACTCTTCATCTCTTGATTTCACTAGATCATTACACCTTGCAACTTAGGCTCCAAGTTTAGCCTAATCTTGCAACACCTTGCAAAGCTTTGCATGCAAGATTGGTTTAGTCAAATATTTTGCACCTCTTTTGACTAAAACAAGGCTATAAAACCTCCCTCCCCTCCCTCTTGGTCATTCACCACCATGAACAATATAAACACTCCTCATTTGATCTTCTACTTCAAGTATTATCTCAATAATTCAAGCTACAAGTAAACTACATCCAATTCCTTGCAATATTTGGTGATTCTTCTTGAATTTAAATCCATTCAAGTGACCTAAGATCTCAACACAAAGTCCTTAAAAAATACAAGGGTGTATAAGGATTGCTAGAAGAGTGGAGAGATTGCTTAATCAAAGTCCAAGCCTTAATCCTTGTTTTTAACTTCCTTTCTTTAGAAAGCCAAAAGTTGTAAGAAACCCTAACACACTCTCTTGCTCAGCATCATTTTCATGTTTCTCATACTTCATTTATGTTATATATGGTCTTTATATTGTTATCATGATGTACATAAACCACTAAAACAAGTTAAAGGAGTCATATGTTAACTAAATGGATGTAAACAATAAAACTAGTGACATATATTGTGAAATACGACTAAAATAGTATAACCATGATATTAGAAACTTACATATTGTTAAAAAGGATTTTACAAGGAAACTATAGCAATTTGAATCACCAAAAATGAGTACACGAGTCAAAAGATACGGCCAAAAGAAGTTAGCGAAACCAAAACGCCGAAACTGCCATAAACAAACTGTTAGGGGTCATCCCATTTTTTTTCAAGGCCTTCTGGTCTGTTTCATCAAAAAGTTAAAACACGAAAGTTGTCTGGAATGACGTTTTCCTTTTGCCAAAAACAAGCTCGGGCCCTGAAAACGCTTAAAACGGGCCACTTTCCTTCAAAAACTAAAACTGCCCTATATAACTATACTTTTGTTACAACTAAAGGCAAACCAAGAGGCCTAATGGTCTTAAGCCGAGACCACAGCCACGGCTAAGGCCAAGGCTGAGTCTCAAGACCATGGTAGCCTAGACCAAAGCCACGGCAAGGCCATGGCTAAAGCCTGAAGGCTTCCTAAGCCGAGACCGTAAACCAAAGGACTTAGCCTTGACAAACCTAAACGTATACAATAAAATTTGGATTTACTCCATCGATAAACCATGAAACTATATTTGTAATAACCAAATTTACAATTTAGAGACTTGTAAACTTTTCTTTAAACACTTGTGACATAAATTATGACGATACTTGTGATAACCATTATGATTTCCTAATCATAACCAAACAACCTTGTAACTTGTGTTTAGAAACCATATGACACTTTTGATATATAAACAAAACATATGTCTTATCTATTAAGTGCTACAATACTGGGGAGCTTCATGTGAGGGGTTTCATTTGGGTAACCGGATCGACGAGTTGCTGGATTTACGAATTAATTGTGACATCATCCGAGTTTTATCGAGTCTCAAGACGGTTTTGTTTACATGTCAAACTTAAAAGCAGTGTGTTGTGGTTACAAAATTTAGTTGGGGCATCTTTCGGTCACCTTGCCCAAAGCAACAAAAAACTCAAGACCGGTCATGAGTATACGTTTCATAAAGTCTTCAATTCAACCCCTTCCAATGGCCCATATCTAATAAACAAGCATGTTTTTATCTTCAATTCTCCATCTTCAATACCATTTATGCCAACGTTTGCCCAATTTGTTCATTTTATCAACTAATCAAGTAAGTGTATGTTACAACCGAATCATTAAACCCGTATGTCGAATGATTTTAAATTTTAATCCATCTTTAAAACAAAGAATTGTATGGTACTATCGAAAAAAAGAAATTAAACCTTCTTAACACAAATTCCTAGTTTCATCCCTGCTTAGGTTCATGTTGCACGATACGAGTATTTAAAAGAGATCCCAGATTACAGGAGAGCCTTTTTTTTTTAATCAAGCATGAATTCATACTATTTCTCGTATTGCAAAACTATTTATTTTTGTATTATTTGCCCATTCAAGCAATATAAGATTTCACGAATCATTTAGCACCAAACAATGCATATGTTGCTGGCATCATTGTTTTTTTTTTTGTAGTAAAGTTTTGGCCGATTAATCTACGGGGTTTTAACTCACTACCACACAGACTCAAACCAGTTAAAACATTTTTTTTCAGGAGATTGGCGTGATCACTTTAAAATTGTTTACACTAAACAAAAATTAAACTTGAGACCTCATGCATTTTAAAATGAAAGTCACAAACCTTTTTGCCACTAAGCCACTGTCGACTGATTCGCTGGCATCATTTTATATCATCTTACCAACAAACTTTTGTTTACGAGGTAACCCTACACCAAATATATTATTCCTCGGATCCCAAATGAGAGACGTGTCTTATAATACTAAACGAGGTGGAAAACTCCCCGTCGCGTTGCGGCGGACTTTTTTAAATCTTTTGCCGAACCTTTAGAGCCTTTTTCGAACGAATAAGAGCTTTATCCACTTCGTAATCAGTAACCAAGTTCGCCATCTTCCGGTCCCATTTTCGGTTAAATTCATCAATCTCTTTTTGACGTCTGCTTTCGGAATTTCATGTGCTTTAGGTGTTCCAGTACAAAATATAAGCTTTAATATCTTAAATATCAGAACATAAATGCATTAGCATAAAACATATACATATAAGACAGTTGCCACAGAATCTGTGTAAATAAAGGATGACATTGCTTTGTGCGAGGTATCGCTTATAAAACTAAGGTAGTGTTTGATAACAACTTAATGTGTCTTAATTGAAAAATAGGCAAGTTAATTAAGTCATTAAATGGATGTTTGTTTAGTGCTTAAAACTAACATGTGACTTTCTAGAAAAAGCCAAGAAGATGAGGGTTTACAAATTAAGTCATCCCATTTTCCCTAATTTTACATGTTTAACCTCCCACTTTTTAACTTTATTTCAAATAAAAGGGTATAACAGTAATTTTTACTAATTCAGACACTTTATTCAGCACATAAAACAAACAACCATTTATTCATCTACAAACAGACATCATATATCTAGACAGACACTTTAATTTAACAAGACTTAATAAAAAAACTAAACAAACAGGCCCTTTTATATTTTTAAAAAAGCTATAAATTCATAACGTACTTTACACAAAAACTCATTATGCTCTCTCTACTTCACTTATTGTCATTATACATAACCGTTTTCATTTTATTTGTTTATTTTCTGTCCGTTTTTATCCGTTTTCGTAAATCGTCCATTTTTATCCGTTTTCATTTTAATATGTCCGTATAAAAACAGATAAAAACGGATAAAAACCGTTTTGACATGGATAATAAAAACGGTTTTAATCCGTTTTTATCTGTTTTTATCCGGACAGATTAAAATAAAAACGGATAAAAATGGACGATTTACGAAAACGGATAAAAACGGACAGAAAATAACCGAATAAAATGAAAACGGTTATGTATAATGATATCGACTGGAAACAACATTAAGTATAATGACAATAAAAAAAGTTGAGAAAGCACAATGAGTTATTTTGATAAAGTACATTAAGCATTTATAACTTTTTTCCTTTATATTTTTGTGATATAATAGTATGCACATCATAATGTCTAAAACGTAATGGATGTTAACTTCTTTAAAAATTGAATAACGGTTAGACCCAAGATCTTTACTTTTTGGTAAGATTTATCTCCCTTTCCCCTCTTGCTGATCTAGTTCTTCAAATCCAAAATCACATGATAGTCCTCCAAACACCTAAAACTAAAACAACATAACCAAAACTTACAGCTAAATGACAGTTACTACATAAAATTATAGCAACGAAGCGGCCAAAATTTCTGCATAAAACATCAGGTAAAAAAAGGTTATCTGCACCAAAATTCAGCATTCAAAAGGTTTTTAAAAATGACTTCTGCATAAAATACCAGAAACAACCCATGTACAATTCCTTTTCTGAATAATATTTAAGCGACTAAACAACCTTTTAAAAACAAAAATTTGGACAAAATTTCAGAAACCAAACTACCATTTAGAACTCATTTACCCTTTAACAGTAGATTTACTACATAGAATCAATAGACAAACAACATTTTAATACCACTATTTTGCAGAAAGTTTCAGCGGGTAAAACAACTTTTTAAAACCACTATTCGGCATAAACAACTCGAAAACAAACTCGTCCAGTTTTTGAATACGATTTCTCATTTTGTAGTTGCAACGCTTTTAGTTAAAGTGATCGAACATAGGTAATGCAAATACCTTGAGTGACTGAAAGTGCAGGCCTACTATTTTGACGCAAAGTAATGGGAGCAGCAACTGTTTGTGTGTGAGCACCTCAAACGACAACATTGATCCATGTATTAGTACTTGCCCAGTTGAAGATTGCATAAACGTGGTCTGAAATAAGTAGCTGAATCACCTTGAGTGACTGAACATACACCGACTACTATTAGATCAACAATATTAAGAAATGTGGCAAAAACTGCAGATAAATAAAAGGAGAGAATGAGACCTGATGTATCATGCATCAACTTTATTTGAACAACTACCTTAAAATGGGAGGATATCTTCTTGGTGCTGGCGTAGCATTTGTTGATGCTAAAACTATCACATAGCAAGGTATATGGTGTGTCAACTTACGTTTTCCTACCACATACAAAAGTCTTTTCAGTTTCACAACTAATGCAAAAGATCCCTATTTTACATTTCACAATCAAACGATAAAACGTTAAACCGTATAAGTTTGAGTAATCACTATATACTTGTGTGTTAGTATGATGGAACACAGCCGATCTTGAGAAGTATTTAGCAATTTGAAACCAACTGGAAATGCTATACCATAAGGGCGAGATATGCACGACGTCTCCTGAACCCGCCTCAACTTCATTTCCCCCCCTTCTCCTCTGCAATCTGATAAAAAGGAGTGCACCCATATGTGGCTGCTGTAAAAAAAAAAGAAAAAAAAGAGAAAAAGTTAAAATGTAATAAATTATAGAATTTAAAAGATACTACAGATTGCATAAACAATATAATGAACACTTACCGTGCAATACACTTTAAACTTAGTATAGCAGACACTATTAGCCATAAGTATAATGACATTTTGACGCTTCATTGTAAACCACTGCAAAAAAGTCAATAGAAAAGTTTCGTTATTAACCCAAATAGCTATAGAGCAAACATGTTTATGAAATTGATTATAAATGCTTTTGCAGACTTAATATGGGTGTTTGAATTTGTGTTTTGTAAACCCACGCCACTACAACATTGACCGGTTGCCCCAGCGACATTTGGGGACTTTCCCAAGCGACATGTCGCTGGGGAAACCTTTCCCCAGTGACATGTCGCTGGGGAATCGTCGCTGGGGAAGTCTCGTAAGGGATTGTATCCCCAGCGACAATCCCCGGCGATGACGTGGGTCCCACTCAATTTTCAGTCAAAGAAGCAGTGCCACGGTGGCATAATATCCCCAGCTACATGTCGCTGGGAAATCATCGGATTAAGCTAAATGATTAACACGCCTAATTAACACTAACGATAATATTTAATTATCCCCAGCGACATGTCGCTGGGGAAACTTTGGTTATGTGTTGACAAGTCAACGAGTGAGCATACTATCCCCGGCGACATGTCACTGGGGAAACTGCGTTTTCTCGTTGACTTGTCAACGTTTAGTGTGGGTTATCCCCGGCGACGTGTCGCCGGGGAAAGGTCTGCATTTTTTTTTTAAATACAGCCTGCACTGCAGGCGATTTTCAGATTTTTTCCGGAAAAAATCTACCAAATAAACCTGTACCAAAACCTGTATAGACTCACCACAACTTGTACCAAAACACAAATACAATATAACGGATCAACGAAATACAAATAGATCACAAGTTTTACATATACACGACTTAAAAGTCAATATGTGCATTGATAGATAGGGAAACAAGTGTTTAAATGTCGCCAAGATGAACCTAGTAATATATAACACAACTACCTAAAGTACCAATGTAGCATACTAATAATATATAACACAACTACCTAAAGTACCAATGTAGCATACTAATAATATATAACACAACTACCTCTCGTCGTCGTTATCCTCATCACCGCCATTCTCCTCGTCATCACCACACCCGCCACTCCCGCTAGCACCACCTGACTCAAACTCCCTAAACATATCCGCGTATCTGTCGTCGCTTCTGAAGAGACTCATCATAAAGTCTACCTTTCTGTTCACGCTCTTGAGCGACTGGTCGGGGGCGGGGGCGGGCATACTTGGCCTGGATGTGGCCCGTGATGGCAATACCCGACCCACACCGGGAATATGCCCACGAAGCTTACCCCCTCTTGCCAACGCATTGATTTGATCCTCCGTGTACTGACCCGTAGCCTCAAGCCTTTTCATCTCGTCCTATGTAGTGACAAAAACACAAGATAGTAAATATATTAGTCGGGTTGCTACATTATTTCTTGATAATTCATTAAAGTGCGTTTTGAAACAAAACTTACATATATCCGGCGGTCCTCATCGTTAGGGAATACCCCATCAACAGTATGTGTTCGCCAAAAAGTGTCGATGAGTGATGGGTACTCCTGAGTGTCTGAGGCCTGCCTCTGTACATACACACGCATATAAGATGAATAATTTTAAAAACGACAAATCACAGCACACCAAAGTGTATAATCAGATATATATATATGTATATATGCATGTAAAATAATTATAATGTTTATTACCATATCATCTCGAAGGCGAGCCAGCGACCGGGATCCCTGTCGAGATATGACCTTGCTCTTTTGTCGGTTTAGCCGGATCATTCCAAAACTTAATGTACTCATCCCAATCAGCCGCTGTAATCTCCTCGGGACGTGCCCGCCTGATCGCCTCCACATCGTAATTCCCGGTGGTGGGGTCTACCTTCCAATGCTTGGCCTTGAAAGAAGCCTTGTTTGTATTGTAGGCTTTTTGCAAGTGCGAGTTTATGCCTTCGTAGATCTCGGTCCAGCGGGAGGATTCCATGTGCGGCCTGAGGTCAAACAGGGTCTGCAATCATATACAACAAAACGAAAACAGAGTTAGAGATATAATTTATATATTTATTTAAATTTGTTTATTTATTTATATGATATAAATAAATAAGCGAATTTAGATAAATATACACAATTAAATAAATGAACACGATAATGAAATAAACATAAAAGGATAACTGACCCCAATATCTGAAATGATTGCCGCCTTCTTCTCCTTCGGGACCTTCTCCCAAGAAGGGTAGTAAAACGGCACACTCCTAACGACCTCCCCGATGTAGTTAGACCAGTGAGCCGCATGGGGGCCGAGAGGGTTTAGGGTTTGTTTGTCACCCACATCAGAGTTGATCGAGACGGGACCTTTTTCTTCTGCGATTGCCTTCAGCGAAAGGTTCCGGGTCTTGTCGCGGGTATTCAGCCTGCCCGCTCCCCTGCCGCCCAAATTGGGCTTTCGTTTACCTTTGCCTGCAAAATCAAGTTAGTGATAAAGTCATAAAAATTCAAGGCAAGCAAGTTCAATATATGTATCAAATTTATGCTTGTATTACAATAATCCATAAATTCTTACCTTGGTTAATGAAGCCTGCCCAGCAACCGGTGGGTACGCGGTCTGGAGGGGGACAATCCTCACCGCCACCGTCACCGCCGTGGGACCGTGCAACATCTGCTGACGACATCTGTACAAGTACAATTAGCATAAAACATAGAAATTCATGAACAAAATAATATAAGCATGCACACATCCAAATACATACACATCCAAATAAATATACACATTTAAACAATCCACAACAATTTCATTCATTCATTCAAATATATAAGTGTATTTTGCAAGTTACAACTCAAGATCAATCTTCTTCTTCACTAGAATAAACTTTCTCAACACCATCATCATCAACATTGATGAGGGCTTCAACATCAGAATCTGCTAAATCATGAGGAAGGGCGTCTTCAAGACATATTCATAGGAGTAAAGGAGAAACACTGTCGAAATCATCTCAAATAGTAATCCAACTATACGCATTCATATCCTAAATGAGACAAAACATTCAAAAAGCAGTCCCAAACGGGGGACTTTCCGAAATTAATTTCTAATAAATTAATTTCGGACGGGTTTTCTATAGGATGATTAATTTTAGACGGGGATTTTCCAAAATTAATCACTAAAATCCTAAAACATTCCTAAAGGGTTCAAACGGCTCATATCAACAAATAATAACTATAAACTAACAAAATTTAAACAACTAATTATTATAATTATAAACGAGCACATTTCAAGGCAATTCAACTAATAATAACTATAAACTAACAAAATTTAAACAATAAACATTCCCTAGCGACATGTCACCCGGGATACCAAAAGGAGAAAAAAAAATTATTACATACCTCGGCTCGTGCTCCTTCTTGCTCCTCGTCGCCTACTGCCAAAACCAAAAAAAAAAATAACTTAACTTTTCTAATTAACAACAACTTACAACAATAATAATCTGCAAAAATCATATTATAATTAACTAATATAGTTGAATAACATTTAAAATTTGTAAAACAAACCGTGTAACGTGTGGCGGTGGTGATGGTGGATGTGGTGGCGGTGATGGTGGATGCGGTCATGTGATGGTGGATGTGCTCGAATTGCTGCAAAAATCGCCAAAGGAGGATAAGTTTTTTTTTTTCGTTTTCTGCAGTGAAGAAAATGGCCAAAGGATGAGTCAGTATGTTATGGTTACACATTAGACGTTCAACGGATGAGTCGGTATGTTATGGTTACACATTAAACGTTCAACGGATGAGTCGGTATGTTATGGTTACACATTAGACGTTCAACGGATGAGTCGGTATGTTATGGTTACACATTAGACGTTCAACGAATGAGTCAATATGTTATGGTTACAACATCAACAACAACAACTACAAGAACAACTACTACTTTGATCAGCAACAACAACAACAACAACAACAACAACAACAACAACAACAACAACAATAACTACTACTACTACTACTACTACTACATACGAAGATTTTCCATGTCACCTAACAGCTCACGAAGTAATGCATCCGACTGACATGCGTGGTCGTCAGGAATTGTTGCCATTTCAAGTTTGGCCTCCAGCAACCTTACTTTTGTCTCTAGCACATGTTTTTGTGTTTCCAGCAACCTTATCCTAAGATCTTTTTCATGGCAGTTCGAGCACTCTGTTGGTGCAGAGATTGTTCTTAACTACTCGTCAAATACATCCTTCCACATAAAATATCCGCATCCATTATCTTTTCTGGGCTGTTACATAATAAGAAAATTATAAGAGCTTACAACCCAATTATTTGTATATTTACATAAATAAGAAATGTATGATTGTTCACCTTTGACAGAGGACATGAATAATATTGTCGTCCAGATGAATATTCTCTATGTGATGTTCTTAATTTTATATTTCCTGCTCCACAAGAACACATAAAAGGATTAAATTGCTCCATCTCAGGTTTTGAAATTTGTGTGAAGATAAGAGGTTGTGAGGTTGAGTGGTTTTGAGGATAAGATCTATTAGATTTTGGTGGGATAAGATCTCAAGGTTGAGTGGTTTTGAGGATAAGATCTGGTAGATTTTTGTGATATATAAAACAGATCTGTTAGCTTTTTGGTGGGAAGTTTTGGTGCCATGTTTTTTGTGGGAATTCTTGGCGCCATGTTTTTGTTAAAGTCAACGAAGTCAAAGAGAATCCCCGGCGACATGTCGCTGGGGAAACTATTGTTCACGTCACGTTAAGAGAGATTAACACTAATTACGAATTTTTAAATAAACAAATGAATCCCCGGCGACATGTCGCTGGGGAAACTATTGTCCATGTCACGTTAAGAGAGATTAACACTAATTACGAATTTTTAAATAAACAAATGAATCCCCGGCGACATGTCTCTGGGGAAAAGTAAGCGGGAAAAATTCCCGCCACGTTTGACAATGAAATATTCGGTCAAAATATAACCGTTGAATCCCCGGCAACATGTCGCCGAGGAAAAGTAAGCGATAATTTAGCTGACTTTTCTACGAGACTTCGTGCCACGTAGGATATATTTTTGTCGTTTAGTGCGGATTCCCCAGCGACAATTGTCGCCGGGGAAAACGACGATGGGGAAACTGGTAAATGTGGTAGTGCGCCTGTAATAAACATTTGACCCGAAGCTGCATTTGACCCGAAGCTTGCATTTGACCCGAAGCTGCGGCAATCATCGTCTGTAAATAAAGTGAAATTCCAGCTTTTTTAAGCCTATAACATCTGTGTCTAACATTTCATGACGCGTCAAAATGCAATAAAGTGAAATTTGTGACTACCCCAAATAGCTATAGAGCAATTTCACTCTTTTAAGCCTATAACAACTGTGACTACCCCAAAATGCATCGGATTATATGTGTGTTAAAATTGATGCACACCTACATTAAAAAACATCCTATATGTGTGTCAAAATGGCACTACCTATAACTCGCAATGAAATGTTAGAGACACATGTAAGTTAAAATTGATGCACACCTACATTAAAAATAAAAAAAGGATTGTATCTGTATATCCTTTGGTTTCAAATTGAATACACACCTAACATTCAAGATAACCTTTAATTTAGCATATCCACATTCCCCAACATTTGAGGGTCATTTCATTACAAGTTCTTATATATACAGTTAAGTGCGCTAAGAAGACAAACCTTTGGTGCATCAATTTTAACTTCTGTGTGAACACCACCTTTAACTTGTTCTATAGCTTGTGCATCTGCTTACGAAACCTGTTCCGAACTTCCGCATCTACACGACCTACAATTCTACAAACCAAATTTCGTAATTAGTTTCGCTACTAAAGAATGCAAAATATTAAATAGACAAATAATAACTCACAACTTACCCTTCACACATAGACTAAGAATGTTACGATTAGTTAATAGAATTCTCAGATGCTTACGAACTACTATTCCTGTGTCGCGCCTTCCGTACGCGAAGTGAGTGTGGGTGAGAATTCGCTGCAGCTGGCAGTTGGTGGGACGTAGCACTGGCTGGAATACATAAACATCAACATAATAACGATGCCAAATATACCATCCTTTATTTTATTTTATTTTTTCCAAAACCATTACGATACTTAAATTCAACGACAATCACATTTTCACATTAACTATTAAGAATAGCAAATAACGCTATTCCATAAAAGCAACAAAACATTAATACAATTGTTAGGCTATTACTATTTTAGATGAGAGCCAGTTGGCAAGTTTGTGCTAGCGGATGTATACATATAAGGTAATCGAAACAGCCCTAAGTAATATTATTGCATTAAATATGTAAAATTCAACTTGAAAATAAATACATGCATCCGTAAAAATTGAAATCTTGTATGAAAGTCCAAACTTTGTGGTGGTGATCAGTATTCGACTAAGAAAAAGCAATCCCAGTACATCAGTAGTAGGATTAGTTTTTCTTGGCCGAATACTGCTCTCTACATTTATTTTCCCAAAGATAGCCTAAAACCAAAAAAACGAAAAATTGCATGTTAAAATTCCTGAAAAAAGAAAATATAGAGTCAATTACCACTTAAACTGAAAAAAAAAACATATAGCTAAACTGGTAATAAGGTTTTTTTTTTCTTTTTTTTTAAAAAAAGAAGCTACTTTGTTACGCAGTTGCTTACCCAAATTCATTGGTTCAATTTGGTTATCCATTGAATTAACGTGACTTACACATACCTTCATATATACTACGTAAAAAGCTAATTCATTGGTTCAATTTGGTTCAGAATGGTTAACTACACTAACAAATATGAGCTGAGATTAAGAAAACAAAAGTAATAGGTAAAAACCTCATCTTGATGTTTGCGAACAAACAACCTATCGAAAACCCTTTGCCTTTTCATATGAAAATCTCCATATGACACTATCCTCCTTGTAGACCTCATAAACGGCATCCGCATCACACCCATCTACAAAGTAAGAAAATTAAAAACCCACATCACAAATCACAGTTTACAAAAAAAAAAAAATAATAATAATAATAATTAAAAAAAAAAAAAAAAAAAAAATCCTGAATTTCTGTAAAAAAGAAAAAAAAAATATCTATCACACATCAAGTAAACAGGTCATCATGACACACCGAAGTCTAAGCTGCTCAATTACCTAAAGATCTCACAGGCTGTGTACTCAAGATGGTGACGATCTGAGTGTCGGCAAAGAGAGGCGGTGAAACTTATCCGGAACTTTTTAGAAACCGAATACGGGTATAACAATATAAGATCCAAAAACGGGCCACGTTCAAGGTCTCAAAGGCCCAACACACAATGCCTGCCCACCTCAAAAAGGCCCAAACTGCCCAACCGACCAGGAGATATAATACGTTTAGAAAAGGCACCGACCATTCCTTAGGAAACCATTTTAAAACCTCACCAACAGTAAGGATTAATATGTATGTATATTAATAGTTTGCTCATTTGTCAACTTTGTAAAATTTTGACTTCACTTAAAGGTTTCCAAACTTGATTATATAAAGGCCTCGTTCAACATAATTATATGTCACACACTAAAAATGGGGTTAAAGAGCAAAGTTTTGATCGTTTGAGGTACTGGGTACATAGGAAAAAGACTCGTAAAGGCGAGTTTTGGGCATGGTCATGAGACATACGTTCTCCAACGACGAGAAATTGGTGTCGACATTGAAAAGGTCCAGCTGCTACTTTCCTTCAAGAAGCAAGGAGCTAGACTTGTTATTGGTTCGTTTGACGATCATCCCAGCCTTGTTGAGGCTGTGAAGCAAGTTGACGTTGTGATATGTGCAATTTCTGGTTCTCATATATCCGTAGCCATCAAATTCTACTTCAACTTAAACTTGTTAATGCCATTAAAGAAGCTGGAAACGTTAAGGTATATATATATATATATATATATATATATATATATATATATATATGTATATATATATATATATATATATATATATAGTGTTGTATTCTATACAGTACCAATCTTATATACAGTACCATTATTGACCAATCAGAATTTAGTAAATTAATTTCCATTTATTTAATTCATAATAGCATCCAAGGTTATATATCGTATTTTACATTTACAAATTCAAAATTTACCAGATACATGTTAAGTAGTTATCCTTTAAAATTGGAGAGGTTTTTATTCAATATCAGATTCAAACAATTTCCCAGATACATATCTGATTCCAATTAGGATCAATATGTTTTCATCAAAGATTGACACAAAATTATTACGTATCCATCATGATCACAATTTTTTTACTTATAAATATTCATCAATCCCACAATACAATCACATAAAACCCTAATTCGACATATAATATCTGGAAAAAAATGGTTGAGATCTCCGAACAAGGTATGCCACATATAGGAGAGGCTTCATCGTCCAAGGATTTGCAAGAAGTGAATGATGAATCACGTTTGGAAACTGATCATCAAGAACAGTAAGGTATTTATTTTAACTGTTTTTTATCCATTAGAAGTTTATTTATAAATGTAATATAACATGTTAATTACAGCTTATGAATGTTTTTTAAAACCTCATGTGTATATGGTTTTTGGTCGATTGTTTAGTAATTTATAAATGGATTTTTTTTATAAAGCCTTGTATACATGTTTGGTATATGCGTATTATGAAGCCTTGCATTCATGTTCCAATAAAATTTTATTTATAAATTTGATATAACATGTTAATTACAGCTTATGAATGTTTTTTAAAACCTTCTGTGGTTGATGATTTAGTAATTTATAAATGGCTTATATGTTTTATAAAGTCTTGCATACATGTTATGTATATGAGTCACTATATATGTTTTATCTTGCCTTGTATACATGTTCATATGTTATGGGTAAACTCTTGTAAAAGCCTTGCATACATGTTCTCTATATGTCAAACTCTTGTTGAAGCATAATGACATCTTTGTATTTAATATGTTATGTTTGTCTATTGATCTTAGCACAATATAGGTTTAGTATAAAACCCTTGTTCATTGATTTATTCTTAGCAAAACTCACATATGGTTTATGTTTAAAATAAAACATTCTGCCATAGAATATTTTTCTGCCCTAGTGGTGGAATAAGATATATTGATATTAGTGTTAACCATTCTGCTAATTTTCGGAAAAGGCAGAAGTTGCATTTTCCTTAATAGCGTTGTTGGCCTCCTCGCTTAAATGCTTTATAGGACTGGAACAAGATCAATAGTGATGTTCCTTGAAGCGTATTCTCACTAGTGATGGTGTTTCCTGTATGAGAATAAAAATATATGTCAAAAAGATGTAGTATGAGCTTATGAACTCAATATCGTGTTTATGCTTTCTAAATGATTATCTTTCCCAAGGCCCGACCTTGCTATGGTTTTAAGTGATATCTGGGGGCGGGCCCCCTTGTAAGAGTGTAATTAGGTTCCCATTCATAGGGGTGGTCTGGCTCCCACGTGGGGGGGGGGGACCTGGTGGGTAGCAAGCATATGTTACGCCATCAAAATATTACTACATCCTCATAAAATCTATCCTAACTGACACGTGGTAATTTTTTTATTGACGTGCAGAACATGACTTACTTTTTTGCTCAGTGTGCTCTAGGAGGATTTTAAGTAGGAAGCCTCCCCCTCCCCCCCCCACAACACCCCCAGCGGGGCTTCCCTCTTATCCCTTTCCTTGACTTGCCCCTCCTTCCACCCGTAGAGAGAGAGCCGGAGTTAGACCTTTGTATGATGGATTGATTGATAGTAGGATTAGCGATGGCCCAGGACGAGGCGGTACTTGTGGCATTTCGACTTTGGGCGCATTTTATTTGGCAGTTTAGGTGGATATGACATTACTAAAAAATGAATCTAACTATAAGTATTATCCTTTCCTGGATTAATATATTTATGTGACACATTTCCTGAATGAATATTGTTCTGGAATTATCATTTCTTCTTTAAGCACATGAACCTACATATTTTTCGTGGCAGGGCGAACCAATTTTCCATTTATTTGGATTTCTCATGTGTATTGGAGCTACTGCTGCAAGAGCACTATAGTCAGTGCTTCAAGGAATTTTGTTATCGTCAGAAGGGTATTTCCTTTTCCTCCTCTCCCACCGTATAACCACTTTCTTTACTTTCGTTGGTGGCTTCATGTTAACTTATATTTTTCTTGCAGAGAATATAATCAACCGTAACTATTCTATTATAATTATAGGGAAAACTGAATTCCATGAACCTTTTGTTGTATATGGCTCCGGTAGCTGTTCTGATATTACTTCCTGCAACATTGATCATGGAAGAAAATGTGGTTGGCATCACCATAGTTGTTGCTAAAAAATATGTCAACATCGTTTCGTATCTGCTCTTCAATTCTGCTATGGCATATTGTGTAAACTTGATGAATTTCTTGGTTACCAAGCACACAAGTGCGTTGATTGTTTAGTAATTTATAAATGGTTTATATGTTTTATAAAGTCTTGCATACATGTTATGTATATGAGTCACTACATATTTTTTATATTGCCTTGCATACATGTTCATATGTTATGGGTAAACTCTTGTTGAAGCCTTGCATACATGTTCTCTATATGTCAAATGTTCTCTATATGTCAATTGATCTTAGCACAATATAGGTTTAGTATAAAACCCTTGTTCATTGTTAGAAACAAAGACCTTGATCGATCTTCTGAGCACTCGTGGATCGTTAGTTATACTTATGTAATCACAAGTACACTAAAAGAAAATCTCTATAACATGTATTCTTTAGCGGAATATAAATACATGCAATAATAACTAAGAACACTTTGATCCTCTATGGATCTATATTAACTGAACCTATGTGTTTTCACACTTAAAAGCCTTATCAATTACAAAACAATAACGTTCCTTTTATAGACAAGGAACTCTACACTATTTCTAGAAAGTCGACTAAGCATGCAAGCATGCATCTAGACATTTGTTTCAACCCATACATATTATGGGTAAACACTAAACAATATTGAGCAGTACAATAATACCCATGCTAACCTCGGGCAGTTCAAGAATAAAGATGGGTTAGCATATAGAAATAATACAGCGCATGCAACTCCTACATGGATTCACACTGTCAGCAGAATCACAGAGTCTGCTACACTACTTCAGCAGAACCATTACTTCAGCAGAATCTGTTAGTAAGAACTTTAGCAGATTCAGCAGTTTTACGTAATTCCCAACAATCCTCCCCTAAACTGGAATTTGACTAGGTTAAGTTCCAGTTTCCTTGATAGATATTTTAATGCTTTTCCAGTTTCACCCAATCATATGTCTTTAATACTTCAGAACTAGAGGATTGTTCCAACAAATGACAAAATTTCCGACCAAGATCCTCCTCAACATTCTTTAACACTTCAGAACCAGAGGGTTGACTTGGGGAAGTTCCAGTTTCCTATGAGTACTTATACTTCAGAATTCAAACATCAGCAAAGAATTAGAAGAAGAACATCTCTAAGATGACAAAGCTTTGAAACATCAGATCTTTGCAACAACAAATGACAACATGTACATCAAAACATATTCGTTTCATACTATTCTCATCACATCCAGGTGTGTAAACTCCTGTGAGAGGTGAATCATTGAAAATAATGGATTTGATGTCTCTTTACCAATAGTCATCACTACTGGAGTAGCCATATGTTTAAGTTCGAAAACTATTGTACACTGATAACCATCTGATTTATTGGCAAACCAGCAACCACATAGACGGATTTGATATGTCTTTACCTGTAGTCGTTTGCTCAGGACTAGTCAATTCTTAGAATTGGTGAATTGATAACCAAATATGGTATTCAGTTGCCTTTACCACAAGCCATATACATGTGGGCTAGCCAATTCTTGGATTCCAAAAAGGAATAGACCATGGTGAATTGATGACCATACAACCCTCAGCAATTAAGCATGGGTGGTTGCAGACCCTATGATTTTGAGAAAATCATTACAGCTATCAACAGATTTGATGTGTCTATACCAAAGTTGTACCCTTTGGACTAGCCAACTCTTTGATATACACAAGGTATATCTGGTGAGTTAATAACCATCAACTATATACAACAAACCTGCAAGAGAAAGTTAGTTTTTTTTTTTTTTTTTTTTTTTTTTTTTTTTTTTTTTTTTTTTTTTAAACTAAAACTAACAAGCAAAACAAAGGATATTATCATTACCAATAATACACATAATGCAAGAGACCATGAAAGTTACCACTTTGAAGATGAAGAAGCAGCTTGTTCCTGCAGAAAGTTGAGTCTTGATCAATCCAACTAGTTGTTCAGCATAGAATCTTTCATTTCCTACTGGGTCTGGAGGTATTTCCAACTTCTGTCTAAGCATTCCTTCCATAAGCTTCTTAGATAGTGGATAAATTCTTTCAGCAAACATACAGACAGTGATACCTCCTTTAGTTTCCACCACATGCACACGAGGCAGAGGATAGAATCTCCAAGATTCGACCTGCCACAAATGAGAGTTCTTCCAGATAAAATATCCTTTACCTTCTGGAGTTTGAGAATCAAACATAACATGAAGATCTCCCAATAAGAATAGCCCATGACCCTTTGGTGCATGATTGTGGTAGTGCTTGGTGACAAGAGTGTTCAGAGTAATTAAATCTGCCCTGTCTACCAAATGGAGTATTTCCTTCAAAAATTTGAACTGCATGTAAGATTTATCCAATCTATGAATGATATTAAGCTCATCATCTTTCAAAGTCCAATTTATCAGCTTATTTGGATATCCTTCAGGAAAATCAGCAGCAGGCCCCTCTTTAATAAAGGTTGACTCAGCATCCTTTAGGTTCAAATTATTCTTAGATGCATGAGCCCTTGCTTTCTTCACATATCTCCTTAGAGATGTGTGTCTTCTTTTGGCCATTCTCTTCATTCTCCTACCAGGTGCGTAGATTTCCAAAGATGGAACATCTTTAGTTTCTTCATTAACATCTGTAGTAGGACTTGAAGAAGTAGATGTGGATTTAGGTGAGACACCATCACGAAGGGCATTCATTCTGTCAAGCACCTTTCTTGCCTTTTTAGCTTTGACAGTTGTGGTTTTAGCTTCTTTAATCGAACCACCTCCTTCTGTATCAGTAGATCCCACAGATGGAGCAGAAGCTTGTATATTAGGTGCTTCAGAGGAAATGGCGGATGGTTCAGCAGATGAGACCTTGTTAGTTGAGCTAGTGACCTCTGTAGTAGCTTCAGGAGATACAACAGAAGGTTCAGCAGAAGTAACCCGGTCATCTTCCCTAACCAAAGTATCTTCTGTTGCATCAGCAGATGCCACATTTGGGTTAGATGAGGGCATAACTAGTGCATCAGGGGAAACGATTGATGGTGCAGCAAAAGGGACCTTGTCAGATGAAGGAGTGGCTTCAGAAGTTGCTTTAGAAGAAACCATTTGAGAGATAGTCTTTGGTGGAATATCATCAAAATTATCCACTATCTCAACAAACTTGGGTCTTTTGGCCTTTGGTGCAACTTCATTCCCAGCAATCCTTTTCAAGCTGGAAGAAGGTGTTGGAGCAGAAGAAGAAGTCTTCATAATCAGATTGTACATGTGAAACAATTTTGAATCAGGTAAGGCTACGACTTGCTTCATTGTCAAACCACGGTTAAGCAGAGAAGAACTCTGATTTTTCACCGCAATCCTCATCTCTGTTTTCTTCTGAGCTTCAGTAAGAGGTCTCTCTCTCTCTGCCTTATTCTTTTCAGCACTAAGGGCTTTCCTTTTCGCAGCTGCTTCTTGCTTCTTTTGTTCTCCAAGCGCCACCATTTGAGCCACAAAATTTTCACTATCAAAGTCCGACCCTAAGATACTTTGAGCAAGTGAAGGGTTTGAAGCGGCTTGCTGAGTAAGAACATCCCATTGTGCAGCAGGCATCTGAGTAGCTAAATCATCCAATTCTCTTCGTCTCTCAGGAGGCAAATCAGAAGTAGATTGATCTTCAATCTGTTTAGCCACTTCTTCACTTTTCTTCAACTCAGCAAATTCAGCAAATCTGCTTTCTTGTCCTTGCCTTTCTTGTTCAAATACCAGATCTGGACCAAGCTCATCTTCACTCATTACACCTTTCTCTTTATTAGAAGACTCATGAACAACATCAGCAGGAGGAGTATCACCAATTGGAACTTCAGAAGAAACATTTTGATAGAGATCTTCAGTAGGGGTGGACAAGACATCAACTGCTGGTTCCAAATTAAAGCTTCTTTCAGTATGGAATTCTTCAGGATGATCTGCTGAAGGTGAAGGACCTGTTGGTTCTTGTATAATTGAAGTTTGATCATGTTCAGATGCAATGTCCTCCATTTGAACATCAGCAGATTCAACATCGTCAAAACTTGGTTTCTTGGAGACTTCAGCAGATCCCTTATTCAAATAGGATCGTCTCCTCTTCCTAGTGAACTGAATTGGTGCCTTATCTTTTGATGATTCAGCATCAACTGAAGAAGGAACAACTATCTCCTGAGCCACATCAGCTAAGATGTTTAGAGAAGCAAGTCGAGAGTCCTCTTCCTCCTCATCAGAAGAAATGACTAACTTCCTTTTGCTACTCTTTTCAAGTCGATCCTTTAGGTCCTTAACTTTATTCTGCAATACCTCAATCTTATCACCAAGAGTAGACTTGGTCTCTGCAAGCTCCTTTTTTAGACCAGTCACCTCAACTGCATACCTGTTAACAAGAGCATAGACAGATGTAAGAGTAATAGGGTCCTCAGCTCCACCAGCAGATTGCTCTATGGTAATGGGAGTTTCATTAGACCTTTCAATGGAAACATGGTTATGCTCAAAATGAGGAGGTACTTCATCAAAAGGTTCCCTTTGAGGACTAGGTGTGGACATTCTGTTCAGGTCAGACTCAAACTCATCAAGAGGATCTTGTGTTGGTGGTGGACTAGGACAAGGTGCAAGTGTTGGTGTTGGTGTTGGTGGAGGCTGGTCTGGAGCAACATGAGTTGCTTCAGCAGTTGATGAGTGTCCCTCATCAATGTTAATTGATGGATTACCATCAGCAGCAACATTTGAAGAAGGTGGGTCATCAGCAACATTCTCCTCATCAGCAGCTTCATTGCCTTGAGGCAACATGGCTGCAAGCAAGGGATGATGTGCCCCCTCATAATGAGTTCTCATAGAAGCAAACAATTTAGCCGATAATGAAACTACGGGATAAAAGGATTGGTCTTGGGTATTAATGTCTAATATTATTTGCAAGAACCTAGGGTACATTAAAAATTTATGCTTTTTCCTATGAATATTTTCAACCATATTATCAAAAATAAACTTGGAAAAATTATAAGTTAACCCTTGAGAAAGACAAACAATACCACAACCCAATTGGGTAGAGAATTGATCCCATGCTCCTTATTTGTTGCTTATACATTGAAGCAAAGTGTGAACCAAGAACTTCCACATCGGACAAAAATGAGTTTTCAACCACATGTCTGTCCTTGTACCTCGATAACCAACAGCTCTTAGCCCTTCAAGTATATCCACCTGATTGGAGTGATAAACCCCATTTTCATCATTCAAGCGAAGCTTCCTCCTTATCAGCTCCTCTGTTACTACATGCTCTGTTCCGTCAATCGTAGTAACAATCTCTGTTTCACTTTGTTTTGAAGCAGATGCCCAAAACTGAGTGACCAACGATTCATATATTGCATTTGGAGAATGTGTTAGAGCATAATGAATCTTGGACCTTTTCAAGAATTCCACCATGGGTTCATACAACTCGTCACCCTTAGCTTTTCCCAGAAAAGCGACTTTGTTGTGATCCTTCTTGAATAGAAGCGCCATTTGATGAATTGGAGTTTTAGGGTTATGTTTCTTGTAACTGTGAGTGTTTTGGATGCACGAGAAGAGGGAATGGTTTATTTTGAAGTGGAAAAATGAGAGTGATGGTTTGGTAGAGGTTTGTACAAAAATAGTCAAAAGTATTGGCACTTTTGTTTGACTATTGCTTACGTGTATATCTACTCTGACCACAGGTAATGTAACCCTTCAGCAGAAACTCATAGTCAATCTGCTGAAGTAATACACTTCAGCAGAAACCATACCCAAGATAAGGATATCTTCGGTAAGAATCTAGAGTTACTGTGTCAACTAACTCGCATTAATTTACATTAAACCTCGAACCCGTCTATATAATCATCCCAATGCATACTTCTCTCACATAATTTTACCCCAAATTACCATCACAAACCCTAGTTTCATCACAAACCCAATCAACCAAAATTAACCATGAATACTACACCAGAGGTTGTTAATCCAACCTCTTCTCCATCATCATCATCATCCAGTGATTTCCTCCAGTTTTGGTCATGTCCACCTGACCCTCATCCTTTGACATCCCCATTTCTCCCTTCTTCTGAAGATGATAATGTAGTGGATCCAAGTGAGTCTTCTGATGACTCAGAGGAACCCACTACTGAGACGCCTTCTTACTCCCAACCTCCAGCACCTCAACCTCAACAAAGGCCTCGTGCCGAAAAGGAGGTGGTGCTTGCTCTACCTGCGCCATGTTTTGGTGCATCATCACACATCGTATAGATGAAGAGCTTAAGGAAGGTGGATGGATTGCTTTTTGGTGAAACCAAGTAGATAAAGCACAAAGGACATGCGTGGTCATCTTCATCATCATCGTTTTCATCAGTCCATCCTTCCCATTTTGATCCTTAGCATCTTCGTCGTACCGGTCATGCATATCCAGCCATCGAGATAGAAGAAATGGGTGGTTATGCAAGTTATCACAAACGCATATCCATCAGCTGGAATGGAAGAAATGAGCGATCATGCATATCCAACAGCTGTTGGAATAGATGATATAAGCTAGAGTAGGTTTAGTAGATCATGTATAGATGTGAAGTTGTAGTTGCATTTGAAGTTGATTGTAAGTTGTAAGCTGTAACTTGAATGAATGAATGAACAATTTTAACTTCAGAACTTGTCTTCAGTATTTTATCTTCAGTGGAATCAAATTGTTTGCTTCAGTACTTTGATTTTAGTAGAAACAAGCTTTTTAAGCTTACTTGACCATTTACCAATGAACCACACTTGATGAACTTGAACTAAACAGGGCATACTGCAAAACAAACTCAGTGAAACATACAAACCAAACAAAAAACAAACAAACTAAATTAACATTAGCAGGTTAGTGTTAGCAACAAAAATTTATACACAATAATATACAAAGTTTGCACAAATCCTCCCCTGAGGCATATGCCTCCCCTGAGGCCTATGCCTCCCCTTAAACTTTGCAGTTAAGGGTTTAGCATCCCAATATGGACCACAAGGTGTTGAAACCTTGTTCCATCAAAAGCTTTTGTTAACAGATCTGCCACATTATCATCAGAATGAATTTTAGCCACTTTTATCAAATGTTTTTCATATGCATCTCATATAAAGTGGTGCCTGATTTCAATATGTTTTGTTCGACTGTGAAAAACTGGATTTTTGACAATGCATATGGTACTTTGATTAACAATAAAAATTGTTGTGTTCATGAAGTTATACCCATAATCCAACAATTGATTTTGAATCCAAAGGACCTGTCCACAACAATTTGCTGCAGCAACATACTTTGCTTCAGTAGTTGAGGTAGCTACAATAGTTTGTTTCTTGCACTGCCAAGAAATAAATCTCTTTCCAAGGAATTGACAACCTCCAGTTGTGGATCTCCTATCCAGATTAGCACTAGCATAATCACTGTCACTATATGCTTCCAACTTAAAAGGAGACTCTTTTGGGTACCAAAGGCCTAAATGAGGTTGACCTTTGAGGTACTTAAAGATCTTCTTGACTGCATTGAGATGGGAAGCAAGTGGAGTGACTTGATGTCGAGAGCAAACACTCACAGCAAATGTAATATCAGGTCTTGAAGTTGTTAGATACATCAATGAACCAATCATAGACCTGTATAAATGAACATTCACAGGTAGATCTGGTTCATTGTTGGTCTTGGTCTTTGTCTTTGGAGCTTCATAAGGTGTTGTGGCAGTTCTGACACCTTCCATACCAAATTTCTTCAAAATGTCCCTCACATATTTGTCCTGACTAATAAAAATACCATCAGGTTTCTGTTGAACTTGTAGACCCAAAAAGAAAGTAAGCTCCCCCATAGCACTCATCTGAAACTCTCCCTTCATTAGCTCCTCAAACTCCCTGCACCAAGCTTCTTTAGTGGATCCAAAAATAATGTCATCCACATACACTTGCACAAGAATGATGTCTGAGTAGTTCTTCTTCAGGAAAAGTGTTTTGTCAATGGCACCTCTTCTATAGCCATGCTTCAGCAGAAATGATGAAAGCCTAGCATACCATGCTCTTGGTGCCTGATGTAGACCATAGAGAGCTTTAACCACCTTGTAAACATGATTAGGATGATCTGGGTCTTCAAATCCTTTGGGTTGAGTGACATAAACTTCCTCTTCTATTTCACCATATAGAAAAGCACCTTTAACATCCATGTGATACACCCTGAAACCCATGTAAGATGCATAGGCCAAGAAAATTCGAATGGCCTCAACTCTAGCAACAGGTGCAAACACTTCATCATAATCAATTCCTTCCTCTTGCCTGTAACCTTGAGCTACTAATATTTCTTTGTTTTTAATCACAACCCCCCGAGCATCTCTCTTATTCTTCAAGATCCATTTTGTCCCAATGGCATACTTGCCATCTGGTAGTGGTACCAAGATCCAAACTTGCTGGTTGTGAAATTGTTGCATCTCTTCTTGCATTGCTTCAATCCAACTTGAGTCTTCAAGAGCTTGAGTAACACTTGTTGGTTCAACTTGAGAAAGAAAACAAGCAAACAGACAATGCTTGAAGTCTGTGTGATTGTCTCTTTGTTGGTTTGAGACATAAGAGAGAAAAGCCACCTGTCCAAATTTAGGACTAGGTATAGCCCTTCGAGTTCTAACAGGTTCTAGAAGATCACCAATAATATTGGATTGGGGTTGAGTAATGTTGATTCTCTTAGTAGCAGTGGGGTTGACTTCAATGGATGGTTCAAGATTAGACACAGTTGGTTCAAATGTTGTATCATATGAAGGTGAGGTGAAAATGCCAGATTTGGGTTGATGATTTCCAAGATCTGAGGGCCTTGGAAAACGTGTATATGATTCTCCAAAGTCTGTAGACACTTTGGAAGGAACAGGAGTAGACACATCTGAGCCTTCAACAGATTTGGTGATGAGGGGAGAAACATGATCAAGTTCAGCAGAAATATGGTTTCCACTGACGGCTTCACTTGCACTCTCCTCATTCACCTTCTCAGCTTCAAGCTTAGCTGCAAACTCTTGAGTCTGTAGCCTAGCAAGGTCCTCAGCATAATGTGACTCATCTTCACTCTCATCAGCAATATCTTTGGAGGCGGTACCTACAACATGGTTAGGGGAGAAAGAAGGCACAATAATAGGTTGTTCATCATCTTCGAACTCACTATCAGGGTCTGCTTCCAAGGTACCTGCATTGTTAGTGGGAGACTCTTGAGAACCTGCACTTTGGTTAGCCATATGTCTAGTATAACCCAAATGATCAGTTAAGTAGTCAAGGTCAAAAGACCACACATGACCCTGTCCTTGAACATTAGGCTTGTCTTATAGGAATCTCAGGTTCAAAGTCTCTTCTATCCTCTTAGCAGATAGATTGTACACCCTGTACGCCTTACTATGGGCTGAATAGCCCACAATATAACCATCATCAGCCTTTTCATCAAATTTGCCCAATGGATCACTTGTATTTAGAATGGTTACTTGACAACCAAAAGGTTTGAGGTAGTGAATAGCAGGAACCTTCCCAAAGAGAAGTTCATATGGTGTTTTGAGGTGAGGTCTAGTAATGGAGACCCTGTTTAGCACATAGCAAGCTGTGCCAACAGCTTCAGTCCAGAACATAGTGGGTAATTTAGAGTCTGCAAGCATTGATCTTGCAGCCTCTATAAGGGTCCTATTCTTTCGTTCAGCAACACCATTTTGTTGTGGGGTTCTAGAAGTGCTATAGTCCCTTTTTATCCCTTTAGACCTACAGAGTTCTATAAGAATAACATTCTTGAACTCTGTCCAATTATCACACCGAATTCCCTTAACCTTTTTGCTTAACTAGTTTTCAACAAGGGTAATGAAGTCTGTTAGCACTTGAGATGTTTCATCTTTAGTCCGCAGAAAGAATACCCAACAAAATTTGCTAAAGCCATCAGTGATAACCAGACAAAAATACTTGTGATCAATGCTTCTGACTTGAGTTAGACCAAAGAGATCCATGTGCAGCAACTGAAGAGGTTCAGAAATGATGCTCACAGCAGTGACAGTTTTGTATGAGGCTCTGTGTTGCTTTCCTTTGTTGCAGGCAACACAATTATGATCATTGGTGAAAACTTTGGGAGGAAGACCTTCAACAAGACCCAGTTTAGAGAGCTTGTTTATAGTCTTGAAGTTCACATGAGCCATCCTCCTATGCCATTTAGTAGACTCATCCAAGGATGCTTTAGCCACCAAACAAGTAAGGTCACCTTCTGGTTGAACTTCATTGAGGTTGAATGTGTATAGATTGTGATTTCGAGGAACTTTCAGCAGAATTGAAGTATCTTCTGGGAGTTTGAAGTCTTTATATAGCACAAGACATTCATTCTCAGAGAAAAATACTTTGTTCTTGGTGTCACAAATTTGTGAGACGGAGAATAAGTTGAAGTGCTGCAGTTCCCTTACATAGTACACATTCTCAAAGTCCAGATGAGGTGTTTTGATGGTGCCTTTCCCAGTGATTCGACCATCACTTCCACCAAAGGTCACATTGCCTCCTCCTTCTATGGGTATGAAATTATGCATCATATCTCTGTTTCCTGACATGCTTCTTGAACAACCACTATCAACAATTCCAATATTCTTATGCTTAAGGGGATGATCCTATAAAGAATTACAAAAATATGTACAAACAGTTAGTATACTATGGAGGCTCAAGTCATTGCTGACTTGAACCTGCCTTGTGGATCATAGGATTTAGGCAAAGCAGATGAAGAAGATCCACCATTGTTCTTGGATTTCCATTGAAATTTAGGTCCCTTTTTATTCCAAGAACAACCTGCTGAGGGCTTGACAGCAGTGTCCCAAAATCCTTTCCCATCATACATTGAGGCAACATATTCAGGCCAATAACCATGTGTAAAGTATGAACTAGTTGGTTGCACATATGGTCTAGCAACTGATCTTCTCCAAGAAAAAGGAGAACTAATATGAGTTGCTTGAGGAACATAAGGTGGTATAGCATTAACATTGGTCCACAATGGTCTAGGTTTCTTCTGAGTAGCACATACACCCAAGGATGCTTTAGCCACCAAACAAGTAAGGTCACCTTCTGGTTGAACTTCATTGAGGTTGAATGTGTATAGATTGTGATTTTGAGGAACTTTAAGTAGAATTGAAGTATCTTCTGGGAGTTTGAAGTCTTTAGATAGCACAAGACATTCATTCTCAGAGAAAAATACTTTGTTCTTGGTGTCACAAATTTGTGAGACTGAGAATAAGTTGAAGTGCTGCAGTTCCCTTACATAGTACACATTCTCAAAGTCCAGATGAGGTGTTTTGATGGTGCCTTTCCCAGTGATTCGACCATCACTTCCACCAAAGGTCACATTGCCTCCTCCTTCTATGGGTATGAAATTATGCATCATATCTCTGTTTCCTGACATGCTTCTTGAACAACCACTATCAACAATTCCAATATTCTTATGCTTAAGGGGATGATCCTATAAAGAATGACAAAAATATGTACAAACAGTTAGTATACTATGGAGGCTCAAGTCATTGCTGACTTGAACCTGCCTTGTGGATCATAGGATTTAGGCAAAGCAGATGAAGAAGATCCACCATTGTTCTTGGATTTCCATTGAAATTTAGGTCCCTTTTTATTCCAAGAACAACCTGCTGAGGGCTTGACAGCAGTGTCCCAAAATCCTTTCCCATCATACATTGAGGCAACATATTCAGGCCAATAACCATGTGTAAAGTATGAACTAGTTGGTTGCACATATGGTCTAGCAACTGATCTTCTCTAAGAAAAAGGAGAACTAATATGAGTTGCTTGAGGAACATAAGGTGGTATAGCATTAACATTGGTCCACAATGGTCTAGGTTTCTTCTGAGTAGCACATACACCCAATCTTTGCTCATAAAAATCGCAATCCTTAATTAAATGAAATTTACTTCCACATACAAAACATGTCTTCCTCTTAGAAGATTTAGACAAATTAGAAGATGTTCTATTACATGCAGAAGTACTTGAACCAGAAACATCAAAGGAATTGTTTTTGACAATATTATTATGCAAAGATTGAAAAGACAAGTCTTCAGAGGAAACTGTCTTGGAAGTTGATTCCTTAGCAGCTACTCTAGAAGGCTTGTTGATAGACTTGGTTGCAGGCTTGGGTGTAGGCTCAGGTGAGGGCTTGGGAAGGTCTGACTTATCACTTGAATCACAACTGTCATAAGAAGTAGACCCTTGATCCAATGAATTGTCACTGTCAGAGCAAGAGACAAAGTCATTAGATGAAGCATCGGGGTCTGGCAAGTCTTTTGACTTTTTGCCATACAGATGGTGTGATCCATCAAAGTCAACAGTAATGGACAAGTCAATGGGCATGAATTCACCTCTAATAGGTCCAGGGACAGCATGCAAATCACCTTCTTTTACAAAATTAGCTAAGCCTGCTGGTGTAGATTTGCGCCCATCATTCCTAGCTTCCAATCCTACATACTTTTGAAAACCTAAACCTATTCCAGAGGTCACTGGTTGACTACTATAGATTTCTCTAGCTAGATTGTCACCTGATATTAACCATTGTTTATGTCTAGCTATTTCCTCAGCTAGTTTCTCTTTAAGCTCTAGGTTCTCAGTCAAAGCATCTGCTTTTTCTTTCTCAGTGCGTTTTAAGTTAATATTTGCAATATCTAGATCAATTCGTAACCCCCTTATCTTCTCTTCATAAGCTATCTGATTCTTTTGAAACCATACCTTTTGTCTTTCTAATGTTTTTAAAGCATGTTTATACGCTTCATTGTCAACATAGCATGCATTATATTTAGGTTTCAAAACATCATAGGCTTCCTTAAGTTCATTGTATCGTTCACTACAACCAAAAATACAGTTGTGTACCTGAGAGAGGCCCATCAAGGCAACTTGATCATGTCTATCCTCTGAAGTACATCCAACCACCAATCCAACATTCTCAGCATTAGTAGCTTCCTCATTCACTGGTTCATGCACTGCCCAGTTGACTTGATCATCCATGGTGACAAGAGCTGCTGAAGTTCCAGCTTCCTTTTGATTATGCTGATAGGAAGTATACCTAGCTCCATCTCCAACCTTCCTATCCTTGCATTCCCTTGAGAAGTGACCCATCTGGTGACAAGTGAAACACTTGACTTTTCTTCTGTCAAAGCGAGCTGGATCTCTTCCCTGAAAGCCAAACTTCCTTCCAGACTTCTGTTCAAACCTTTTGATGTCCACTGAAAGCATGGCCACCTGCCACTTCAACTTCATCTCCTCCATGTCAAACGGGTCCAACTGTTCAAAGCCTTCATAGAAAAGATGCTGCTGAGAGTCATAGTCAGCAACAAATGAGTGAAGAACATCTTCCAACACACTGCTAGTTTTAGCTTGAGCGTTTGATGGAGTGGGAGTGTAAGAAGATGATGTTGGTAAGTAAGTTGAACTTGGAGCATGTAACATCATATTGGAGGAAGAGGCCCCAACAAAGGTTGTGTGACTAGGAGTGGACAAACGAAAGGGACTTTTAACATCAGGCTCAAGAGATTTAAGTCTGTTGTATAGTTCATCAAAAGTGAGCATGTCCAGCCCACCTTTAGCCTTGAGGGCAATGCTTACATGCAACCATGATGAAGGTAAATATCGTAAGAACTTTGAATTACAGTCTTCATTATCTGGTTTTGCTTTCATCTGATTCAACTGACTCAAAATCTTGTGGAACCTGTCATATCCCTTGTGAATGCCTTCCTGTTCTGAGATTTGAAACTCTTGAAATTGTTGTTTCAGCATGGACTTCCTCATTCTTCTGGACTCCTCATTGCCACCGAATCTTGCTTTGAGCGCCATCCAGATGTCCTTTGCATCCACCTTGTAGTGAAAATCACCCAAATGATCTTCATGTATAGCTTGAAGGAGGATGGTTCTCACCTTGTGCTCTCTTTGCACAGCCAGTATCTCTTCAGCAGATTTGGGAGGAGCAATGGTAAGATTACCATCAGGGTCAGGGACAGCTCTCTTCAAACTGTTTCCATTCTTCACGATCTCCCAAAGGTTCCAATCAATGTTGGAGATCCAGTTCTGCATCTTCATTGTCCAGAGATCATACTCTTCTTTCTTTAGATAAGGAAACTTAGCATTACTGTTGGAGAGACTGAGTTGTTGCATGGAGGTGGTGTTGTTGTTGTTGGTGACTTCGGCTTCATCATCAGTTCCAGGCATGGTGAATGTAGTTTTGGTTGTATGGGGGTAAGATAATAATGGTTCTTAGTATCGAAGAGACTCTCCCGAGGCTCTGATACCACTTGTTAGAAACAAAGACCTTGATCGATCTTCTGAGCACTCGTGGATCGTTAGTTATACTTATGTAATCACAAGTACACTAAAAGAAAATCTCTATAATATGTATTCTTTAGCGGAATATAAATACATGCAATAATAACTAAGAACACTTTGATCCTCTATGGATCTATATTAACTGAACCTATGTGTTTTCACACTTAAAAGCCTTATCAATTACAAAACAATAACGTTCCTTTTATAGACAAGGAACTCTACACTATTTTTAGAAAGTCGACTAAGCATGCAAGCATGCATCTAGACATTTGTTTCAACCCATACATATTATAGGTAAACACTAAACAATATTGAGCAGTACAATAATACCCATGCTAACCTCGGGCAGTTCAAGAATAAAGATGGGTTAGCATATAGAAATAATGCAGCGCATGCAACTCCTACATGGATTCACACTGTCAGCAGAATCACAGAGTCTGCTACACTACTTCAGCAGAATCCACTATGTTTCAGCAAAATCCGTTAGTAAGAACTTCAGCAGATTCAGCAGTTTCACGTAATTCCCAACATTCATTGATTTATTCTTAGCAAAACTCACAAATGGTTTATGTTTAAAATAAAACATTCTGCCATAGAATATTTTTTGAATTTATTTTTTATTTATACGTACCAACAATGTTATTAAGTAATTTTTCATTTTTTTACATAGAACATTAATGCAGAATATATAATTTCGTACACTAATTTACTTTCTTCATATCATACGTCGTCATGATTGGACCATAACTGAGGTCACCTTCAACCTGTTCCTTATGACGACGTATGATATGAAGAAAGTAAATTAGTGTACGAAATTATATATTCTGCATTAATGTTCTATGTAAAAAAAATGAAAAATTACTTAATAACATTGTTGGTACGTATAAATAAAAAATAAATTCAAAAAATATTCTATGGCACCTGGTGAGTCAAAGCCGGACACTGATGAAGACTTAATCCACAGCCAAACGTTGTGTCACTGGTCCCCACTCTTCCATTTGAAGAGTTCTTGTTCTAGCATCGCTATGCTTACTAGCTCCGCCATATTCATCCTATACATCTTGTCCATGTACATCTATGTTATGCTTAATAGCTCCGCCATCTTCATCCATTTGAACAGTTCCTTCCTCCATGATTGCTTCAATGCTATGTTTACTAGCTCCGCCATCTTCACCCTCTACATCTTGTTCTTTTTCTTTTGGGATTTCTATCTTTTCCTTATCGTTTGGTGGCTTACCAAACGTTGGGTTTTTCAAACAATCAATGTACGTTTGAATCACCCCTTTCAAATCAATGTCCCCTCCGGAAATATCTAGTACAACATCCACGTCTTCTCAAACCCTCGACGTTCTTTGTTTATATCTTTAACATATTCCTTGAACAACCACATACATCCCTGAAACACATGTAAAGCCGTAAATCATCATGTTTACTCCAACATTCACAAACACAATTTAATAATTTAATTAACCGTCAAATTACAGATTACCTCTATATCATCCAGCGTGGGATCCTATTCTTCCGCAACGAAAGGTTCTTCAACCTCTCCTAAGCCGAAACCTCCAGCTAGCCACTCTGCATGCTTGATAAAGTTTTAAAATGTACCTTTTTGAGGGGTCGTTTAAGCCCTTATTTAATCACTTTTGTATCCGTTATTGCTTAACATCGTTCCTTTTCACTTTTTAGGTCTCTTGAAGGCAAAATGCTGGAATGACACTTATTTGGACAAAAAGGCGCAAATATACGAAGAAAATGGCCAAAGTCAGAATCGAGACACTCAAAGCTGCTGAAAACATAAGGTGACGGTGTTACTGCTTATCTGCGACGCCGTCCGAGGATTTTGTGACGGGACAGAAGCCAAAACTCCTATTTTCAAGTGACGACATCAAGTTATAAAAGAGTAGGCCGTCGCTACTCAGACGGCCTAGATGCAATCCAGGCGGCGTCAGAAGCTGAAGAGGACGGCGTCACAAGCACAAGGTGACGCCGTCGCAAGTCTAACGTGGCCAAGACGAAACCCTAATGACGGCGACACGACGGCGTCACAAAACATAAGGTGACGCCGTCGCATATGTAATCTTATATATAGAATCCGAATTTTTCAGTATTGGTGTGTAGTCTTTTGGAGTAAAAACCTAAACCGAACCAAGGCTGTCTTGTACAGTATTTTAGGGTTCCAAACCCTATCTTACACCAAGATAAGTGTTTTACTTCATTAATACAATTATGTCTTTGATTATTTGTGTGTATGCTTGCATGTTCTCCCTGTCCGGCTAATTTATTTGTGTGCTTGCTTAGGGAATATGAAACTTACTTATTGAATATTGATTGGTTGTCTCTTATCTTAGTTGAATAATGATCTAGTAATGCGATAGGTCATTCGTTGTGTACTTAATGCTTGATTAAATCTTTGTGAACCTTAGAATATAACTCCTTGAGTAGTTGTAAGCTAAACCATCCAAAGAGTGCCTTAGAGTAAGAGTTTATTATCCCTAGTGGGTTTTGTAGACGAGACCCTTTGGTAAGTTCAAAGAGTTATGGAGAGTAATCGGTAGAAATACCAACCCCCAAATCCAAACCCCGAGATTCGTACCTTTCCATTTCATAAAATATAAAAATACAAAAATAATCATCCCTCACCTTTAGACTTAAATCGACATACACTTCAACCTAACGATACTATTCCCCTAGAGAACGATATCAATACCCGAGGCTTACCCTAATTACTACACTACAACGATTAGGTTCACTGCCTAGGGTGTTATAAAACTTGCTCGAAGAAAAGGAAGTTCCTTTGACCCCGAACGACGCGTGTAGCGTTATCAATGCTCCTTTTCACTTAACAACTCGTCTGTCCATACATATGTTAGGGGTCTCTTTCGCCTAATACTAAAAGTGTTGCACTTTGTACTATCAACGTAACATACCTGTCACATAAGAATTTCAATAATTACATTTGTAGTTTTTATTTTTTGTTTTCAATTCCATTAAAATCCCAAATCCATACCAACAAATTCAATTATTTCTAGATACTAACAATTCTTTATGCTAATTTTTTTAACATATATGTACGAAAACATAATAATACAAATGATTGATAACAAACTATTACTTACAGTAAGTAACGTTAGTGGCCTATGGAAGAAAGAATCCTTTTTGCCTTTTGACCAACCTGTTTTGCACGACGACATACAATTCCAGATATAATCGCACCAATTATTTCAGCAAGGTTTGTGTCTGGTGTAATGTAATCTAGTATCTTCATATCACAAACGCCTTTTTGCTTGATTCATATCACAAACCCTGGTTAATAATTTACCAACCTAATAACATATGCAAACACTTCATTATCCAAACACCCATCTTTTGTAATCATTAACATTATGTTTTGTTCCTTTTTTAAACCATATCCAAATACACCTGTTACTACACATGGTCACGCCATTTTATATTTAGCACACATGCGATTCACACAACTTAATATTTCATATATGCACTTATTACTGAGATATATTCACACACAAATTAATAACCCATAACACGTAAACATTTATGCAAACATATCATAACTACATGTGCATAAACATTTATGCAAACCCATCATAACTACATGTATCCACAACTGCTTACCGTTATCAGACTTTTGTTTATCACTTTGTCCTTCATCCGCTAACTCGTTTACTTTGTTCCTTTGACTTCTTCTTAATCCTAAAATGCATACATTAACATAATGTTAATTCACATTTGTTCTACTTTACTAACATTACTAATTTTTACTATGACCCATGTAAATATTTTACCTGAATATTCAAAGGTTGAGTCAACAAAATCATCATCCATATCCTTTTCTTCTACGTTTATTGTGCCATATGGTTCTTCAACAGGTTCCTTTCCCTTTGCCCTGCCGCTTCTCTGTAATTCTGATAGACGCATATATACGGAAAGTTAACTACTTTAAAACATCAATTAATTACTATAAACATCACTGTTATTTCAATTAACAATATCAAATTCAATAATTTTTCCGTATACTTTGTAAACATCAATGTCAATTCATCTATCCTAAACACTTACATTGACTTTATCCAATACCCAAATACCCCTGTTACATCCACTTACATGATTAACATAAATTTTTAACTAATGTTATTCCAATCACTGTAAACATCAATGTTATTTGGATCAACAATAAAAATTACACAAACTTATACCAATAACCAAAAAAACCTTTACATTATTCAATCATACAACAAACACCCTTTTACTAATTCATCCATGATCATTACAATATTTTCTAACAATAAACATAGCTGTTATTAACAAACATGTTTACAACCATCAACATATCCAAACATCCATGTTCTCATATAATAAGAATTATCACATTCATCAATTTTGACACTTTTTATATATCTTTACCCCAAACAAAACGAAATAACACTTTTTATGATTCTTATAAACAAAAACTTATTTTTTATATGTGGATCACTCCTGTTTAACACACATGCGTCACAATTTCAGTTTAATCTAATTCAACAAACCTATACATTTTTGTTACTTATTGTAATTAACAAATGAAAAAAACTATAATTATAAGAATAACACATAATTATGAGTTTACCTTTCATTTTTCTTCAATTTCGCAGCGGGTGTAATTTTACCAAATTTTTTGTTTAATCAGAGCTCCAAAAAACCTAATTGTGTTTGTGTTTTAGGTGAGAGTAGTTGTGAGTTTTTAATCTCGGGGATAATGATTCATAAGATAGATAAGTGTGAGAAAATTGTGGAAATTGAATTCCCGTCTAACTGAATCACCCAAGTGGTTTGTGTTTTTAATTATTGTAGAATCCCAGTTTTGCCCTCATTAAAATATTTTCCAGCCATAATGTAAAGTACTGTATCTAATATTAGTACTGCATATAACGCACCCCTATATATATTATATATATATATATATATATATATATATATATATATATATATATATATATATATATAGAGTTAGGATCAAATAAGAAGAAAAATTAAAATGAGAAGGATAAGAAGAAACCACAACCACACATTTCAGATGCACCTATTAAAATAGATGCATCTCTCCTTGAAAATCTCCCTCTTATTTGAAATGTGTGGCTAGAAATTCTTCTTATTATTCTCATTTTAGTTTTTCTTCTTACCGGATCCATTCCCTATATATATATATTTCCAAAAAAAAGGAAAAACTAAAGAAAACATATGTATATATAATCTATTGTTCACGTACATTTTACCGATATATCAACTCAAGGTATGGAATGTTTTACCTTGAATGGTATTTATGTTGCATAAAAATGGTAACAACTTACAAGTAGTTTTTTTTTTTTTTGAGAATACAACTTACAAGTAGTTGATGTACTACAAATAAGATTTAAGTAGTACATTATTTTATCTTTGCATTGGCCTCTTAAAAGTCTAATACTGTTAAAGGATTTTAATCATTTTACGGGTAATCATGATTTACTAGCGGTTCATTCCATCGAAGTTTGGTACGGATCCATCAAGAATGGCTCATGCAATGGAACCAGGACAAGTAACCTTTGATGAGAAAATGATGGTTAGAAAAGCAATCGAAGATGCTGGGATCCCGTTCACCTACATATCAGCAAATTGTTATGCCGACTGTAACAACCCGCATTTTCAGGTTACTTTTCTTTTTTTTTTGAAAAGTTACTATTCATTTTTACTATTCACTTTTACTATATATTCATCCCGTAAAAAAATTTATTTTTATTTTACCATCATGACATGAAAGTTGATACTCGACAAGTCGTCCTGACGATGTACGTTGAATACATTCAGAACCGATTTCACAAAACCGTTTTCGAAAATTACTTTAGGGTTTAAAAGTCATACAGGCATCCCGATATGTCCATAAAACACTATAAACATTATAAATATGCATTTCTACCATTTTACGACAATTCCACAAGTTTTGGAATTTTACGTTTTTAAGTTCAGCGTTTTACGCGAAATACGCGTTTTTTACCTGTGTTTCCAGCTTTAAACAACGTTTAAGCAACCCGATGAAACTTACCACTCATTTTATATTTTATTATGGGGGAAAATGAGGCAAATGGACCACGCGCCCTGAGGTTATCACTTTCCGGACCACGCCTTTTTTTTATTTAAAACTTGACCGGTTGCCCACCGATTTTCTTGGACCCAACCAGGGGCTGTCACGTGGCAGACAACTTATGACACAAGTACATATGTTGAAAGTATTGTCATGTATTGTAATTATTATTTTTTGGGCAACTTGTATTGTTTTTTGGCAACTTTATATTTTTTTTTTGACAACTTGTATTTATATAAGAGGATATTTTGGTCATTTTACATTTTAAATTAAAAAAAAAATCATACACCCACAAAAAATCCCAATCCATGTCTTGTCTTCTGGAAACAGCAACTGCTCTTAGATCTTCATTCAGTACTTGTGTTATTAGACCAACTACTGATTTTGGTCGCTCACGTACTCGATCTGTCGCCTTTGCTAAGGTATAATCATTTGTTTTAAGATTTATGATAAATAGTGATTTAATTGAATCTATGCAGATGTTAAGTTGAATTATCATTTTGGATGTTAGAACTAGAATTAAATTGAATAAATTCATTTTAGATATAGGTATTTGTGTGTACATATGTTGTCTACAAGTTGTGAAGTAAGCTGATAGTTATGAAATTCCTGAATATATGCTCAGTGCAATGCAGCACTGCTGTATCGTCTTAGGGGATCCTAACAAGAATGGAACAATAATGGAACTTGGTTTTCGGGTTTGAAAACAGTAGTTTGAGTGACCTAACTGGGACAACATTTTCCTGTTATATACTCGTTATTGAGATTAATTAAATCCTTTTTCTGGTTGAAGGATGGAATCGACATATAGAACACTGATACACGCATTAAAAGAGCCTAGTGCCTGGAACACAGAAGAACTTAAAAGGGATTTACGTACAGCACTCGGTACTGCTAAATGGCAGGTTATTAATGCCATTTATGCTGTTACATCATACAGATGATTAGTAGGTTTGTATTTGGTGATATTGATTATATTATGGTATGTTTGCAGTTGGAAGAGTTTGAAAAGGCTGTTAAGCAAAGTTTTAGTCAGTTTTCATGTGATGAGACTAAAGCTCGGCATCGTGATTTTATTACTGCGATGGAGAGTCAGGTTTTGAGAGTTGAAAAATGTTTGGATGAGTCGGTTGGTGTAACAATAAAGCCGCCTCGCCCGTGGGTTCGACTTGATGAAGGTGAAAGTGATGAACTTGCGTTATTCCTTTCGGGGAAACCAGCAGCACTAGTAGAAGATACATCTAATGAGAACAAGTTTAATAAGCATAGAAGGACATCAAGTGCTGGTGCTGATATTGGTAGTTGGAACATTACTATTGATGACGATGTTTATGCTGGTGGTGTTTAAGAAAAAACGGAACAACCGCCAAGGAAGACACCGAGTGTTTCTGGGTTTTTGAATATGATGGAACCTGTGTCGAAATCACAATGGTCAAATAATGGTTACAAGAAATTGAAGGTTATGGATCAAAAGTTTCCCGAGACTTTACCTGTGAGCAGAGTGAGTCTTTTGTCAGCTTTTTTACATTACTTAAATGCGGTTATTGGTTTTGTGTTGATTTAGTGTGCTGTGTTTGTATTGATAGTATTTTATTTTTTGATTAAAGGGTATCAATGCGTATTATGAAAGGAGTAAGAGCTGTCTTGAGACTGGTGATGATTGCTACCAGAAGTAACTTTACGGGTGGTATGGTGCTGTTCAAAGACAGCTTCAAAGGTCCCAGTATTATGTGCAGTATAGTCGACCTACTCAAATGATATTTTCGGTACTTGTCCTGATTTTCTTGTTTGGTGAGTTTGCTCTCCTTATTTTTAAATTATAATTCATAAAAGTAGTCATGTAAGTTGTGTAATGGAATATGGTTATTGATGGAAAGTTATTCAGGTAATGATCTAAAGATTTTATATAGTTATATAACACATCCATTAGTAGGGTTACAGTCATTTAAAGTTTTTAAGACATAGATCTGGATAGTGATGCGTATGGAGGTGGCATTAGTTACATTGTCCAGCTTTCACTCGAGTATGTTGTCAAGCTTGTTTGCAAACAGTGAATATACCTTTCAGTAGAATTAGGATAGTAAAAAGCGATTATGAAGTTGAACTTTCCTACAATCACGGAATCATGGAATCTCTTGTTTAATAAAAAGTGACGCTTACATCATTTTTCTTTCTTTCTCACCCTCATGAATGGTTGATTAGTTCATGAGAATATATTGTATTTCTACCCCTCTTGCATACTTCAGATCTTGATGTATTCCAGTTACCACCCTTTACCTTAAAATCCAGGTAGATGGTGTTATGTCTTGATCAAACATACGTGAGTAAGCCGATTACTAGAAATCTTATCATAATGTGGATCATCAAATAGTTTTCTTTCTTTCTTTTTCTTTAAGCCGATTACTAAACCAAGTGCAAGTTCCCGTGGTAAACCTGCAGCTACACCTCCATCAACCAACGCTTCTATTAACAGAAATATATACGCTGGCCTACTCCCACTAGAATTTTCACAGAAAAAAATAAAGTTAGTAAAAGGAAAGGTTATGCTTTGGTATTGAAAGAATTGTACTTGCCTCAATCCAGTGACTGTATCAAACAGTTTATCATCAGCTTTCCATGTCTTGCCCACTGCTCCAAATAACTTGGCAATTATTTCGCCATCTTCTTGTGTTGCACTTGCTCCCAAGCTCATAACTACACAAATACTAATTTTAGTAACCGTCAAATAGTTTTGCATTAAAAATTTGCAACAGAAAATAAGAAAATTCTACATACTGGTAGCCAACCTTGTATACATTTTATGCCTTTCGTCAGGTTATATGCACATTAATTTTATTATTGTTATAGAAAGTAAATAGCACATAAAACTCAGTATTATCGGTGCAGCATGAATTACTACTAGACTAACTAAATGTTTTATCTTATGTCAATAGCACATAAAACTCAGTAATATGTTTTTCATCCATCATACCCTCAGATTGGTGCAGCTTTGACTCGTCAAGCTTTTTCTTTCCACATCAGGGCAATACCTCTCTACCATATTTTTTCAGGGCATTTTAGTTTAAAAGATGAACGAAAAGTAAATAGGAAAAAATGTTGCTAAACTCATTACAATATGTTTAATTCTGGTTTATAACAAAATAAAAAGTAAATGCATCTGTAAATAGATTAAAATGCACATATACTGAAAGTGTAACAGGATAAATACAATTTGAAATATTCAAAATTAGATTATACCTAATGCTCCTTGACCTACAGCAGATGGGGTATTTAGCATTACCCTAATAAAACGATCATGACCAGCCCACTCCTGCGTCATACAAAACCAATTATGATTCACTTAAACATTATTGACCCATCATAAATGTAAATTTGTGAAATCTTATGCAGATCATGTAAGATAAAGGCCTCTAAATCTCATGTTTTGCCACATTTAGATTCTTGCTCACACATTTAGAGTATCAGTGTTCTAAAAGGCGCGCCATGGCGCCGCCAAGGCGTTGCCAAGGCACGAGGCGTGGCCTCGGCGAGGTCTAGGCGTCGTGTGAAAAGGCGTAAGATAAGGCGCGAAAAGGCGCGCCTTTTGGTAAGGCGTGGCGCCATTTTTAGAAGAATTTAAGGGATTTACGGATTTGGGCTTGAATTTCTAGTATTTAGGCTATTTCCTTCTTGGGTCTCGTTATTTCAAAACTTAATTCCTATTTTGGCCTTATATTTGGGCCTGGTTATTTGGGATTGGGGCTTTAGTTATTGAAATTGCTCTTAAAAAATGATACAAAATTATAAATACATAAATCTATAAATATTTTTTTGCCGTTTTAAGCACGTCTTATGAAACGCAAAGGCTTGCAAGGCTTGAGGTGTGGCTATGCCGCCATGCCACGCCTCACGCCTTTTAGAACATTGTAGAGTATTGATGTACTGCAAGGCAGCCTATAAAGATTATTATCAGATGTAAAACATGAGATCCATTTGCTCGATGGATCACATAGTAAGAATACATATTACCTTATTACCAAATAATCAGCAACTATATTACAGCTTAAATAGATCTGTTTTCGCCAAACCTGAAGGTCTTTCAATTTGACACCAGCAACTACCGACACCAGAAGCTTTTTCTCAGATAGGACTGGTCTCAGCTGCAAGATAGCTTCTTTAACTGCAGTGACAAACACAAGATAAAAGTTAATTTTCAACTTATAATATAAACAAAATACTGTTGAGTTCTGCAAAGTTCCAAAAGTAGCATCAGAAGAACGTCCTTCACAAGACTTATTTCAGGATTTAATGAGTTGTTGATAAAAATCACATAAAAGTAGCCACTCTTCAAAAGTGCTTCGATTTTGGCAACTTGAGATTTTACCAATCACTAGTGTGTCTTAAATAGTCAATTGCATTTTCATCGAGTAGCTTTCATTTTGCCAGGTTTTGAGTTAATGAGCATCTAGTGGTACTTTTAACCTTTACCGTGGTGTTGCTAACTTTGTTTCAATGGTTGTTGAGATTTTACCTTATAGTACATAATGTTTCACTTCTATAAGTATTTCCCATCTGAATCAAGTGATGCGAGACTCTTGATTTAACAATAAAATCACAAACTCTAAACAACACAAGACATTTGCCGACATGGAATGATTGCTACATGACCATTTGCAACGAATTCCTACCGTCAAATTAATGTTATTGCAAATCCTGTTTTCTAACCTTGTGAAGGCAGTAGTAACTAAAAAGGGCAGCACTAAGTAGTATCGAGAACAGTAGTAACGAATCGGAATAGCATTAACAAGTCATATAGCCGCATAAACTCGTACAGTAGTAATATCCAACGAAATTCGACCTTTTTACTAAATATTTTGTTTCTTAAAAAAATAAAAAATAAAAAATATATATATAAAATAAAAAATAAAAAACGTAAACCAACTTTTATAAAATTTCAGTTGAAGCACTTATTAATCACTCGAAACCTAACCAATGCAAATAGAATCACACCTTTTTCACCAAACCCCCAAAACTAAAATAAACAGAAATCGTACCGTCTTGAAGCTGTAAATGAAGATCTCGTTGAAGGTCTGTCTTTCATAATGAAGCTTCTGGTTACCCATTGCGGATAGTTTTGGATTGTGGAAGAACAATGATGATAACCTGCATTTGGATTTTGATTTTTTTTTGTTTGTCGCTTTGTTTTTCTTTGGATCTAATTTTTTTTTTGTTAATTGCATGTTTGCTAATGACACATCGTACTTTCATTCATAGTTGAAAAGTACGATATAGGTAAAATGGCGAAAAAACCATTTTAAAAAAATACGGTTGCCCAGCGAATTTTAGTTGCCCAAAAAACAATACCTTACACACACTGGACACTTGTCAAAATGTTGATGAGTTGCCCAATGACAGTGGTTGCTCTCTGTCCATTTTCAAATAAAAAAAAAAGTCGTCCGGAAAGTGATTAGTCTCAGGGCGCCGGGGTCATTTGCCTCATTTTCCCTTATTATGGAGTATAATGATGGGGTTTGATCATTCCTACAAGTTTCATATTTTTACAATACCCGGTTTTACGTTTCGTGACTTAACGGCTCACAGTTAGCGATTAATGGAACCAAAACTGACTTCGTAAACTAGATAATACCAAGTTTAAACCACCTAGTCACCTCTCCATATCCTAACCTACTCTAGGAATAGTCTTGGATACTCTTCATCTCATGCTTTCACTAGATCATTACACCTTGCAACTTAGGCTCCAAGTTTAGCCTAATCTTGCAACACCTTGCAAAGCTTTGCATGCAAGATTGGTTTAGTCAAATATTTTGCACCTCCTTTGACTAAACCAAGGCTATAAAACCTTCCTCCCCTCCCTCTTGGTCATTCACCACCATGAACAACATAAACACTCTTCATTTGATCTTCTACTTCAAGTATTATCTCAAGAATTCAAGCTACAAGTAAACTACATCCAATTCCTTGTAATCTTTGGTGATTCTTCTTGAATTTAAATCCATTCAAGTGACCTAAGATCTCAACACAAAGTCTGTCAAAAATACAAGGGTGTATAAGGATTGCTAGAAGTGTGGAGAGATTGCTCAATCAAAGTCCAAGCCTAAATCCTTGTTTTAACTTCCTTTCTTTAGAAAGCCAAAAGTTGTAAGAAACCCTAACACACTCTCTTGCTCAACATCATTTTCATGTTTCTCATACTTCATTTATGTTATATATGGTCTTTATATTGTTATCATGATGTACATAAACCACTAAAACAAGTTAAAGGAATCATATGTTAGCTAAATGGATGTAAACAAGAAAACTAGTGACATATATTGTGAAATACAACCAAAATAGTATAACCATGATACTAGAAACTTACATATTGTTAAACAGGATTTTACAAGGAAAACATAGCAATTTGAATCACCGAAAATGAGTACACGAGTCAAAAGATACGGCCAAAAGAAGTTAGCGAAACCAAAACGTCGAAACTGCCATAAACAAACTGTTAGGGGTCAGCCCATTTTTTTTCAAGGCCTTCTGATCCGTTTCATCAAAAAGTTAAAACACGAAAGTTTTCCGGAATGACGTTTTCCTTATGCATAAAAAAACTCGGGCCCTGAAAACACTTAAAACAGGCCACTTTCCTTCAAAAACTGAAACTGCCCTATATAACTATACTTTTGTCACAACTAAAGGCAAACCAAGAGGCCTAATGGTCTTAAGCCGAGACCACAGCCACGGCTAAGACCAAGGCTGAGTCTCAAGACCATGGTAGCCTAGACCAATGCCACGGCAAGGCCATGGCTAAAGCCTCAAGGCTTCCTAAGCCGAGACCGTAAACCAAAGGCCTTAGCCTTGACAAACCTAAACGTATACAATACAATTTGGATCTACTCCATCGATAAACCATGAAACTATACTTGTAATAACCAACTTTACAATTTAGAGACTTGTAAACTTTTCTTTAAACACTTGTGACATAAATTATGACGATACTTGTGATAACCATTATGATTTCCTAATCATAACCAAACAACCTTGTAACTTGTGTTTACAAACCATATGACACTTTTGATATATAAACAAAACATATGTCTTATCTATTAAGTGCTACAATACTGGAGAGCTTCATGTGAGGGGTTTCATTTGGGTAACCAGATCGACGAGTTGCTGGATTTACGAATTAAAGTGTCCTAGCTCCTTGAACGTTTAGTACATGACCTGTGAATTGTGATGGCCCGAACGGTAGTACGATATATATAAACTAAACACGCTTTCACAACTAGACAATTTATATAAACGACATACACAACTACCATGCACTACATCATGATCAATATAAAGGCGTATATAGGCTTGTTATTTTTTTTGCATCATTATTTCAAACCTAATTCGCAAAATACTATTCTAGGTTGCTCGTAGAAGTTCTCATGGCATATCCATCATTCTCATTATACATTTGATATCATTTACTCTGAGGTGAGTTCATAGCCCCACTTTCTATTACTTAATTGTTTTACAAACCCTTGTGGGGAGATACATGCTATTTTTAACATGAACACAGAAACATTTGAACTTTAAGCTATCTGATTGTTTTATTGTCACTAAGTAAAATTAATTGCCAAACATAAGTTGTCACACCCCCAAATTACCTGTTTTGCAGCGGAATGGAATTCCTGGGGATTGACTGTCATAGCATCACAATCACAGTTATATTGAACGACCTAAAGTGTCGTTTGAAAAATACATCGTTTGATTTAATAAAACAATCAGAGTTTACAAAGTAGGTCCCAAATGAAAATCAACTTGTGCGGAAATAAGTTTGTTACAATTCAAACGATGTTTTAAAGTACATAAAACCCAAGTGAGACGCGTCGTCACCGCGACTCCATGATGTGTCCAAATGCATGCCATGAAGTGAATGCCTTAGATACCTGAGATAAAACATGCTAAAAGTGTCAACACAAAGGTTGAGTGAGTTCATAGAGTTTGTAATGAAATGTAAGGCCTTTCAAAATCGTTTATGCCTCAAAGGCATTGTAAATCGTTGAAATGTAAAGACTTTCAAAATCGCTTATGTAGCAAAGGCATCGTAAATCCACTCAGTTCCAAGTCTCGCCCATACAAAACTTGCAACCTGTGTGTTCACAACCCACTGCCAGAATGTGTGTAGTTTATGTTCCAAACATATGATGTCAAATGAATTCACAAAAATAGTGCATGACTCAATGTATCGAAATCGTTTATGCAGCAAAGGCATTGTAAATCCACTCAGTTCCAAGTCCCGCCCATACAAAACTTGCAACCTGTGTGTTCACAACCCACTGCCGGAATGTATATAGTTTATGTTCTAAACATATGATGTCAAATGAATTCACACTAGTACCTAACTCGACGTAGAACAATAGCACATAATCAATAGCACTTAACTCGACGTAGAACAATAGCACATAATCAATAGCACTTAACTCAATTTATCAGTAGTCAACTGATTTAGAACGTTATACGACGTAGTACCGTAGCACGCAAACAAGAACAATTTATATAGTATAACCTTTGAAATGGTAATCATGATAGAGTTTAGCCTTAAAAATCTAAAGTACTTGTGAAAAATATTTAAGCATGCATCTCCCCCAAAACAGTTATGAAAACAAGTAAAAGCAGGGGCTACGAAACTCACTTGGTAAACAGGTGATGACAAGAGTGAGTACACTGAGGTATAATGTAATGCGTCAACCGAGACCTATTACGAATGATATGATATGTCATGAGTTGCAATGTAATGTTATGCATGCACTTCGTATGTTATTTATACCATTTACGGGTTTTTGAAAATATTACTCGTCGACGAAAAATACTCTTTTGACGTCTCGACCAATCAAAAATGACTTTACATGTTTTTACGTCAAAATGTCATCCTACAATGGTTTTATAATGATTTTTGGTGAAATAATCACTTTTCGTCGCAAAACAATGTCGACGGAATTTTCATGAAATTAACAAAAATGACTCCGGAAAAGTAGTCGTAAAACGGTGTACGTCGATCGTTAGAGAACGAACTCGACAGTTTTGGAAATTTTGTATCGATATCTAAAAGTTTCAGTTCAGGAGTTTTCGTCCAAAAGGTCTTGATCATAGAGATATCGAAGGCTAAAGATGGTGGTTTTTGTTAATTGTGTGCAGAAAATAAGTTTCGGCCAATGTTTGAACATCCGTAATTAATTTACTATGACTCCGCTTGACAAACGGCTTTTTGTTTTGAAAAATATGGCCGATGAACTTGATTTTACTAGAAGACATTTTGTTATAAAAAGTTTCACATCATGGTTAAAAACTGCCGCAAACATAGCCCTTACAGCTAATGAAATACTTGAATCGTAGAAATAATATAATTTTTCAGAAAATAATACGTTTCGTCGTCAAACTTTAAAAATTCACCACGGCTTCGTTATAACTCCGTTTTTATCCGTTCAAAAAGCCACGGATTCGTTTTAAAGTGTATTTTCTAAATATCAAGGCCAAAAGGTCGTACCAACAGTAGGTTTTTTCAGAATTTCGAATTAAGGACAGAACACAAAATATAGTTATCGAAAATAGTTTTTCTCGGACAAAACCTATTCTAATCCCTTCAATCAACTCCAAAACTAATCTAATCCTACCATACACCTTCTTAGGGTGTCATGGGTTCCTAATCACCATCAAGACCAAAGAATACCATGGGAGTAATTATAGGATGACCATATTGTATATATAACTTTAAAATCATGAAATAAATGGTATAAATCACATAACATGCATATAAGCTCCAAAAATGAAAAGAAACATATGAAAATGACAAGGAAACATGAAAATGAATAAAACATGCTTACTAGTGAAAATGAAGAGGTGTAAGTAACAAGGATTAACTTAAATATCATTGGTTTTTATTTCAAAACCAATAAAGGATATAACTAGATTGTAAATCACTTGGACTTGCAAAAATTGTTGATCCCTTGCTCTTTGATGTTAGAACCGGTTATGGAAGACCCAAGGAAGAGAGAAAGAAAGTTTCTAGCACTTGTGTAATAATTGAGGTGAAATGAGAAATGAAGTGTATCAAGACTTACTTGTATATGTGAATTATGAGAAAAAAAACACAAGCCATACTACATTTAATACATACCCTCCCCTATGGCCGGTTTTAGGGGAGGTTGTCTCTCCATTTTATATATATATTTTTTTTTTTTAAATTGTAACTTGTGTAATTTTGTGTATAATTTGTATAAGTTGTAAAGAAAAGGTAAGTAAATTGTAGATAATTGTGACTTTTTGGTACAAGTAAGTTTTTAGTAAATCAAAATAGATTGTATTGAGATGATAAAAATTATAAAAATACTTTCCTTGTGAAAATTGAGTGCTAAAATAATTATCGTGAAATTTTTAAGAAAACGACGTAATAATTAAACTTTAACGATTAAAATACCAAATAAATTTGAAACACTAGGAAAACTAAAAATATAGTTTTTATAAACTAAATGTAAGTTTAAAAATACCTCGGGATCATTTTTGAAAGTAACGGGTTAAATAATCAAAATAAAAACTCACGCGATAAAAATTATTAAATATAAAAAATTACGCGTTGAAAGTGAAAAAAATGAAATGTCGTGAATGAATCAATGAGATGCACATGATGTCAATGAAATGTAGACTAATCATAGTCCATATGAAATGTACGTGATGTCATGATCATGAATTCGCCGTTAAACCTTCAAGGTTACGCGAATTTGGAACACGTAAACCAAGTCTACGATAAATGTTGAAATAATGAGGCATAAATTGTGTCAAGAAATGACCTGAAAGTACTGGTTGTCACATAAGTCCCTAAATCATGAACCATTAATCACTAGAGAGAGTGAGCACGAATATTGTGAATAGATCTATTGGGATTGACAAATCCCGTTTGTGTTGGCCCCGTTAAAGGCAAACAAACGCACTATATTTTAGTAACATTAGGTAAAACGGCAATTTAACCTATTAGGGCTGGTACCAACAATTTCACCAATTTCTATTGGAACACGTTAACGCCTTGGTTGCATGAGCTTAGTGAAATAATAAACGTTTTGTTTTCAACATCATGGGTGTATAACAACGTAACCCACATAAACATTATGTGTTCAACATTTAACAATAAACCTATGGATTCACTCAACCTTTGTGTTGACCCTTTTAACATGTTTATCTCAGGTTTACAAATTCACGAGGCTGGCAAGGATGGAAAGGAAGGGCACGAGTACTCAAGATGGCTATAAATTTTATTATCATTCAAAAACTTATTTGTAAACCGTGAAACACTGGGACCTCATTTTGTAAACTCTGATATTTATATAAATCGAATTATAAACCATTTAAAATGACTCAAATAAATTTCGTTTTCTATTGTTACAACTGTCATACCATGAGTAACACCCAATTTGAATTCCGTTGCGTATCCCGAAATTGGGGGTGTTACAGATTTGTATCAAAGACACAGTTATAGAGAAACGGGTCTAATCGAGACCTAAAATATAACCACTTTTACAAACAAAACATTTTATAGCCTTTCGCTCTCCGTGCCTTCCATCCTCCAGACGATTATGTGACTTTTAGGCATTTTAAGCTACAGAAACATATTAGTATATTGATATATATACACTCGATATAATTCAATCATAAACGATGTACTAAACATATCTCCATTTGCCTATTCTAAGGCATTACGACACAATCAGATTTTTCCAAATTATGTATCTACTCGTGCATTTTAGGATTACGAAACTTCCTCCAAGACATTGTAACTGATTACAATGGTCTTTCCTACTTCCTAGACATTGTAAGTTATACAATGGTCTCTATTACGTTCTCAGACACTGTGAGTGATACAGTGGTCTCTATTACATTCCCAGATACTGTGAGTAACACAGTGGTCTTAATTACATCCCTAGAAGACTGTAAATGAAACAGTGGTCTCATTTATTTCTCAAGACATTGTGGGTTACACAATGGTCTAATTTATTCTCAAGACATAGTGAGTACACAATGATCTCTCTATCATTTCTCAAGATATTCTGAGTTACACAATGATCTCTCTATCATTTCGCAAGACATTGTGGGTTACACAATGACCTCTCCATCATTTCTCAAGATATTGTGAGTTACACAATGATCTCTCCATCATTTCTCAAGACATTGTGAGTAACACAATGATCTCTCCATCATTTCTCAAGACATTGTAAGTTACACAATGGTCTAATTTACTTCTTAAACATTGTAAGTTATACAAAGTCTCTAGAAATTATCTCATAAACCTTATATGATATTTTTTTACATGAAACCCGTCACAGTATATCAATTTCCCTAATGGAAATACAAGAAATGGGATTTCTAAAGGACAAACTGATTCATCATCTACAAAAGCTGAAGTTCAGCAACTTTCTCTACATTCATCATAGTCCTACTTTGAAACTTACATTGTTAAAAGTTCGTGATTCTAGCCAAGTATGGACTATTTTAGAATTACTTAAGATTTCCTTTCCACACATATCTACCCATACTATCTTCTATGCAATGGAATGTGAAAACATATGTTACAAGTCTTGTATGGCCGGGTCTTGCAACTGAATGGTTTGATATCGCCTTTGCTTTGTGGATATTTTCTCAAAAGCTATGGACATATCACGAGTATACCTAATTTAGGTATTTGGAAAATTTATCGAACCTCGGCTAAATCGAGTCTAGTCACCTATATTTAACCTAGGGACAGTGGAACATAGTCTGACTAACTATGTTCGACTTAAAATTTTCAAACGCTCAGAATAGTTATACAAGGGTTATATTCAGGTTAATTTCCTACTTGAACTCGATAAACCACCAGAATTCATTAAAAATATCTAGAGACACGATAGTATCTTACCACTCAGCGAGATCTTAACACTTATTTATACTACCTAATTTCAATCTTGAAAGTTTTCATTTATGGAGATAATCCTAACTACTATCTAGGGATAGTCATCAAATCTTCTCGTCATTTCTAAGAAGTACTAGCCTGATTAGGTATCAAGGATATCATTCCCCCATAATCCTTTAAAATTCACGTTTAATTTTTAAACAAAACTTGAAATCTCTACCTAAGAATAATGGTAAGCGTACACTACACTCTTCTAATCGTCAACATATCACATCATTATCTGAACCCCATTATAAGTTAGTATGTAAAACTTCACAGTATCACGTTTCTTTCAAACACTATACGACATAGCCTTCATCTCGAAACCACCTAAGACATGATCAACTTTGGAAATGGTTTGGATAACCACTTGCCACTAGCAAGACCTTCCTACAACGACAATTATCACATCATTATAAACCATTTCACATCAACCATATCTTACACTTTCGATTAACAACAGTTACCCTAACAACAAAAAAACGATTCCATTTAAGGCACTATATAGACGAAAGTTTCAGTCAACCATTTGCTGGACTAAGGTGTTCAGAGATCACCCACGAAATAACTAAGGAAACCATACAAATACAAATTTGGCTGCATGCTACACACTATCACCAGAAACAAAAATTACATAGATGTAAGGCATTAAAATTTAACAAAAACTCCATGTTAGAAATTAAGGTTTTGTTGAAAGCATCGATACAATAAGATATGATTCGTTTTGAGAATCGGGAAAAGCCAAACTTGAGGTATATTAGACTCTATAATATTTTAATAAAACCCTTTAGATTATCAAGTTAAGCCACCACCAAAAACTTAGAATAGTAGATAACACATTCTATAACCAGAAACTTGAGAATGCAAAGATTAGGATTCGGCACATACACCCACATTTTCCTAGACACTTCAACATCGGATAACACACACTGAATTCCGGGACGAAATTCCCGTTAAGGTGGTGAGACTGTAACAACCCGCATTTTCAGGTTACTTTTCATTTTTTGAAAAGTTACTATTCACTTTTACTATTCATCCCATAAAAAATTTTATTTTTATTTTACCATCATGACAAGAAAGTTGGTACTCGAAAAGTCGTCCTGACGACGTACGTTGAATCCATTCAGAACCGATTTCACAAAACCGTGTCCGAGAATTACTTTAGGGTTTAAACGTCATTCAGGCAACTCGATATGTCCATAAAACACTATAAACATTAGAAATATGTATTTCTACTATTTTAAGACAATTCCACAAGTTTTGGAATTTTACGTTTTTCAGTTCTGCGTATTACGCGAAATACGCGTTTTTGACCCGCGTTTCCAGCTTTAAACAGCGTTTAAGCAATCCGATAAAACTTACCACTCATTTATTATTTTATTATGGATTATAATGATGAGTTTCATCATTCCTACAAGTTTCATATTTTTACAATACCCGGTTTTACGTTTCGTGACTTAACGGCTCATAGTTAGCGATTAACGGAACCAAAACTGACTCCGTAAACTAGATAATACTAAGTTTAAACCACCTAGTCACCTCTCCTTATCCTAACCTAATCTAGGAAGAGTCTTGGATACCCTTCATCTCTTGCTTTCACTATATCATTACACCTTGCAACTTAGGCTCCAAGTTTAGCCTAATCTTGCAACACCTTGCAAAGCTTTGAATGCAAGATTGGTTTAGTCAAATATTTTGCACCTCCTTTGACTAAACCAAGGCTATAAAACCTCCCTCCCCTCCCTCTTGGTCATTCACCACCATGAACAACACAAACACTCTTAATTTGAAATTCTACTTCAAGTATTATCTCAAGAATTCAAGCTACAAGTAAACTACATCCAATTCCTTGCAATCTTTGTTGATTCTTCTTGAATTTAAATCCATATAAGTCACCTAAGATCTCAACACAAATTCCTTCAAGAATACAAGGGTGTATAAGGATTGCTAGAAGTGTGGAGAGATTGCTCAATCAAAGTCCAAGTCCTAATCCTTGTTTTTAACTTCCTTTCTTTAGAAAGCCAAAAGTTGTAAGAAACCCAAACACACTTTCTTGCTCAACATCATTTTCATGTTCTCATACTTTATTTATGTTATATATGGTCTTTATATTGTTGTCATGATGTACATAAACCACTAAAACAAGTTAAAGGAATCATATGTTAGCTAAGTGGATGTAAACAAGAAAACTAGTGACATATATTGTGAAATACGACCAAAATATTATAACCATAATATAGACACTTACATAATGTTAAAAAGGATTTTACAAGGAAAACATAGCAATTTGAATGACCGAAAACGAGTACACACGTCAAAAGATACGGCCAAAAGAAGTTAGCGAAACCAAAACGCCGAAACTGCCATAAACAAACTATTAAGGGTCTGCCCATTTTTTTTCAAGGTCTTCTGGTTCGTTTCATCAAAAAGTTAAAACACGAAATTTGTCCGAAACGACATTTTCCTTCGATGTTAAACGAGCTCGGGGCCTGAAACTCTTAAAACATGCCACTTTCCTTCAAAAACTGAAACTGCCCTATATAACTATACTTTTGTCACAACTAAAGGGAAACCAAGAGGCCTAATGGTATTAAGCCAATACCACTGCCACGGCTAAGGCCAAGGCTGAGTCTCAAGACCATGGTAGCCTAGACCAAATCCACGGCAAGGCCATGGCTAAAGCCTCAAGGCTTCCTAAGTCGAGACCGTAAACCAAAGGCCTTAGCCTTGACAAACCTAAACGTATACAATACAATTTGGATCTACTCCCTCGATAAACCATGAAACTATACTTGTAATAACCAACTTTACAATTTAGAGACTTGTAAACTTTTCTTTAAACACTTGTGACATAAATTATGATGATACTTGTGATAACCGTTATGATTTCCTAATCATAACCAAACAACCTTGTAACTTGTGTTTACAAACCACATGACACTTATGATATATAAACAAAACATATGTCTTATCTATTAAGTGTTACAATACTAGGGAGCTTCATGTGAGGGGTTTCATTTGGGTAAACGGATCGACGAGTTGCTGGATTTACGAATTAAAGTGTCCTAGCTCCTAGAACGTTTACTACATGACCTCTAAATTGTGATGGCCTGAACGGTAATACGATATATATAAACTAAACACGTTTTCACAACTAGACCATTTCTATAAACAACATACACAACTACCATGTACTACATCATGATCAATATAAAGACATATATAGGCTTGTTATTTCTTTTGCATCATTATTTCAAACCTAAGTCGCAATATCCTATTCTAGGTTGCTCGTAGAAGTTCTCACGGCATATCCATCATTCTCATTATACATTTGATATCATTTTCTCTGAGGTGAGTTCATAGCCCCACTTTCTATTACTTAATTGTTTTACGAACCCTTGGGGGAGATACATGCTATTTTTAACATGACCACACAAACATATGAACTTTATGCAATCTGATTGTTTCATTATCACTAAGTAAACATAATTGCCAAACATAAGTCCCTAAATCATGAACCATTAATCACTAGAGAGAGTGAGCTCGAATACTATGAATAGATCTATTGGGATTGACGAATTCCGTTTGTGTTGGCCCCGTTAAAGGCAAACAAACGCACTATATTTGAGTAACATTAGGTAAAATGGCAATTTTACCTATTAGGGCCGGTACCAAAAAATTCACCAATTTATATTGGAACACGTTAACGCCTTGGTTGCATGAGCTTAGTGAAATAATAACTGTTTTGCTTTCAACATCATGGGTGTATAACAACATAACCCACACAAACATTATGTGTTCAACATTTAACAATAAACATATGGATTCACTCAACCTTTGTGTTGACCCTTTTAGCATATTTATCTCAGGTTCACAAATTCACGAGGCTGGCAAGGATGGAAAGGAAGGGCACGAGTACTCAAGATGGCTATAATTTTATTATCATTCGAAAACTTATTTGTAAACCGTGAAACATTGTGACCTCATCTTGTAAACTCTGATATTTATATAAATCGAATAATAAACCTTTTAAAATGACTCAATTAGAGTTCGTTTTCTATTGTTACAACTGTCATATACAATGAAGTAAAGCCCAATTTGAATTTTGCTATGTATCACGAAATTGAGGGTGTTACACCGGCTACTTTGTTGGAGGGTTGTGTCAATTCGGCCACATTCTTCCTCCAAGGGATTCCGTCGTCTCGTTTGGAGATGGCAATCAAAATTGTATGTTGTTTAGATTTTACTGTTTTAATTTAAACTTAAGCCACCAAAGAAATATTCATTTTTACCAAAAGCAATTTTACCAGGGAAACCTTTACCCAAAAAATAAATTAACCATATACCAAATCTAAGTTACTATGTCTATTATGTCTATTTTTGGTGAAAATAAAGGTAGAAACATATAGAATGATGGGAATTTGTTAATAAAGGGAAGAAAACTAAACGTAGCTTTAATATTTCAAATCACATCTCACTTTCATAGTTGCTCCAACATGTTTTGCACCGATAACAATGTTGCGCATAACGTACTATCATTTTTTTAGTACCAGTAGACTTTTGATCTAGCAGTATTCAAGATTAATCATAGGAACTTGTCACTCAAAAATGGCTTTTTGATTGGGTACTTTATCGTTTTAGCAATATTTGTGGAGGAAGATGACATAGCAACATACACCATAAGAACTATAGACGACCCCCGCACTCTTAACAAGAGAGTCTACATCCGGTCTCCGGCAAACATTTTTTCGCAAAGAGAAATTGTGGAAATCTGGGAGAAACTGATTGGAAAACAGCTCGTGAAGTGTTGGAATTATATAACATGACATTCAATAAATAATCACAAAATATCAAAGTATACATGCGAAAGCGTATAGGATTTATTAACGAATAATTAATTAACATAAACAAGAATATGCGTACCTTACTTGATTCTAGCCGAACAAGAATCAAATCCACAAACTAGCAATTTGGATGAACCCTAATTAGGGTTTATAGGATTATACGAATTACCTCTTACCGTTTTGTAATTCAATCTAAGAATACTAACAATATTGTGTTAGTACCACTTTCTTGTACACACGTACTATACCGAATTAAAGCAATGCTAGTTTTAATCAAACAAATAACTTTGAGTTGGAAAAAGCTATGGATCGACTCCCTAGGGGAAGTAGTCGACCGCATTTAACAAAACACACACAAAACAAATTTTAGGTTTAGTTAATGAGTACAAGAGATAAATTACAAACACCATTGGTTTTGTATTTATACCCAAACTAACTTGGTGAACAAGTTTGAGTTGTAATTGGGTTGGGTTGGGTCTCCTTGGCCGATCGGTGCTAACCATCCCCAAGGGATTCCGGAACCTTCCCAATATTTACAACTTAGTCCTTTTTCAATTATATTTAATGACCGTTAGTCCATTACAACTAATTACTTAACGCCCGTTAGTTATTTCGTTTAATTAATAAATAAATACAACATATATATTTAATTATTAACTTTAATTATCATACGTAAAGTGTGTAATCTCGTGGTCTTGAGTTCAATCCTAACTCACGTCTACTAATTTATATCCATAAAACCAACAGCTCCCACTTGGATATATCTTGATAGAGTGATCACATCGGTTAGCGTCTAGCAACACTTCGATGCCTCTAGTATGACTCGAGTAAGGCTCCTGGAAAACCTTTTAATGATTTCTCATTATTGTTATCCTTTTGTTTCTAATACCACGTTAAATAAAGATATGGAATTAAGTCATTCTTTATTAAACTATTATGTTTCTCGTTATAAATGATTGACCAAGATTACCAAATCTTCTAAACATATTTAGGGGAGATTTTGGGTGCGGCCGCACAAACATCTTGTCAACCCTACGAGGGGCCCAGCAGTATTAAACTCCAAATAAATTTGAAGGAACAAATTCTATCTTGACTACGAGACTAACCCACAAACTTTGTAACATTTCTGAAAACAACCCTTATGACTACCAGTTACGTATAGCGTTAAGTTGCTCCACAGAAATGCACTACATTCATGACACTTATCTGGTATCTCAAGTCTGAGGATAACTATTCATAATTTACTTATAACAATATCCACAAAGTAAATTATGTAGTTGGGATAAGTCCTATATTCAATTCATTGAATATCATCTGAAATTGGTATGCATTCTCATCAATATACTTTCAAGTATATTCTACCACATCTCTCAGATTTGTCTTAGTTTAATGATACTCCCATATCATTAATCGACAACAGACATTTAGAATAACTTAGTTACTCACGGATTAAACATGCAAATATAGGACAACAATATTATAAATGAAAATAAACATAATCAAAATTTTATTTCATCAAAATAATAAATGTTTTACAATATCCTTTATCCAAATACTATTCACAGTTATGCATAAAACTATTAGCTAAACGAAGTCCAATTCCTTTGGCAAGTCCAACAAGCTTGTCTTTAGCCAAAGCCTTAGTGAAAGGGTCAGCTAAGTTATCATCTGTGTGAACTTTCAATAGATTAATTTCACCTTCACGGACTTGTTCCCGAACATAGTGATACTTTCGTAGAAAATGTCTGGTGCCCTTCATGACTCCAGGTTCATTGGCAAATATGATTGCAGCAGAATTGTCACAATACATAACAATAGACGATTCAATTGAAGGCATAACACCAAGCCCTGAAATGAATTTACTAATCCAAACAGCCTCCATTGCAGCTTCCGAAGCAGATATGTATTCGGCTTTTGTCGCAGACATCGCAATCGTACTATGCTTCTTGCTCTTCCAGTCAACTGCTCCTCCATTGATGACAAAGACATAACCCGTCTGAGACTTCGTATCATCTTTATCACACTGCCAGGAGGCATCACAGTAACCTGTAGCACCAAGCTCTGTGTCTGGATTTCCACCATAAACTTAAAACATATATTTCATATTCCTAAGATACTTTAGAATATGTTTAACAGCAGTCCAGTGAAGTTCACTCGGATTCTGTTGATATCGACTGGTCATGTTCTGAGCGAACGCCACATCTGGCCTTGTGCATCTCACGTCATACATAATAGATCCTACTGCCGAAGCATAAGGAACTTTCTGCATGCGTGCCACCTCAGCAGGTGTTGAAGCACACATATCGCTACATAAGCCATGTTTTACTTCCATCGGCAAATATCCTTTCTTGGAATTTTGCATATTGAATCTCTTCAATATTTTATCAATGTAAGCGCTTTGACTTAAACCAATTAACCGCTTTGACATATCTCGGTAGATCTTGATTCCCATAATGTATGCAGCTTCTCCTAAATCCTTCATGGAAAAACACTTCCCAAGATATGCCTTAACATTTTGCAAACTCGGAATGTCTTTTCTCATAATTAATATGTCATCGACATAAAGAATAAGGAAAATTACATCACTCCCACTAACTTTGTGATATACACATGGCTCATCAAGATTTTGAATAAATCCATTGCCTTGATGCTTGCTTCAATCCATAAATGGACCTTTGAAGTTTGCATACACGGTTTGGAAATTGTGGATTCACGAACCCCTCAGGTTGCTTCATATAGATGTCTTCATCTAAGCGACCATTCAAGAAGGCGATTTTGACATCCATCTGCCATATCTCATAGTCATAGTACGCTGCTATAGCTATGAGAATTCTAATAGCTCTAATATCCGCTACAGGAGAAAAGGTCTCCTCGTAATCTATGCCATAAGTTTGAGTAAAACCTTGCGCAACTAGACGAGCTTTATAGACGTGTACATTGCCATCCATGTCAGTCTTAATTTTATAGAGCCACTTTCTTCCAACCACCTTGGCGTTTGGAGGTAAGTCGACCTCTTCCCAGACTTCATTTTCTCTCATGGATTGCATTTTCCCATTCATTGCAACTTTCCATTTGTCCTTATCAGGACTTGCCATGGCAGCTTTATAACTAGTAGGCTCTCCAAGATCTCCTAACATAGTTTTCTCAACCTCTACGTTAAGACATAGACGTTCAGGTGCACGCGTAGACCTTACGGATCTACGAACGAGAATCACTTCAACTTTTGGTGGAGGACCCAGACTATCAGGTTCTATCGGAAGTACGTTAGTGTTTTCAGATGGTAATGCATCTTCATGATCATCTTCCAGATCATAAACTCTCCTACTTAATTCTTGAGATACGAGATCACTTTCAAAAAAATCTCCATACCTAGCAACAATTACTTTATTTTCAGTTGGATAGTAAAAGTAGTAACCCATAGTTTCCTTAGGGTATCCTACGAAGATACACTTTACAGATCTTTGTTGGAGTTTATCAGCTGAGTTACGTCTAACATACGCCTCGCAACCGCAGACCTTTAAATAAGATAGGTTAGGAGTTTTACAATGCCATATTTCATATGGTGTCTTATCAACCTTCTCTGTGGGAACCATATTTAGAATGCGAACATCTGATTCTAAAGCATAATCCCAAAAGGATAAAGGTAGAGTAGTAAGATTAAACATAGATCGTATCATGTCCAACAATGTACGATTTCTTCTCTCAGATACACCATTTTGTTGTGGAGTATATGGAGAAGTGAGACTCAGCTAAGTAATCTTTAAACTCTTGGCTTAGATACTCGCCTCCTCTATCGGATCGAAGAGCTTTAATCTTCTTTCTCAATTGCAGTTCTACTTCCGCTTTGAAAACATTAAATGTTTCAAACACCTCATGTTTATGCTTAAGTAAATAAACATAACCATAACGGCTGAAATCATCAGTAAAGGTTAAGAAGTAGCTAGCACCTCTCTTAGACACATGTCTAAGTGGTCCACACACATCAGTATGAATAAGACCAAGTAGATCAGAAGCCCTCTCCATATTGCTATGAAAAGGTTTCTTCGTCATCTTCCCAGATATGCATGACTCACATTTATCAAATGATTCATCATTGATATTTTGCAAAAGCCCTTCTTGTTGCAGCGTATGCATGCGAGCCTTGCCTATATGAGCAAGTCTACAATGCCAAAGATAAGAAGAATTCAAGTCTAACTTTATTTTCTTATTGATGCTAAACATCGAATTATTATAATTGTTAGATTCATTTCCAATCACATCAATTTTAAACACACCATTCACAGTAATCACATTAAAATAAAATACACCATTTAAAGAAATAGAAATTCCATTACGTGAAATAGTATGAGTAAAACCATCATCCAACAAAAGTGAAAAGGAAACAACACCTCTAATTATAGAAGGTGCGTAATGACAATTGTTCAATAACAGTACTAAGCCCGAAGGCAATACTAAACTAAACGTTCATATGGCTTCAACAGCTGCATGTGCGCCATTTCCCACGTGCAGATATTGCTTCCCATAGGCTAGCTTCCTTTCCACTCTAAATCCCTGCAGTGTATTACAAATGTGAATACCACATCCAGTATCATATACCCAGGAATTTTTATGATTTAGAGTAAATAATTCAATGACAAATAAATTACCTGAAGGACCGGCGCCCGAGGACCCGTCGTACTTCATCTTATTTGCCCGCAATTCATCAAGATAGAGAGCACAATTTCTCTTCCAATGCCCAATGACCTTGCAGTGGTGGCATGCTTGATCCTTTTTAGGATTTTCCTTCCTAGGAGTAGGGTACTTCTTGGGTTCTGGTTGATAGGCCATAACCTTTTTACCTTTATAAACTTTCCCTTTGCCCTTCACCTTCTTGTTGTTTGCACGCTGCGGTTTTGGCTTATTTATCCTTCCACCCTGAATAGCAAGTACCTGGGGAGTAGGAGCATTTTGAGGTAACCCTTTCTCATAGTCAATTTTGCGTGTAGGTCAGTAACTGTCTTCCCCACGCAGTGCATATTGAAGTTCCGAACAAAATCATTGAAATCCTTGTTAAGGGATCTGTTGATCAAGTTCACGGCCATGTCATCTTCATAAGTCTTGCCAGGTGCCCTTAATTGGTCCATGTAACGTTTCATTTCAAGTACATGATCACTCACGGGTTTACCCTTTCCCTGCTTGCAGCTGTGTAATGCATCGATCAAGTCATAAATCTCGACAGCAGTTGGTTTCTCGAACATAGTTCGAAGTTCATTAAGCATGTTAAATGGGAAGTAGTTTTCAAACTGCTTTTGGAGAGCAGGTTCCATCGTTCCCAACATAAGACAAGCCACATCGTTATGACGCTTATACTCAATTTTTCAAGCATCCTTTTCAGCTTGAGTAGCTTCAGGTGCTATTGGTTCAGCAGGACAAGGTTCATGCAGATAATTCAACCGGTCAGCAACTCTACAGACAATTCTCAAAGAGAGGTACCAATCATTGAAATTCTTAGAGCCAGTCAACTTTTCTCGATCAAAAAAGCTTTTGAACGCAGAACTTAGTGCAGTATTAGTGTTATCGTTGTTTTGAGCCATTTCTACAGAAAAAAGTTCAAGTATTAGTCTTTTCGATAATACAACTTTTCAAGAAAATAAAATATACCCAACGGTAATATAAACATATAACCATATAATTTTCTCGAAAACTAAGATCTAAATTATCATAGGTTCATTATGGGATTTATATTTTCCAACGCTATTGCAAATATAAACATGTTTCATCCCATCTTATGCCATGAGTCCAGTTCTCACTTCCTACTCAACTTAAGTGTCTAACTTAAATAACTGCAAATATGTCCATGTAAGGTCTGACTTTACATAAAGATTTATCTCTCCATCACAATCTCGCTAAGTACTGTCATAACATAAATTGCAACTTCAAGTGTTCCTTTTAATTAGATGGCACATAACTTAATTTAAAAGGGTACTAGTTTTGATTTTATGTGGTCAAATCAAATATGTACAAAGATGTCATGCATTCATCTTGTAGCATAATTTTAATAAAAAACTTTTTATTACCAATTCATAAAGATCAAATTATCAGAGTTTTGATTGAGGTATTGGGTTCACCAATCAAGAAATTTAGCGTTAGTTATCGTCCATTATACCGTACTTTTGCATAAGTGTAAACACTTAGTGTTTCGGGTGATTACCACCAAAGTGGCGCATGGAATTAAAACTAATTCGCCCTTAAGATGATTTTGTACGCATAGCCTACTTGGTAACTCCAATTTGACTCGCAAGCAAGCGGAGAGTTTTGTCAGCACTGAAGCAATAACCTCCCTCTTTAGGGTCACAATTTAATGCGCTCCCCTCCTAGTACTTCCCACACAGTCCGTCAAATTGGATGAGCCGTTGTCACTTTTTGTACCAAAATCATCAATCAATTAAACTATTGAAAACTTAACTCTTCAAAAACAAATCAAATTTCACCATTGTTTAGTCCGTATTATTTTTCTATTCAAAATTACCCTTTGTTTAAAACTGTCTAACGTAATAAACAAACAAGTAACAAATAAAAATAAACAACTTAAAAACAATGCGCACATAATAAACAATTTAATACGTGTAAACAAGTAGCCACATGCAACTTATTCGATAAAACCCTATTAATCAATGTTTTGAAACCCGGGTTTGTGATCGACCCGGCCAAGACACCGGGTCACCGGGTCAACCCGGTTAGACCCGGTTTTATGCATATGTCCAAACATCCATTTCTAATTGTCCAAACATAATATCCAAACATTGGTTTTGCAGTGAAAAAAAAGCAAAGAACCATTTTTCATGCTCTAAACAACAAATCAAAGGTGGACAAGGATATAAACCTCCATACCTGCATAATTTTCTAAACAACCATAAATGCTACGGGATTACATGTTTCATACTTCAAAAGGCATAAATCCTACGAGATTACAAGTTTCATACTTCTAAAGACATGCATCCTACGAGATTTACAAGTTTAATTTTTGAGGTTTTGTAAAAAAAAAAAAAAAAAAAAAAAAAAAAAATTTGATAAAAACCAAACCCGGGTTGACCCGGGACTTAAAACCCGCCGGGTCTAAACGGTTGACCCGTTTTTTAAAACCCGGGTTTTTTTGACCCGTTTTTTTGTCCGGAACCGGTCCAACCGGCCGGGTCGACCCGGGTTTCAAAACATTGCTATTAATAATCAATGTCTACGTTAAATTAATGTATATATTAATTAGGGCTTTCACTCTCCCAATTGAAAGTGAGCCACATACATCGATGAATCGATTGCGTAAACCCATAATTAATAATATATCATATTGCACATAATTGATTCATTAATATATATAATTGGAGTCTTCCCCAATTCAAGATTTATCATAAATAAACATGTGATAAATATATCTTAACAATTTAAACAATATTCAAGGAACTATCCATGACAAACATGCATGTATTATCATAGATATATCATAACAATTATACAAATAGTCACAAGATCGCATATCAAAATTCCATGTCACATAACATATTATTCATGAATTAATCACGTAACATATATATTAATTCTAGGTTTCGATAAAGTTAGCAAACAATTTTCAATCCCTAAAAAAATTTGAAGGATGTCGACTAAAAAAATTTAATGGGTACGCCCCATATAAAAAAAATTTAAATCGACACATGCAAAAAAAAAATCCAAAACCCTAGATTAACCATATCAAACAACATAGAATTATTCGTTTTTTACGCGTTTAGTAATTAATTACTCATTAAAACCAATAACTCGTGATGCCGCTGTTGGAATTATATAACATGACATTCAATAAATGGTCACAAAACATCAAAGTATACATGCGGAAGCGTATAGGATTTATTAACGAATAATTAATTAACATAAACAAGAATATGCGTACCTTACTTGATTCTACCCGAACAAGAATCAAATCCACAAACTAGCAATTTGGATGAACCCTAATTAGGGTTTATAGGATTATATGAATTACCCCTTACCGTTTTGTAATTCAATCCAAGAATACTAACAATATTGTGTTAGTACCACTTTCTTGTACACACGTACTATACCGAATTAAAGCAATGCTAGTTTTAATCAAACAAATAAATTTGAGTTGGAAAAAGCTATGGATCGACTCCCTTGGGGAAGTAGTCGACCGAATTTAACAAAACACACACAAAACAAATTTTAGGTTTAGTTAATGAGTACAAGAGATAAATTACAAACACCATTGGTTTTGTATTTATACCCAAACTAATTTGGTGAACAAGTTTGAGTTGTAGTTGGGTTGGGTTGGGTCTCCTTGGCCGATCGGTGTTAACCATCCCCAAGGGATTCCGGAACCTTCCCAATATTTACAACTTAGTCCTTTTCCAATTACATTTAACGACCGTTAGTCCATTACAACTAATTACTTAACGTCTGTTAGTTATTTCGTTTAATAAATAAATAAATACAACATTTATATTTAATTATTAACTTTAATTCTCATACGTAAAGTGTGCAATCTCGTGGTCTCGAGTTCCATCCTAACTCACGTCTACTAATTTATATCCATAAAACCAACAACATCTCTTTCGGAGCAAGAATTTCTAGACAGCATAAAAGGTGACAACATTGTCGTACTATTTCTTTTTTTTTTTTTGACAGGTGACTTTCCAACTTAGGTTTCACCACCCTCCCGAAAGAGGGCCCTAACCCCACATCGACCAGTCTATGTTGTCTTAACCGGGTCCACGCAGGTACGATATGTGGCTTCAGTGCCGCGAGGAAACCGTACCGCCTCCACACAAGTTACCTTGCTGGAGTAACGGCCGGATTAAAACCCCGACCTTGCTCAGATTTGAACCCCCAACGGCTTAGTCTAAGGGGCACAAATCCTCATTGCAAATATCAACAGAGCATGTGGACCACAAGTGAGGACTTCCCGGTAGGTCACCCACCGGGAAGTCTAAGGGGCACAAATCCTCATTGCAAATATCAACAGTACCGCCTCCACACAAGTTACCTTGCTGGAGTAACGGCCGGATTAAAACCCCGACCTTGCTCAGATTTGAACCCCCAACGGCTTAGTCTAAGGGGCACAAATGCTCATTGCAAATATCAACAGAGCATGTGGACCACAAGTGAGGACTTCCCGGTAGGTCACCCACCCGGTACTACTCTCACTAGTGGCTCGCTTAACAACCTAAGCATTTACCACTAGGCCACATGATCGATGATTGTCGTACTATTTCTTAAAGCATCTTATAAATTAAAGACTTATATTGCAGCAAGCAACGTGTTTTCACACATTTTACCAACATAAAGGACCGATCTTCATATTGTAGCTAATCATATCATATATCCGATATAGCGACATCTGGTTGTAAAATACATTTATATGTTGCTACTTTTATTTTGGTTTTATGGTATATTAATTTACATGTTATCATTGCAGATAAAGGGTATGTCGATCAGGCAGGAATGACACATTTCTACCACTTCTTTTACGAAGGCTGCCTGGCAAATTTCGAGATCGGATATGACGCTGAAGAGGCTTGCAGTCTCTACCCCGACGTTGAATACATTAAAGTCGAGAACTACCTCAAGCAATACCTTTGAATTTCATATATATACATGCATATTGTTCTGTTTTAAGTATATGATTACGTGTGTAAAATCATGGCCGGATTTGAGCAAGTGCAGGGTGCTCGACGGCATAGGGCCTCCATTTTTCAAGGGGCCCCAAAATTTTAAGCATCGAGAGTGATTAAATCAATTTTTAGCGTAATACTGATGATAAAGTGTTATAAAGCGTAAGAGAATAGGTGATTGCATTCATATATAAGTTAATATGTTTTAGATTCTGATACTATTTTAAAAAATAAAATGAAAACAGGGTCAGTTTCAGAAAGCCGAGGAAGAAGATGATAACTTTTGGCAAGTTATAGTTTGCACCCCCAAAATCTACCATTTTAACACTTTCGTCCAAATTTCTCAAGAAGTATTGAAAACTTGCAAATATTGACAATTTCAGCCCTTTTTTATTACAAATGATTCAATATTACACGTTTGAATTTTGATACGATAGAGTGCTTCGATATTTTTTTATAAAATTTTATAGGTTAATCGAGAGTTTGCAACATTTGTTAGTACTTTATAGATTTATAGCACATTTTGTCAACTTTACGAGCTTTTTTACTATACATTATAACACTTTTTTTCCTCTTCGTAATCATGAAACGATGGCATCAAAATACACAGACTACGTTGTCCACGGTCTACTTTATGATTATTGCACAGGGTCCTTTAAATTCACGGGACGGCCCTGTGTAAAATGAGAGATTATATATCCAAAAGGTATGATGTTTTCAGCCAATTAATCAAAAAATGTCTGTTAAACATCACATTTAGGGGGGTCAATGGGGTCGGGTTGACCCAACTCGAACTCGAACCCGATAAGGCTTATAGGGTCGGGTAGAATCGAGTTCTAATATCTTATCGGGTTGTGTGACTCCAATGTGATAACCGACATCATTATCTGGTCAGGTTAGAGTTGAACTATTTTTATTATCGGATTATCGGGTCAACCCGATAAGACCCGAAGTTTATTTTCTATAACGTTTTCCCCTAAATGTTTATCAGCTCGTCAATTTTTACAAATACACGGGACATTTTATTTAACAGTAGACACGTTAATAGGATATCGGTGTAACTGGACTCATTGATTTTCAATAACTTTGATGTAATACGTAGTAATTCGTTATCCCGGTTAGTAAAAGGCGAATATTGGAGAATGGAGATAGTATTAAATCATTTATGGCCACAGTGAAGGATACAAGACAATACTCAAGAAGTGGTGTGAATAGATGAGAACAAATGACATTCTAGAACTACATGTTCACTCAGTTCACTTGCATGCTACGGAGTACTTACTTTTGACTTGTACAACTATTTTTTTTTTCTTTTCTTTTTCTTATACAAAGGCTACTAGAATGTGTTTTTTAGCTTAATTTCACACGCATGCAAATTTTCATTTGTACAAGTTGTATTATTAAAAGACATAAGCTTAATTAAGTAATGAAATGTTTTATGTAATGTTGCAAAAATCGGTAACTTGGCCGATTAATCGTTAATCGGCCGAGTACCTTGTCGATTTTTAAAAATCGGTCGAAAAATCGGCCTAGGAAAAAAATTAACACTAAGCAGTCAAAAAATGGGCTGAATCGGCCGATTAATCGGCCGAATCGGTCAAAAATCAACCAAATCGGTCATTTTTAAAAAAATAATAATTTAGGCATTCTACTTAATTTGGGGATCGTATATTTCATTTATAACGCACAATGGGCATCATAATCAGAATTTGATCCTTTTATTGAGGTTTGAAAACATATCAGGCTTGGAATCGGTTAAGATTTTTAGTTTGGTCTCCAGAAATACCAAAAAATTGCAGGAAATACCAATCCAATTAATCACCGATTAATCCCGACTTGACCGATTACTCGCTACAGGGTGGTCGATCGCCCGACTACCGATTCACGATTTTTGCAACATACTTTTATGGATAAAAAAACTAAAAAGCCCGATTAACCCGAATCACTCGACCCGATAATAACTCGAACCCGATAACCCGATTACTTATCGGGTCGAGTTGCGGGTTATTTTTTTATAATCAAAAATCCGAATCAACCCGACCCGATAACACCCTTCACATTTGCGTTTTCTGTAATATGTTTCACTAAAAACTAAAACTAAATTTGGCCTTTGGTGCTATGGTGTTTCTCAAATTAAGTGGTATGCAAAGATAAATAGATTAGTCACTTATTCAAGATAAAGAGGTTTTTGTGATCTCCTCACTAAAATGAAACAAAAATTTGAACGTAGTTAATAAGTGAAAAAGAAACAACCATGTGATATTAATCTGAACCCAGATTTAGGCAACTGGTTCGGTTTAAATTTAGTATGTAATATATCAAGAAACGCAAACTATATAAGCCAAAATTTGAAACCCGAATCGAATCATCAATAAACACTTCAAGAAGTGCCAGTGACAACGTTATTACTTAGCTCAAAATAGAAGGCCATCCACCTAACGTTTGTTATCCTTTAATTTCTTAAGAAAATACGACGTGTATCTGTATTTTTATAATCTGTATAATTCAAAGAACATAATATACTAAGGAGTAATAATATAATAGAGTAAACTACACCATTCGTCCTTGTGTAATACGTTGACCATCAAGTTTCGTCCTTTGACCAAAAAAATTGCATCGTTGGTCCTTAACTGCGAAACGTTAGTCATCGTTGGTCCCTCACACTAACTGGTTGGACTAACGGGCGTTAAGCCTTGTTAAGTGGAGGGTATAACGGTAAATTTGCTATATTTTTTTCTTTTCATTTTAAACACAAACAAATAAAAGCCATCTCATGTGGTCCCACCATCTCCATCTTCTTCTTGAAACTGTCAACACCAACCATGTTCATCTTCACCCACCATCACCACATTCACCACCTCCGGCTACTTTCACAAATCCCGATAATCATATTCATTGTTTTTTACCACATACTCAAACAAATCTTCTACGTATCCTTAAACCCGTCGTGGCTACCGGATTGTTAACAAGTGGTGGTGGTGGTTTTTAGATCCACAAAAATGTTTACAAGCCATAAATTCAAACCAAACGCCCTTGTGGCTGTTCTTTTGTGAGTCAAACCAAATCAAATATAGCTTATCATGACTGAAACCAATGCCAAAAGCCATAAATTGCATTAAGCTTAAAATAAGCAATGTTAACCCCAAGTAGGTTTTAAGCTTATTCAAATAAGCAAAAGAGAAATAAGAAGAAAGTTAAAATAAGCCAAACACCCTTTTGGTGAGGCTGTGGGGGACCGAGCAAACAAACAGCCTAACGCACCCTTAGTTGAGTTGAGACCAGGCACACAAGTGAGGAAAATGACATACCCTTGGATGAATGATGGTGAGCCGAGACAAGAGGATCAAATATATTTGACACCCTATTGATATCATGACATAAACCGAACCAAACAACACCACCTTTGGGTGGGCTGCAATAGCAGGCAAACAAAACAGCCCCTTGCGGGTTGTTGCTATTATCTGTGACCAAAGAAAAACGCACCTTAGGAGGGTGACTCACCTGAACTACACCTCAACAAACATAACACACCCTCGTGGGTTGTCGTCAACCCGAGAGTAAACAAACACCAGGCGCACCTAAATTGGTCTTCTAGCTGAACCAAGACTCAAAAATAAACTGAAAACAAACACCCTCTTGGGTGTTGTGGTGCGCAAGATCAAACACACCTTCGTGGTAGCTTTGAACCGAGAGCAATAAACAAAGTATTCGCACCTTCTCGGGCTCTCGGTGAGCAGAAATAAACAAGTTAAACGCGCCCTCATGGGTGGCTGTTGTGGGCTAAATAAACAACCCAAGCGCACCCCTAGCTAACTGAAACAACAAACATAAACCCACTTTGGGTTCTCTCTTTTGACTGTTTTAGCAATGTTTTTTTAAGTGACTGGTGATGATCAAAGAAATGGGTATGGAAGAGATTGAAGAAGTTTTTGAGAGAGAGAAATTTGAGATGAAGTCATGGAGAAAATTCAAGTCAATGTTTGTGTTTGTGTGAGGATTATTTTATTTGGTTGGATGGATTGAAGAAATGTAGTTTTATATGTGTTGGGTCGGTGAGTTTTGGAGATGAATGGGAAAAGACATAAATACCCTCCACTTAACAAGGCTTAACGCCCGTTAGTCCAACCAGTTAGTGTGAGGGACCAACGATGACTAACGTTTCGCAGTTAAGGACCAACGATGCAATTTTTTTGGTCAAAGGACGAAACTTGATGGTCAACGTATTACACAAGGACGAATGGTGTAGTTTACTCTAATATAATATTTGTATTGCTAAACATAGGACTAAAGTTCATGTTTAAAGAAGTTGGTTCCTAAGAAACGGAAAGTGGTGCCCAAGATACGCTTTGGAACAAGTTGGTTCCTAAGAAGGTCAACATCTTTGTGTGGAGAGCTTGTAAAGGAAGATTACCGGTTTGTGTGGAACTTGATAGGCGAGGCATTGATCTAGATTCGGTATTGTGCGCGTGTTGTAATGATAGTGTGGAAACATGTACTCATTGCCTTGTCACATGTGACCTTGCAATGAGTGTGTGGACCAAACTATTTAATTGGTGGAAGGTAGGGAGCGTTGATGCTTCAACTATTGAAGATCTTTTTTCACATAGTGGGAATGTTAATGTTCCCACCCATCTAGCTTTACTATGGCAAGCGACAATTTGGACCTCTGGTTACTTCATTTGGAAAGAAATGAACGCTCATGTGTTTGGTAAAAAAGTCTCGAGCTCTAACAAGATTATGCAAGACATTCAACTCAAATGCTTCGAATGGATAGTGAGAAGATCAAATAAATATAAATCTTTAGATTGGCAACAATGGTTACGGGACCCTCGGTACATTCGGCTACAATGACTTCTAGTTTATTTTGTTTTTGCTACTGTATCGTCGGTGCATAGTATGCAACGCTTCTGTCCTGATTGGCTGCTGATACTGCTGTTTGGTTTAGTGTCTGCAAATGATTCTTTTTAGTCTGCAACTCATTTGCTATGAGTTATATATTTGAGATTGGCTTGAGCTACAACAAGTGATCATGGTTGGATATTATTCCACATGGATGGCATTTATCCATCACAGTGGTTGGTTCAAATACTACATGGTACTATATTCAATGTGTCAGTCAAGGATTAGAGGATCATATTTTTTTTTTTGTGTCTGAGAATGTTTTGTGTGGCATCAAGTGTCATTTGGTAGCCATTATTCCAACTGAGAATTGTATATTCTCATTTGGGTAGTGGTTGGCAATTGTCCATTTTACTCTTTGGTGCACATTAATATGTTTGTTAATATAAGTCTAGTGGTAGTCATTAGTTTGTGATCTTCGAGATGGTATCTTTGTCTTAGTTTTATTTTTGTTTTTGGGTCTCATCCTCGTTTAATTAGTTTGTTAATTGAGGTGGCGCCGGGCGTCATGTATTGTATCTGTTTTCTTTTGTGGTTCTTTAGTTAATGTTGCCTTTCTAAAAGAAAAAGTTCATGTTTAAAAAAATAAATACGCGCATAATTAGTAGTACATAAAGTCGGTTAAGAAAGCTTAAATGCAATAAGTGAATAATTATTATTCAATATACAAACAATTAACGCATGTTTAAATACTTTAAACAAAACCTGAACAACTATGTTTAACAATTTTCATATACTCTTAATACCAGTAATTATTTTTATATTTTCTTTGAAAATATAACCCAAAAATGTCTAAAATTGTGAAACTAGCCGTTAATTTCGAGATAGGAAAAAAAGAACCGGTTTGTGAACCCCCTTTCCCCAACCCCACACACACCAAGTCCCTTCCTCTGAACCGTTTATGGACCCCGTTATCTGAAAAGAACCCCTATCATCTTAAAAAGAGTTCAAAAACCTTTCCTTCTCCTCACGTTTTTTGAGTTTTTCACCATAACTAGACCTAAAAAAACATTAAAAATATGTAAAGTTGAAAACTTCAAAAACATTTGCGAATATCGCATGATTTACGAAGTTCGCGATACATTTCGCTTCCCATTTTGAACCCATTTCGACATTATCTAGATCTCTTTTATAAAAGAATCATTTTGTTTAAAATAATCTTTTCCTTGTCTTATTCTTTATTTCTAACGAGGCTTTTCTTAAAAAAATATATTAAAAAAAGGTTTATCTATCCTACGCCCTCAATGCACAGGCTAAGAAAGTAAAAAAGACTTAAAAGACTTACGAAAAATGACTCAAGAATTTATAAAAAAATATAATTTTTATGGGTCCTTGAATCTTTTTTATGTCATTTTTATCTTCTTATTTTGTGTCCGTGAGAAACGAGATAGAAAAACCCGTAAAAAAGAAATAAAAATGGAACAAAACCTTCAATAAAAACTTCAAAACTGACCTTCGAATCTGAAGATTTGATGATTCGTAATTCAAAAACACAGTCTTCAAACTACTTGCGAACTCGCAAATGGTTTGCGAATTCAATGGCTAGTATTTAAAATAACAATTTTTGAAGGTTAATTGCTTAAACTTTTTTAGTTACAGTACATGATTATTTAATTATTACCCTTGTTAAAATTGCTTTTCAAAAGAAAATTATGTTTGATATGGTTGAAAAAGGAAATAAAAACAGCTGAACTTTTGATATTTTTTACATGTCTGTAATTTTTTGGATTTAGGGGGTCCACTTTTTGACTATTGCACAACAGAATAATTTTTAATGTTACAAGTTACGAAAGTCAAGTAATAGCTTTTTATTTTTTCAATAACTTTGACTGCACATTTTCAAATGGATTTTTTCAATAATTTTGACTGCACATTTTCAAAAGGAAAGTAGAAATTTGACTAGTGTTGTTTAGTGTATTTGTAAGTTTAATAATATCGTGATCTTATTTAAATTCGTTTTTGTTTTTGTATAATCGTGATCATAAGATCGGATTGGATTGTTAAGATCCTGTTATAGTGTAATTTTATTAATAAACGTTGTAAAACTATACAAATTCATATATTATTATATATTGGTCAAATTTAGGATTATAAAGTGTTAATACAATTAGCCTCTTATTTTTTATATTTCACAAAACATAATACATAAATTCGTACTACCTCCGTCCCAAATTATAAGTCTAGTTTAAATTTTTGACTCAAACTTTGACCTTAAATATTTTTGTTTGTACTATACAATATTTGATGCAAAATATATAAATGGATTGTGTTTTAAATTTATTTTCATTTGGTATAATTTTCATCAACTGTTATATAATACAAACGAAAATATTTAAGGTCAAAGTTCGAGTCAAAAAGTCAAATTGGACTTAAATTTTGGGACGGATGGAGTATTATTTTAAGTTGTGGTTCTATAAAAGTAAGATCGGATTGAGATCATATTAAAATCCTATCTCGCAAAAATCTTATTAGAAACGAAATTGCTTTTGCTTTGTAATATCGTAAAATCTTATTATCAAGTTCAAAATCTTAACAACCATGGTATTTGGCGTCTATTTAGTAAGACCCACATAAATGCTAAGTTCTTACATTGATTGTGTAATGGTAAATGACCTACATAAATGACCAATTCTTACTAAAAGTATATATTACTTCATTCATTTCAAAATTATTGTAAAGAGACAAAAATCACACTTTAATAAAAGTGAGACCACTATAAATTTCAATCACTCAAATATAGTATTCTCTCATTAAATTCTTTTTTTATTACTAAAAATAAAAACCGAATAACTATTTTGAGACATCCCACCAAAAAAAATATGAATCATAATTTTAAAACGAATGAAGTATTAAACTAAAATATAGGACAACATTCGTATCATCTTTATCTATATTATAAATAAGGCATTAGGATTTTTATGTTTAAAAAAATTTAAGTTTATACATCTTACTTTACTTGGTAAGTTAAACTAAACTTCAAAATATAATAATTGAGCACTTAATAGCACTAAAGTAGATGCTACAATAATAAAATACAAACTACCTTCATGAATTAAATATATTTATATAGTTTAACTTTTTAAATTTGCACATCAAAATATGATACATTAAGATTTTCACAATGTCACACCACACGTCTACTACTACTAATTTGCACATCATCAAAAAACATCGTTTAAAAAAGTAATTTAAAAAATAAAAAATAAATAAATTCTCAAAATATATTGCTCGCCCCGCTTCTTTGCGCTGATATTAGTATACTAGCGACTATGTTTTACTACACGATCATTGCTTAAATAGTTTAAAACCTACTTACTAAAAATTAAGGTCTAATTTTTGTTGATGTAAGATCTACGTCGGTATGATGTTAAGTTGTTACTAGCTAGTTGTTTTCATAAAAGTTGTTGTGTTGTTAAATCAATGAAAATAACATGATTAGAAATAACTAGCAGGGTACTCGCGCGATACGGCGGCGGGTATCTTAAAATAAAAAATTTCAATGAACCACGTTTTATAATCTGAAACGTTTTAAAAGACGATAAATTTGTGAATGCCAAAAGTTTCATGTCACATATTTTAACTATTTAGAATATTAGAGTAGGGTACCCGCGTGTTGCGGCGGCAGGTATCAAGTAATAAAATTTTAGGCAAAAAATGTTTTCAGGTGTATCTTTTCGCTTAAAATAACTTTACCAATAGCGAAAACATAATGAGTTTGATTAACTTTAAAAAAAGTAATGAATAATATCAAACTAATTCATGTAAAAATAATTGAAAGTGGCGTGATTTTGCGTCGCGGTAGTCCATAATGTTATAGGGTTATTGTCAAATTAGTTGATATTAGTCCGTAGTCACAAGTAAGTAGAAACATTTTTTTATGAAATATATACGTAATAATCAACATCTCGTAATAAGTAAATAAAATATATTTTTGAACATGTTTGTATCATTAATATTATTTATTACACTTGTCTTATATAGATAAAAGATATAAATAAAAGAGTGCTTATAATGTATATATATATATATATCTTGTAAAGTATATATTTATGAAAATGTTTGTATCATTAATATTGTTTATAACACTTGTCTCATATAGATAGAAGATATAAATAAAATAATGCTTATAATATAAAGAAAAATTACATATTTAAGCAATCATTAGAGTTATCCACGAAAAATATAATAATTAACATACTAATATATTAATCATTTAATTAGCACTTAGCACTTTGCGTCATTTGTCTTCAAAAAATTGTCTTGATTTTTACAAAAAATCGTTTTTTACTTTTGTGGTTAATTTTATTTAAAATAATTCAAAATTTATTTAGATTGGTTCTCGAAACAGTCTTACGATATAATAATAGTTTTGAAACTTTGTAGTTTTGCATGCATTTTAACATCATATTCATTTATATGTGCATTTTTGCATTAAAACTATAATAATTAAAAAAGAAATAATAAATTGTAATGCTTAAAAAACACATTAATGACATCTTAAAAAAAATAGGAAAGAAGGTGTTAAATACTTTACAAGTAGTATAGATAGATATGTGTAATATGTACAAAATCAAATAAATTATCATTTGTGAATTTACATCTTTGCATCATTTGTCTTCAAAAAAATGTACTGATTTTTACAAAAAACCGTTTATTACTTTTGTGGTTAATATTATTTAAGATAATTCAAAAGTTATTTAAATTGGTTCTCGAAACACTCTTACGATATAATAGTAGTTTTGGAAATTTGTAGTTTTGCATGCATTTTAACATCATAATCATTTATATGTGCATTTTTGCATTAAAACTATACTAATTAAAAAAGATATAATAAATAAAGTATTAAAATGTTGTGGAAGATAAATTAGTAAAAGCTATGTATTGTGTACATTATGCATTAATAATTGTAATGCTTAAAAAACACATTAATGACATCTTAAAAAAATTTAAAATAGAGAGTACTAAATGCTTTATAAGTAGTATAGATGAGCAATAAGTCAGTTAAACGGAGATGTGTAGTGTAGTCGTTCACTCGTTTGCTTCAAATAAAGGTTGATGTGAATGATTAATTGACTAATGTCTTTACGAAAATGAATTACTGTAGTAATTAATTAGTGAAAGACTCTGGAACCAAAACGTAATTACGTTAATTTTATATGCTGGGTAACCAGAATGAAATTCAAGTATAGTTAAACTACTGTTTTTTATTTACAAATTGACTAAAGCATGACACGATGATTCAATCAACTTTTGATGACTCATACTTATATGGAGTATAGGAAGAAAAAAGTAACATATTGCCGAAACCCAGAAATAGATATATGAGACCAATGGTGGACCCAGGATTTCGTAATAGGGTATGCACTTGTTAACAATGCTATCTCTTAATAAAAAATACTTATAAAAAACTGGTTTTTGGGTCGGATTTTTTGTTTTTTTTGTTTTTTTTTAAATCGGGTCATTAGAGAGTTTAAGTGGATATTTGGTTTATATGCACATGAGTGTATTTTGTATCTTAGTTTAATGACTAAGTGACATAAATAACCTAGTGAATAACTCGGAGTAATGTAGATCCTTTTCTAAGTTCTTTTGAGTCGGCTTAGTTTTTGCATATAACGGAAAAGGGTTAGTGCACTAGATGATTTACGTGAGAGTTATTACACTAGATGATTTTACAAGCGTAGTGACCAAATATTTGTAATCGTTTATGAACATGGTCGTTGTAGAATATAGATTGTTGTCGACAAATATATTAAAAAGAAGGGATAAGTGTTTCTAAATGTATCCAAGTTACCACGTTTTACTAAGTTGTGTATCAACAAATTAATCCTCCTAAACAATGCAAACAACTTACTAATCATACTATTATATGCAAAGTTTAACATTTGTTTAGAATTATTTACATAAATCGTCCTTGTGGCTAGGACCTAATTGCAACGGAAGTCCTTAAAATTATTTGCATAAATCGTCCTTGTGTTTAGCCCGGTCAACGGGTCGGTCAACGCCACGTGTCACCACCGTGCCACGTGGCATCGGGTCGGGTCGGTGAACGGGTCAGGTCGGGTCGGGTCGCCACGTGGACCAATGAGGTGGAGCCACGTGGCGATGGAAATTAAAACCAAATTTTTCCTCCCTGGGATCGAACCCTGGTGGGTTGTGTGGGAGGCCAAGGTGATACCCATCTGAGCTGGGCATACCTTCATGTATTATAGTGCTTTTGGTTCTATTTAACCCTTAACAAGCCTAGTTGGTTTTTTATAAATAAAAAGGGTCAAATGGAAATTTGACCTGTCATTTTAAAGGGGTTCTGGGCCGGTTCAAAAATTGAGAAAAATACCGTCGGACTCGTTTTTTCGTGCTCTTTCCAATGGTATGCTCGGGGAATTTTTTCGACTTCGTTGGAACCTCGAAAAATGCGAAAATCATCGTTTTTTCTTTGTTTTCACATTTTTCGAGGTTCGTTTGAAATCGAAAAAATTCCCCGAGCATACCATTGGAAAGAGCACGAAAAAATGAGTCCGACAGTATGCTCGGGGAATTTTTTTGACTTTGTTTGGACCTCGAAAAATGCAAAAACAAAGAAAAAATGGTGATTTTCGCATTTTTTGAGGTTCTAACGAACTCGAAAAAATTCCCCGAGCATACCATTGGAAAGATCACGAAAAAACGAGTCCGACGGTATATTTATTTATTTTTTTACAGTCCATATAACCCCTTAAATTGATAGGCCAAAAACTAAATTGAACATTTTCTTATTAATGAATTGGGCTAAATAACTAGTAAGGGTTATGTATTAGATTTTAAGTAATATTAATGAAGCTATGCTTAGCCCAGTTGGGCAAAGCTTTGCTTCCAACACAAATAACCCGGGTTCGAATCCTAGGCCAAACAAAAACTTGTATATTATACCAACGCCACGTGGCACCACCTCATTGGTCCACGTGGCAACCCGACCCGTTTATGACCCGACCCGACCCGTTTATGACCCGACCCGATGACACGTGGCACCACTCAGGTGGTGACACGTGGCGTTGACCGAATGTTGACCAGCCTAACGACGATTTATGTAAATTACTTTAAGGACTGTGATTGCAATTTGATCCTTGCCACAAGGACGATTTACGTAAATATCTCTTAACAAATGTTAAATTATGTATATAATAGTATGATTAGTAAATTGTTTGCATTGTTTAGGAGGATTAATTTGTTGATACACAACTTAGTAAAACGTGGTAACTTGGATACATTTAGAAACACTTATCCCTAAAAAGAAATATTAAGATGTTTTAATATTCAAATGAACATGAAACATCATGTTGACCAATCAAAGAAATGATAAAAGAAAATGGATCCACTTCAAGTAAAAAGTATAAGATTCATTATTTTGTTTACGCTCACAATAGTTCACAACATGACCTATCGTATTGAACTTCATGTCATTTGATGCTAACAAAACTTCTTTTTGTTAATATAAATATGATTAAAGTTGGGCAATATACCATGCATGATGCTACAAATCTTATATGATATAAAACCGAAACTTATAAACCATGAAATATAAGGGTTTTTCTAACTTGTGCCCTAAGAGCACAAGTTAAGCACGCCATTAGTACACAAAAAGTACACAATGACCCACATAAAAGTACACTTGTATGTACTTTTATATGGATTCCCGTGTACTTTTTTGTAAAACCTTTTATATTTATAGTGTGCTTAACTTATGCCCCTAGGGCACAAGTTAGAAAAACCCGAAATATAATGCAACATGAAAATAACATGTCATCAAAGTACCTAAAATTGTAATTTTAAAAGATAATAGCCCAATTAAATATAGTAGAATTTATGTGGTACTGGTGGGACATAATGTGGACATAGGGAGGTGAGAACTTGTGTTAGAGTAATTAATTCACATATTATGAAGGAATATCTTCTCACTCATCAATTATTTCATCTTCTTTTACTCTCCTCCATCTTCTTCAAAAGAAAGCAAGGTGTGCACTTTGTTTTTTCACTTGTTTTACAGGGTATGCAAAGTTAAGAAATCAACTATTGGCGTGAACATAATGTTTTCGTCAAAAGCCTTTAAACGACAAAATAACTCGATTCTAGATTTTGACTTTGTCAAAATTGAAAAAAAAAATATAAAAAAAAAAAAAAAAAAAATTGACCTAAAGCATTGACGAGGATATGTACTTGCCAAAAAGTTTGATTATCGCTTACTATTTTTTTACCATTTGCTATAGTTTATTCATTTTCTTTTCATTTTTTTCGTCAATCTTTCCAACAAGAATATATCCTTGCCAAAAAGTTGATCACTTAATTATATATTTATTTAATTAGTAAGTAATTAAGTGAAACCTGATGACGTGGTTTTGCCATTAGCAATAAAAAAATGTAAGATATAGCTCGGTATCATATCAACCTTAGCTTTTTCTAAAGTTACGCATCCAAATCTATTTAATTTAATATATGAACACATTGTTAGTCTGATTTTGTAGCAATATTTGTCAATCAAGACGATATAGCAACACACACCATCAAAACAATAGACGATCCTCGCACTCTTAACATTTTATTTTTTATTTTAGCAAAAAGTTTACTTCCGATAAAATAAACTAAAACCCATAATGTATCACAATGGTTAAGAACCCATGACCTTTGCTATAGAAGTAAAGTAACTCAGCCATTGAGCCACGCTATGTGGCTAGCACTCTTAACATTTTGACCATAAACTTTAAAGAAAATATTTGAATTTACATAAAGGGGGGAGACAAACGAGCAACAAGCTGCGTCACTAGCCTTTTTTAAATTGCAAACTTAATTCTTTTGAAAATTACATGTATAGATCTATGTGTGATAACATTACTATGTATAACTTGTTGGACTCTTAACAAAACAGTTTATATTAGGCCACCGAGAAACATTCTTTTATAAAGAGAAGCTCATTTTCATATAGTAATCTCATTGGCAAAGAACTCGAAAAGTCATCTCTATCCGCACAAGATTTTCTCACCATAATGAAAGGTAACTAGCTAACACCATTTTCATATACTAATCTTGCATACATTTTTCATTTGTATACTAATGGCTTACAAATGCGTTGCAAACTTTCAGACAAAGAGTATGCTGAGCAAGTGTGTTTGACTCATTACTATCGTGTATTCTACGATGGTTGTATTACAAATTTCGAGATTGGAAATGATGTTGAAGAGGCTTGTGCTCTTTACCCCGATATCGAATATACCAAAGTCGAGAACTACTTCAAGCAATACCTTTGATTGAAGTCATGTGTTTTGTGTCTAAAGTTGAGAATTTGTTCATAATGTTTCACGAAATGTACATTATATCAAAATGCATATTTATGCTACTCTATGAAATAAGAGAGAGCAAGTTCAATTCTATCATGACCTGATCTCTTTTTTACAGTATATGTTTTAAGCCAATAAACAAAAAAATATATGTTAAACTCACTTAAATCTTAATATCATATTTGGTTTTATATTACAAGAAGTTAGCTACAAATAAAACCAAAACTAAACTTGACCTTGTTGCAAGGCTACAATGGGCATGTTTATCGTATGAGATTATATGGAAATTATGTTTATTTTTTTAAATAACTAAACTATTTAAAATATAAGCTCACAGACAGAACTTATAAGAAATTTATAAAATAACTTTTCATAATCTGTTAAAATGAAATGCTACCTCTTGTATCAATTTTTAATCTTCCGCTCTATTTTTATTTACAATTACATCTTCACTTTCAGCAACAGTTACTTTCGCCAAACATATTTAATATAAATAATATGTAGGATTAAAAGGTAACAATGGGATATTTGAACCAGTTTCAACTTTTTTTTTCTTTTTTAATTTATTTAAAGTTTAAACCCGAACTAGATAAACCAAAATCTGAAAAGGCAACCGAATCACCTGTGGACACCTCTAGAAGTGCCAGTGACAACGTTACTACTTAACTCAATATAGAAGGCCAACCACCGAACGTTTATTATCCTTTAATTTGTTAAGAAAATTATAAGACGACGTCACACCATATATGTATTTTTATAATTCGTATATTGAAAAAAACATAATATATTAAGGGTAATAATACATTAACGGTTTTACTAAACGTAGCCCAAATGGTCATGTTTAGGAGAAAAATAGGAGAAAAAGTAAGCTAATGGGGATTGCGGTGGAGGATGAGAAAGTTGAGTTAGCAGCTGCCAAGTTTGGATGTCTAATTCTTAAACCGCCGTTCTCGTATTTAGGCACCAAGATGGGAGGTTTGATGTCTCGTATCCAATCCTGGAATGAAGTTGTAGATCGTGTTACCTCTAGGCTTTCAAAATGGAAAATGACGATGCTTTCAATTGGTGGAAGGTTAACTCTCATCAAGTCGGTTTTGGGTTCAATGCCTATATATCATATGTCAGTTTTTAAAGTTCCTATGTGTGTGCTTAAAAGATTAGAGTCCATTCGCGGGAGATTTTTTAACGGGCATGATGGTTATGGTAAAAAAGCGTCATGGACGAGTTGGAAAAATGTTTTGGCGTCTAAAGATAAAGGAGGCCTTGGGGTCTCAAGTTTGTACGCGTTGAATAGAGGTCTCTTGTGTAAATGGGTGTGGCGATTCTTTTCTCAAAATAATTCTTTGTGGGCAAATGTTATTAAAGCTATCCACGGTGTCGATGGGAAAGTGGGAAAGATAGTAAAATCAACATACCCTTCTATCTGGCTGGATATAGTAAAAGAAATGGAGGCTTTAAAAATTAATGATATCAATATTATGAGCTACATGAAACGAAAACTTGGTGATGGGACTCGTATTTCTTTCTGGAACGAAATTTGGTGTGGAGATGTTAAGTTTAAAGATTTGTACTCGCGGTTATTTGCTTTGGAATGTAGTGAAGACATTGTGGTGGCTGCTAAGCTTTCACATGCAGGTTTAGATTATACTTTTCGTCGTACGCCAAGAAGTGGAGTGGAACAAGCACAATTCCTTGCGTTGGTTAATCAGGTCCAAGGAGTGTCTTTTACCCCTTGTAACGATAGGTGGGTTTGGTCGTTGGAAAGTTCGGGCGAGTTCTCGGTTGCTTCGGTTAGAAGACTTATAGACGAAAAAACGTTGCCGGAGGTATCTTCCAAGACTCGATGGGTAAAAGCAATTCCTATTAAGGTTAATGTTTTTGCGTGGAAAGTGAGGCATGATTATCTTCCATCTAGACTTAATATTTCGCGTCGAGGGATGGACATTAATTCTTTAGCGTGTTCTCTGTGCGATAATGAAGTGGAGTCGACTAGTCATCTCTTCTTTTCTTGCCTATTTATTAGAAATATTGTTCGTAAGATTGTCCGTTGGTGGGACATTAGCTATGTGGATATCTCCTCATATGACGAATGGATATCTTGGTTTTCTACTATCCGGCTTTCAAGTAAGCTTAAAAGTGTTTTTGAAGGAGTTTTTTATGTTTTGTGGTGGCACATTTGGTTTTATCGTAATAAGAAGATATTTGGAGCGAGGAATTCTCATAAGGCGAATATCTTTGAAGATGTAGTGTCAAGGTCGTTTTATTGGTGTCGATATAGATGTAAAGCGTCTTTTAGTTGGACTGATTGGATCAAAAATCCTCGTCTTGTTTCTTTGTAATTTCTAGCTCCTTGCTAGTTGTTTAATAAAATTCGCCGTACAAAAAAAATGGTCATGTTTAGGAAATAAAAACATACGTAATTTATAGTATATAAAGCTAGTTGAGAGAGCTTAAAGGTATGCATGTCTAAGAGCATTGGGTGTGGCTTGTTGTGGCTCGCCGTCGAGGTGACATGGCACCTTGTCGTGTCTCTTCACCACCCCCCTCTCCCCCCCCCTCTTCGTCCCTCTTCATCATAACCCTCTTCGTCATGACGACGAGGGTATATTTCACCTTTAGTCAGTTTTTTTTTTTTTAAATATTTAACGTTTTATTTAGTGGTGGGTCCCAAATAAAGAGGTTGAGGTTTGTTATTGGGGGGGGGGGGGGGGGAGGGTTGTTGTGGTTAGTTGTGGAAATTTGTTATGCCGATGTGGCGCTGAAGTGACGGTGATGAAGAGGTATGGGTTCTTCACCACACCCACTGCTCTAAATACTTTAAAGTTTAAATGTAGTCTTTAAAGCTATATTTAGTCCATTGAGTAGTGTTATTTAAATTTGCAACACATGACTACCGCTTGAATCACTTGTACTATTGTATTATATATTTTCTTTCTTTAAATTCTCACAATCATTTTTTTAAATTAACTACGTTTGTAGGCATGACAATAATTTTTCTTAGCAATTTTCGTATAATAATAATTTTTCATATTTTCTTTGGAAAAATAACCCAAAAAGTATCTAAAATAGTAAGATTTAAGATCATTTAAGGACAAAAAATTATTTACATATCAAGGGATCAATCTCCACCATTCATTTTTATTTGATCTAATTGATGAGATTAATCCCAACAATTTAAAAAACCCACTTTCATCATCTTTTTTTCAAATATTAATAACTTTCAGACCGTTAATCGTTAAGCGAAAAAAAATATCATTGCGACGAGCATTTAATTATCTTTCTATAGATAGCCACTTTGATATACTTTCGACAATATATATATATATATATATATATATATATATATATATATATATATATATATATATATATATATATATATATATATATATATATATATATATATATATATATATATATATATATAGAGTGAGGATCATGTGCGGATTTTTATTTTTAGTGCGGACGTACGGACAGATCTGGACCGCCCATTCTAGATCTGATCTTGACTTTTTGTAAAAAAGTCAAGATCTGCGCTAACTTCACGGTACCAATTGACCATGTAAACGCTTTTTTTAATTTTTTTCCTTTTGAGCGATCCTTACTATTGTTATCTTCTTTCATTTTTTTATTTTTTCAGATTTTTCTGACCACTTTTTGTTTTCTTGATTATTAGTCCTACCGTGATATTAACGATATTATGAGTTCTAGTGTGATATTATGAAACCGTGATATTATAAAATGATGATATTATAAATCCAACTGTGATATTAAGTTTTTTACATGTAAAAATGAACCTTGATATTAAGAAACATATGATAGTTACTATGATATTAACAATTTTATTAAAAAAAACATATGATAGTTACGGTGATATTAACAATTATATTAAAAAAAGAAAAAAGTTCCTGTGATAGTAAAAAGAAACCGTGATATTAACATTTTTTTTATTAAAAAAGGAACGGTGATATTAATAATATTAGTAAAAAAAACAAAAAAGTAACGTGATATCAAAGAAAAGTTAGTGTGATATTAACAATTTGTATTTAAAAAAAAAAAACTTTAAAAAAAATTTATGTTTAACAATTATAGTGTGATTGAAAAGAAACTATAGTGCAATGAAAAAACAAAAAA